>VZTR01004773.1:153602-246158 GCA_013400775.1 Chaetops frenatus | reverse complement strand
TTTTTTTTTTTTTTTTTCTATTTGTTGTTTTGGGGAGATGACCTTTTCATACTTACCCAAACCCTCTTCTGGCTGGTTCTGCTGCTTCAGGTTGTGCTAAACACAGCTACTCTGGCCTTCCTCTACCCCAGCAGTTAAAATCATCACAGAGGCTCCAACCTCAGCACACTGAGGAAATCTCACCTCCCCTCCTGTGCTGACTGTTCCCTACAAAAAGTGTTGCTGCAGGAACCTGAGGTCTCAATCTCTGCAGAAAATTGCCTGAAGCCTTACACACAGTTAGCATGCCAAAGACAAATTTTCCCTGTAAGGTGAATTATCCTGGCAACACTGTTTTTAGCCTTGCTTCTTATCAAAACAAGTATTAAGGAATAGCACATTCCGTATGTATAGCAGGGAAGGGGGTGGATGTGCCTGGGTATCTGACACCAGCCATTCAGAAATTTTGTATTTCTTACTCAGCTACAATTTCAACTACATCGCCACAATGTAGAAATCATAAAAGAGGCTGCCAGGTAAAGGAGAAGACAGATTATTCCTACTGCATTTGGAGGAAGATCTTGTTCTTTACTAGAAACTAGAAAATCCACTGGGGAAAGAATCCCATATAAGTGTTCCAACCTAATAAATAAAAGTGCTCCAGTTGGAGCTCACATTTACTTCAATGTGAAAGTCAGTCTTTGCATGACATGAAAGCTGGAGAAAACCAGGCTTCATTAGTTCCACTGCTTGCAAAACTGGTTGTTTGTATTCTTCTTTCCCCTCTAGAATTGCTGATTATTTTTTTTCAATTTCAATATTGTTTTTTTGAAACTTATGCCTTGAATGACTTTCATTTTGTGCCATCCTATCCCTTACTCCTCTTCTCATGGTGGTTTCACAGGGGCTATACTTTTACTTCTGTCTTAATAGCAAAGACAACCCTCCCTCACTCCCTTCCTGGTGTGAATGAACGGTATTAATTTTTACAACTGTGGTTTATTCTCCATTGATTATCTTTAATGTGATGCTGTCTTGTTCAGTTAATAAACTACCTGCTAAGATGTAATTATCCCCCTCCCCCAAACATAGCCTGCTTTTAATAGATGTTGTAAATGCACTCATTGTGCCTGGCAGATTAAAAGCACTGGTTTAAGTTCCTGTACTTTCAAATTGCACTGAATTATAGCTGAAGTGTATTTTGTGGCAATCATTACTCTGCTAATATTCTAAAATAGCTATCACTACTTCATTACTTCAGTAGTATTTTTAGGCCTCTGTTACAGCTGCAACAGACTTGATATGGCCTTGGTACTGAGACAGAGGTTGGATAAGCTGTGCTCTGGACAAAACCCTCCTAAGGGAGACTAGGAGGCTCACCTCAGGGTTTATCATTAGTTATCTATCTCTGTTAGCTGTTGTGAATCAGTGTCCAGATTGAAGTATGACCCAGTTTGTGCTGTAAATATTTTTAGGGACCTCTGCCAATACATGTAAAATTTAGAGTGCAATTCTCTCTCAGATCCAACAATAAAATCATCTGCCTACAGGTACATATGAAAATGAGCACCTGTATTTGAGAAGTGGTGTGCCTGTAAATGAGTGAATGGGTTACAGCTACATTCAGCAGCTATAATGTGACTATTCATTTGTGAAATTGTCCAAGTGGAACTTAACACAAATCATTAGTGTAGATTAAAAGTATGTTTCATTTATCTGCTTGTTCCTAAGAACCCAGTTGAATGGCAATTAGTTAAAGAAAATAAGAGGGAACTGCAAAATATCACAGCTCAGGCTGATTATTTATTTCCTTTCTGAATCCTGTTTGGCTTTAGATCTATCTTGATAAGCAGCATCTGGGACTGCAAGGTTAAAAGGTTCTGTCACCATAAAATAAGTAAGTGTGCCCATTTTTGTACAGACCTTTTTAAATGACAACTGAAATAGGTTTTCTTCAAAGAGGAAGTAAAACAAGAAGAGATTCTTCCTCAAAATTCTGTGTGTCACTAGGGGAGGAACAACTTTGTGTATAAACACACACACACAGACACACATATAAATACAGAGAAATGCATATCTAGATAATGAAAGAAAACCAGTGGAAAGATTGGACAAGATAATACTGGTCACTGAGATTAGAAAAGCTTGATAAACGGGAGAAGAAATTTACAGCCAGATTAGCAGCAAACTGGTCAAATGAGAGAAAATACTTAGCACTACAGCTCTCATTACAGAGGTGAGGATTGAAGGTAATTGAAGTATCTTTTTTTTGGCTTTTTATCTTCATCCAAAAGCATCTCATGGTTGAGTTCACTTCCTTCCCATCCTCTCCCTCTCACAATGGAAGATTAGTTTGGACTCAGAGTCTGTAATGTTATTGATGGAAATTCTTCTGCTGGATGTAATGGGTGACCAGAAGTGAGGTACATCTTGCTTAGGGATGTGGGAATTCTGCTGTTTGGTACTTGCATACTTGCAAGAGTAAGGACTGCTTTGGAATGAACTGCCCCTGCTATATTACAGCAAGGGTTGAAAAACAAAATTAAAACATAGAAAAGCCAAGTTAATGAACTTAAGCCTTCCAGGAAAACAGACGGGTAAGTGAAAGGTAAAGTGATGCAAGTCTACAGTGTCATTAGCAGATGCATTGAAGAAATGTGTTGTATTTATTTTTGCAAAGAGACGTCTCCCGGACCTTTGTTCCCTTTTGAGACAGTCCAACCTTGGGCCTGTTAAATGTCTCTACAGAAGCTGGCACATACTGACCTTGTTTGCTGCAGTCTGCTCTTCTGTAGCTTCTTGATTCTAGTGGCATGAGCCAGATGGACAGAGCCCTAGAGCTAAGTGCTGGATAGCATAATTAAGTGCTCTAGTATTGAAGGTTGGAGCTGACTGAGACAAACTTTGGCTGATACTACAATATTCCTTTGTCCAAGTCACATCTCCAGTGTCAAAGTAATTCTTGTTTTTTTCTTTCAGATTATATTCCCTGGGTATGAGGATGCTAAATTACATACCAATATTGTTTTCATTGACATAATATGGAGTTCTCTCTACTACTTTGTGCCCCAATAGCACTACAGGAACATTTTACAAACTTGTAGAGCTTGTGGAAGCTCACTTAAATTTTCCTTTCATATCTGTGCAGCCTTTTTTCTGCTGTGTTTTGTAGTCATGGTGTCAGTCGTGAATATCACATGAATTCTGCTCCCTGGAAGCCCCATGTCAGTGTGGTCCTGGCCAAGCACATTGTGGACACTGGAATGTGGTTTATGAGGAAACAGCAGATAGCTTTTAGGTGTCCTCTGCTGCTATCTGTCAATGGCTGGTAGGTGTGTAGAGTAGGCTCAGACCCATCCAGGTGCTGAACTCTTCCTGAGTGAGCTGAGAATGTTTAGTTTTGCAGGCTGGAACTGCAGGGGAGGATCCAGCAGAAAATGCTATCCCTTAGGAGATCTGGATTCATCCACTGACTTTTTATGACAGCTTAGGAGAAGGTTGTTAGTGGCATTGAGATCACCAAGTTTTAGCACTCTAAACTTTGGGCCATCCATCCTGTTCAAAGTGAGCCTTTCACTCTTGAGCAGAGGAAGTTTCTAGTTTGCATGAGTCCCTTAAGGTCTCTGAATGTCACAGTGTGAAGTGGGTGCTGCCACAGGCTGTTCTCAGGTCTGTGGCAGAGTGACAGCACATCCTTCCTCTCGGAGGAGTTACCCCACAGGCAGTGAGAGTGAGATCCATGACACACAGACCTGTGCTGTAAATGACAAGCAATCTGCAAGGCTGACACCCTTCCACATCAGCAGTGCTTCTGTCCTTCATGGTAAATGCTTTCAAGTGCCATATGAAGGCAGTATCCCCAGGTGTGATTCTCTAGTCTTACTTTTCAGCAAGCAGGACTCCTTGCAGGCTAGAACTGAGGAGCTCTGCAGGCCTTTACTCTGTGAGGACTAACCTTAGGTTGGGCTGAGTTTGCAGTTGCCAGTCTTTCTTTTGAGGCCTGGCTCATAGAGGAGACTGAGCTTTCTTACATTACAGACAGTGTGTCCTGGTTAATTACAGTCATGTAAAGATGAGGTTTTACCTTGGGACTCAGTTTAATTAAAAAAACTGTGCTGGGAATTTTATTAAATGTCTATGTTCTATCTGTGTGCCAAGTTCTAATGCTGGTTTTCTTCAGGTGCTCTCCCAGCTTCAGTCAAAAAGGGCCACCTGAACCTGACATCTGCACTAATGAAAGGGGAGAGAGGACAGACTGTCATTCTCTACCCAGCCAGGTTTGAGCCTGGCAGCTCATTTTTCACACCTTGGGCTTGAGTCTGGGCTTTGGAGAAAGGTTTTTGCAGGTAGTAGTGTCAGAGGAAAAGTTGCAGTGCAGAACCTAATGCTTTCCCTGTGTAGTGGAAAAATCGTGATCATGCATGTGAAATGTGGACTTAGAGGAACTTTGTGTGGGTGGTCTTGTTTTGACTCTTTCTGCCCCGCTCCCCTTCCCTTCTCGCTCACGTATGCCGAAGTCTGTCATCTATTTAACTTGAGCTTTTCTAATAATCCTAGATAATATACAACAAAAACAATAACAAGGTGCCTGGATATACAATCCCTCTGAACTGTAAAAGCCACAAGATCTCCTAGACAAGCTTTTTGTTAGTACTGGCTTGTGAGAGACCTAGCACTCCATGATGCCCATCTGTTAGCAGCATGTTTAAATGTGATTAATGTGAAAGTTGCAAGAATTGCAATAGCTTTTGCTAGTCTACAAGAGAATCTGTCACTGTTAATCTCTTGCAGTATTAAAAGCTTAATATAGTAATTCTAATGTTTTGGAAAGCTGTAGCTTTGCTTTTGTTACCATCACCTTAGTGTATTAGTAAACTACTATTAGCTTTTCCTCTGTAGTTCAGAAGCATAGAGGCAGTGTAGATATCATGCACACACAGAAGAATATTTAAATGATCATTTAAGTATAAAGTCTCTCAAGAAAGAGATGCTCCAGCATAAAAGGGTTTGGGGGAGCATTAGGTTTGATTGGTATTGCTGAGGGGATGTGGACAGAGCAGGATGTATTAGAAGTCAGCCCTTTCCCAAAATACTGGTGGAGGCTGGGACAGTCACAAGCAGTGTCCTGATGTGGTTGTTCTTTGCTGTGCCTTGGTACACATGGTTTACCCACCCATGGCAGTAGACCTACCTCGTTAGTAGTTTAATCAGAACTGTTGCATCTTTAACAGAGATGATGGGCAGGATAAGCAGTGCTATGGCACAAGCAGGGACTGTCTTCCTGGAGCAGGCTGACACTTCAGGAAGCAAATAGGGGAGGACCTAGGGAAGGAAAATTACTTGCTTCATATAGCTGCTTGTGTTGGAAAGGATCAAAGAAACCATAATGAGTCAGTATCTTTCTTTTTCTTTAAAGGAAATTTCAGAAGAGTGATTCAATTAAATAGTAGTTTACTCAAGATCTGCAGGTGGCTTGTAAAGTGTAATCAGATCCCCCTTACCTTTTAAACCCAGATCTGCAGCTTTGTTCATTTTAGTGGAGGTGGAGATCTCCATTCTTCAATTTACAGTGGCAGTTTGGTAGAGGAGAAGGCTTGTTATAAAACTTCTTAGTTTATGGCATGATTACAAGGTGCTTTTGTTTCCAGCAGGGGCAGCAACAGTGCTTTGGTCAAGACATTTCAAAACTGCTAGCAGTCTGTTCTTGTAAGATCATTGGGCACTGAAGGACAAATTGAGACCTGCCTTTCAGTGGAACACCCCCACGCTCCATCATGCACAGCATCTTCACAGCTGCCAAGCAGCTTGTCCACCTCCACTCATTGCAAAAAGTCAAAACTGGTTCAGATAGAGTAGTGCTGTCAAAGGGGTAGTTACAGAATATGTGTAGTCACAGAAATCGGACTGAACTCTAGGGGATTTTCTGGTTCTTCCATGTACCCCTCTATAATCCAGTCTTTGAAGCATTTAAGAATTTGAGGTGCCATGATTAAAAGCTTCAAGGACCATGCTTTGTCATCTACCCTCTAAAAGCAGAGGCATCAAGTCCACTGCTGAGCCATAAGAAAGACTTGCAGGGAAGATAGCCCGTCAGTCAGACCCAGTGCAGTAAAGGGGCTTTCTCCCTTTTGTAGTAAGGTTGTTGAAGTGAAACTGTTTCTTTTTGGTCCGCGAGGGCTGCTGTGGCACACCCTGCACCTGTGAGTCTCACTACAGGTCCTGCTCTTCGTCCTGTGAATTGAAGAGCGATGCCCAGTATCCTCCATCCATTCTCGACAGGAGAGTCATGTGCCAAAGACTGAGATGAAGGTCATACAGCATGTTATCAAATTAGGAGACTGCTTTGCTCTGCCCCCTTCTCTCAGCTCTTTGGCAGTCAAAGACTCTTAGCTCACACTGTGAGAAATTCTAAGAACTTCTAGGATAGTATTCCAAAGCCTTGCAAAGCTGTGCATGATAGTGTAAAATCTGTTTAGAAGAGTCCTCATGGATCAGCTCCTTCTTGTACTCATGGTTATAGGGATATCCCTGGAAAAGACTATTTTTTTCATGATTTGAAAGTCTTGGAGAGAGGGAGTTAGGGGAAGGAGGATTCCGCTGCACCTTGAATGCCCTGCTGCTGCCTTATGTTTTTAGTTCACTTTTTAGCTGTTAAAATGTGGAGGAAAGAGGATTCAGTAAGCAACTGTGTATGTGTTTGTCTTCAGTGAATGCCTGCTCAGGCAAGGCAAACATGATTCAGCTACTAGTTAGTGCTGATATACCAGAATTGGCAAGCACTGAGCACTCCTGCTACTGGATCTGACCCAGTTGCTTGATGTGCAGCGATGAATGGATGAACATTCACCAATGCTGTTGCACAAACAAATAAGTTAATAAAAAGCAGCTGATTGTGTCATTGTAAGCTGTAGAAACTCCAGAGTAGCACTGAGATTATTTAGAAACAGATGTTGTTATCTGGAAACTCCTAGAAACATAGAATGGTTAGGTTTTTTTAGGGAAAAAAAACCCACAACAGGATAGACACAAACCAAACTCTTTACCCTGTCTCTAAATGATTTTCTGGTGAGGACTTTTATAACAGTTTTTCTGTTGAAGCCTTATCCCAGGTCTGAGTTTGGCAACGAATTTAGCTTTGGATTATCTCAGAGATAATTAGAGCTGCACTGGCATTCTTCAGTGAGAGAATTAACTCAAGAGGAAAAGCTTTTTTAAGGGGACGCACTGGAAAGAAAACGCTGTGTGAAAACTGGAATTATACAAACCAGCTGTCTGGCCTCATATAAAACTATACCGGCCTTTTGTACCTCGATGTAAGTGGTATTTAACCCTTGCCATCATTACCGCGCGCTGCTGAGACAGATGAACTTCTCAGCTGATGGCTGAGCGGGCCGGGAACAAAGCGCGGGCGGGTGCGGCTGTGAGGGGACGCGGGGCTGTGCCGGGGCCAGCCGTTAGTTCATTATTCGGGCAGACAAAGCCTCCCGCCCTCATGAATCACTTCNTTTTTTTTTTTTTTGCTTTCCCTCCCTCTCCGAGGCAACTCAGTAAAAAGGCCGGGCATACGGAGCAGTCACAGCAAGCTGGATCGTTTCCATTTACGTTTCTCTGCCCTCTGGAGGCACAAGTTGTCGCATGCTTATGGCCTGAGGTGTGCCGGGGGTGCCCCTTCTGCCCCACGCTCCCCAGCTGCTGGTGTGGTGCAGGGTTGACTCCTCTGCCCATTTCCCTGGGGAGAACCTGGTTTACTTTTCAGCCGTGGAAATGAGCCCAGACCATTGGTCCTGGGTGCACACAGACCGATTTTTAACTGCTTCCACAGCTTAAGGAGGACTGTAGCTATGGCCAGTGTCAGGAGACTTACATTAACGTCCCCTTTTAATCAGCTGATAAGAAAAGCTGTGGAGTGGTGTCCATGCACATCCTCTTCAGTAGTTGTGAAAATACCTGAGGATGATAGGCAGTTTGGCAAGTTATATTTGGCCTTGCTGGAGAGGAAATTGAGTGCTTCTGTGAGGTGTTCCAGGGCCATGGAAGCAACACACAAGTGTTAGTGTTCTGCTGTAACAGTGGAGAGAGCAGCACAGGGACCCTCCCATCCAGGGTGTGGGCTGCTGCAGGCTGAGGTAGCATGGAGAGAGGGCTCACGGGAGGAAAAGAATATTCTTTCTACCATGAGCCTAATGGCAATCCTCGAATACTCAGAAAAATAACTTTGATCACAAAATCACGGCTGGTACCAGATGGTCCAAGCAAAGTGCAAGAAGTACTGTAGTAAAATGTAGTAACAGCTGCCCACACATGAAGCCTTATCCTAGAGAAGGAAGGCTTGGCTTTGACAGGCCCTTTGAAGCATGAGCTTCTTATGTGTTGTTTGTTCAGTCTGTAGGTTGTCATTGCACATGCTACTATTAACTGACCTGGGGGTGTGTGTGGTTTTTTTTTTTTTTTTTTAATTCTTCCTGAATTCTTGGCCTTCATGGCCAGCAGCTCTGCTGGTTACCTGTGTATTGCCTGGGAACTCTCTGGAATTAGTTTAATTTCTCTGAATAGCCACTTGTTCTTGCATTACAAAGCTGGATAATTAAAGAATCCCAGAATTCTCTCTCTGCACTATTCATTCCTTTGTGTACCTCTTTCTTGTGCCCTTATATCTCAATTAAATACATTAGACTTCTCCAGTGTCTTTCCATCTTTTCATGCCACTAATTATTTTTATAAGCTGCTTCTGGAGCTCTTTTATTTCTCAGTATCATTCACAACTCAAAGGAGGCTGTAGACAGCAGTATCTTTATGAGTGTGTTCTGGGAGCTCCTTTCTCCTCCGTTTCTCTCTCCATCCTCCCCATTTTTCCAGGCTCAGTGATGTAGCCTTCCCTCACTAAACCCAATGTCTTCAGTAAGTGAAGAATACAGAATCTTTCATTTATGTGTATTAATCTGATAAGTGACTAAAGCTACAGGCCTAAGCATCTTGGTGAGTTGCCATATCATTTGCTAATCATTAACACAGTTGAAAGACTTTTTTCTTTATTAAAAACAAAGTATAGTCTTTAAAGAGCAGTATTTTCCAAGAAGAGAAAGCTGTGTTTGTTTTGAAAGGAAGATTTATTGGGATGATATAATCCGACTCGTGCTATCTCCTCACCTGTTTTTCCTCAGGGAGACCATCAATCTTTATTAACATTTCTAAATCAAAAGATAAAAATGATAGACAAATTCCAGAATGGGATGAAAATGCTAACAAGACCTGAAGGAGAAATCCCTTCCTTTTAATACCTGCTGAAATTGAATTCAAAGAGGATCTAGTTCACTATAGATGTGTGTGATCTAAGAGCAGTTTTGTGGCTGCAGTCCTTTGTAACACGAGATTGCATAGGAGGAACAGTGCTGCATGGGTCCCATCTGGAAGGATTTATCATCTGAACTCTTAATGCTGGGCTTGCTTTTTATTTTTCCATCTAATCTTTTTGCACTTAACATGCCTCACGTGAAACAGCTTTGAGTGGGTCCTGGGCTTGGCTGGGTCCATCTTCTCACCTCGCTTTATCATTTCCTTCCTTGAGCTGCCTCTAGCACAGCTGATGCTTTCCTTATCCTTCAGGCTGTCCCTGGCTCTGGCTTTTGCAGTGCTGGCTCCAGCACAGCATTAATACACACGTTGCCAGTTCTGTCTGCAGATGAATGTTGTGCTGCACTCCCAAAGCTAGCACAGGTTTGGCAGAACTTTATTTTTTAGTCCCCTCCTTTGTGCCATGCCTGCATCTGACTTGTGAAAATGCATTCAGAGAAAAATGAGGCTTTCTAAGTGTTTGGAGGATGAAGGTTTTAGATTGAAATTGTCTCTAAACTAGCATTGGAGGGACATTTGCTGAAGGAGCAGCAGTTAGGCTTGTACTCTTGAAGTTCACTCTTATTTCAGGAGAACACTTCAGTACAAGTCACACACAGATGTTTAGTAGCTCATCTGGGGCTACCTGAGGTCCCTCTTATCCTCTGAACATAATCTATGATACCTTGCCTGTGCAGGCAGAGAAAAATTTGCTCCATAAATTTGGAAGAAAATTATAGACGAAAAGGGTTGTTTTCAGTAGACCATGCACTGCTGCCTCTTTCAGATAGAAAAGTGGTAAATCAGGCTGAAAAAAGGGCTGTTTTCAAAATTATCCTTCCTTTTACTTTCTTCACTCTCACAAAAAGTAGTCTTGTGACTCCAGCAAGGGAAAGCATGCAGCTTGTCTGACTGTGGTCTTTAACACAGTTCTAGCATAGCAACCTTATCTGTAAATTCTAACATCCACAGACACACACATGCAGGTTAAATATCCATTCATCCACATATTTAAATTGTAGTATTTTCAAATATTATATTTATTCACACATTTTAACTTTCTTTTCTACATTCTTTGCAGCTATTTGTAGTTTACTGTATAGGGAAAGAAAGGGCAAAACCCAGGCTTTTTCTTATTTATAGATAAAGGGAACTGTACTGTGATCCAGTGACCGATTTTCTGTCTTGACTCACTAACCACGAATTAATCCACAGCTCTTCAGCACTGAACTACACTGGGTCAGGGTTGGAACTGTGGGCTATGTTGGAAAATCAGACCATTTTCTGATTTGTTTTTCCTTTTTGATCTAGTGCAGTGTATTGCCCGTGTTGAAACTAAACAGAATTAACTTTGTAATCTCTAGTGTACAGCATCAATTTCTTTTTCAAATAAGCTTTGAATAAGAAGATATAGTTACTGTTGACATTCGGTCAACAAAATATTTTTTTTAAATACCTAATAAGTAGAAATGTCTGATAGTACTCATTTTTTAATACAGAAACTAAAGAATGACTGCTCCTAAGGGAAATAAAACACTATTTGGGAGTCCTGGAACAGCCAGCCTCTGTGAGACAGTGCAGCACACCCTGAATTTGTGCTGTGTAACAGAACTGTTGGCAGAGCAGAACTGCCATGTATAAATGAAGCTGATGGACCTGGGTCACATCTTTCCTGTAGAAGCAATTGTTGCTGGATGGTTTTAGAGTAATCTCTTTCAAAGTAGTCAGGGAGGTAATGTCTTCCCTGGCTGGTTCTTCCAAACACATCTGTGCATTCATGATCATGCAGAAGGTAATGTTTGGGAGCAAATGAGGCAAGTATAGTCCTATGGTTTAGGCTTGATGTACTTCCCTTAGCATGTCTTTCTGGTAAAAACCTTAGCCCTAATTACTGGTTTCTCTGTGGAAGCATACAAGAAATCAACTGGTTTTAGCAATACAAATTTTGGTTGTTTGTTTGGGGGATTTTTTGTTTGTTTGTTTGTTTGTTTTTCCTCTGGAGAGTTGTAAAATATTCACATTCCTTGTGTGTGAACATTAATCACAGGGTGGCAGGTGAGGGAGGCTTCTTCATGGGTCAGGCTGTGCTGCTGTGGCTTCTCTTGGCTGTGCAAAGCTGCTGTGAAATTGGAGGAATTTCTGCTGACAGTTTGAGAGGTTTTAAGGTGAGGAATGGGGTGAAGCACAGCAATTGGGACTAATCTGTTCTTCTCTAGGCTTTTTGCTCTGGAAGGGCATGACCTTCAATGCATACGGACCATTGTGAACACACTGAGTGAATATATAAAATGTCTGACAAAAGAAGCAACTTTAAATTCAGTGTTCAAATGCAAGTAAGAGACAGAGAATGATATTGGAATAGACACAAGAGTCTCAAAAAGGACAGGTGCCTTGTTTTAAACAGACTCTACTTATGGTTTAATTAGATTCCCATGTTAGTCCCGAGGTCTGAAGGGAAATGCAAGAGGTATTCAAAATTCCAAAGGATATGATTAGAAATGGGACTAGTCTGAGCAGGTAACAAAATCTGCCTTTTCCTCTTTGTCTCTCTCAGGAGTGCAGTGGCTGGTGGGGGAAAATTTACTTCTTACGATTGGGTGACCTGATTTTGTCTCCCACTCGCACAACACAGCCTCTTGTAAGAAGACGACTAGTCTTAAATTCACACATAATTGCACAGCAGGGAGACTGAGTTTAAAAACGCAGATTTCTGTGTATTAAGGAGCAGAAATCTGTTTTGAACCCTTGAACTTCCTTTGTTGTTTAAATTGCCACCTACAGAACCCGTCTGCTGAGAGCCAGTGAAACACAGTAGCTTCTTTTATATGGAACAGTATCTTCCCCCACCGCTCTCCTTCACCCCTCCTTTCTGACATGAATGTAATACTCCAGCCTTGTAACAGAGGACACTAATTATGGAATGTACGGCCTATGTATGTCTAGGCTATACAGTAGCAGTAAATGAGGGTATATTCTGCTAATCAGTGGCACTGAGCTTGGGAACAGTGTTATCTTTCTCTTCTTGAGAAAATGAGCTATGTGCTTCATTTTACATGTTTTCTCATTGAATAGAAGCTCAGTTAGTAGGTACAAGCCTCCTCCTATCTGTATCAAAGGGGCTAATGTTTATATCTTTGTCCTCAGATGTTCCAAATCATGTTCTGCTACAATTTGGCAACTTAAGAAAGCATCAAATATACACACCCTACTGTTGCTGTCCTCTATAATTAAGTGCTATAACGGTAAATTCCTGTTGTGAATATTATTTTATAGAGCTTGTACTTCATCATACTTGCCAAAGCCTTAATATAAAGGACAATGTTTGACAAACGTGCTGTGACTTACTCATGTGAGTATCAGCAAGAAAATTAAAAGTGTTGTTTCATATAAATGACTTCTTAAACATTCAGCTCTACAATTTTGCATTTTTCATGTCAAGAACAAACAAAAAAAACCCACTAAGCTCAAACGAATCACCATAACTATAAGCATGTGGAAAAACAAATTTTGTAGAATGGATGATTTGAAGGTAAAAAGGCTTTAGTCCTTGTAGACCTGGGTTAGCATATACCTGTGCTGCAGAATACATTCTTTTACTTCACTTAAGCTAAGGTAAAATAAAGAAAAATGCTACGTTGGAAGGATTAACTCTTTCACAGTTGTGTTCTTGTCCCCATGTTGATGTAGAACTGGATAAAGTGGTATTCTAGCCCTGCTGGGGATCTCCTTAAGTGTGACCTGTCCTTTGAAATATTTTGGGAGATACTGCAGGGAGAAAGAGTCTGTCCTGTCTTGGCATGGAGGCAGAAGTGATGTTCATGATGTTATCATGGCAGCTTGCTGTGGTATGCAGCTAGGAATTGTCTAGAGCCTGAATGGCCTGAACTCCTTTATGAGATCTCATGTCCCATGGCAGAATAGCCACGGACTAGCAGTCACCAGGGCACGTGGATTTCCCATTCTGATGGCAGGATCCAGGTGGGAGGGCCTTTTAGAAGATGTCTGCCCTCAAAGGGTAACTTTGCATGGGAGATTGTTAGGCTGCATGCAGCAAGGATGGGGCAGGGAGGATAATGTCTCCAAATTTTCACAGGGGAGGCAGACTGCTGGCTGGTTTTGGAATATGGTTACAAGTGTGGGGAGTGGGGCTGCATCCTTGTGCAGGCCTAAAGTCAGGCTAGGACTGTTTGTTTTCTTTTGCAAGCAAGAGACAAAGTTTTCAAATGCCTGAAAACACTGAAGCATTAAGAAAGATTGCTTTGCAGGAAAAAACAAAGTGTGTAATTGTGCTGCTTGCCTCATCTCTGTGGAAATTAGTTGGAGTGTTTTTGGACCCTTTGTCACTGCATGACGTGAGGAAAGGGTGAATGGCCTACGAGTAGGTTGGGGCCTCTGGAAGATGAGAGTGAGTCAAACAGTGAAGCTGAGAGTACTCTGTAAGGTCTTCATTGCCTTTAAGTGTAAACTGCATGAGAGAAATGCATTGTGCTGAGCACACTTTGCTAAGTGTGCAAATGAAGCCAAGGCATTTTGTTCTTATGTTCTTACAACATTATTCCTGAATGCAATTAACAGCTATTTTATTAATCTTATTCATTTTGTGCATAGGCTGTACTGTTCCAGCGATGCTGTTAGTTTGGAAAAACACTGATGGAAGAGGACTTTGTAAAATGGTAGATGAACTGTTGCTCTGGGTTCAAGGCTTGCTGATACTCTGGGCAGCATTGACAGCTGCTGGGATTTTATTGACCATCCTGGACTGCCAAAAACTAGAATCACATGCTCATTTGAGAGTCAGCTCTCTGTGTTTAAAAAGAAACAAGTTACTAGCAAGTCTGGTTGAAAACATTAGTGTTTTGAACTCTAGAGGTTCACAGGTGTAAAGGTAAATGAAGAGCACTAAACTACCATTTATCAAACAACTCACAGAGCCCTGGTATTTCTGAGTAGATGTTACATATGCAGACTTTTTTAGGAGCCAATGGCATTTGACTACTGATGTCTGAATACTTGAACTTGGCAATAAGGGACAGATTGGCATATGAGCTCCCTTATAAGGTGATTTTAGTTGGAACTGATCTAAGCATCTTAAAATAAATCCAAAACACAAATAAATGGTGGTTATCTGTCTAGAGGACTTCCTGATAGGCATATTCCTGTACTTTCTCTAAATGCAATAAGAGGCAATTTTCCATCCTACTTAAAGAAACTTTACTGCTGCATTCAGTATGTACTTCCATAGGGTTTTTTTGCCTCCAGTTTTTACAGAGGAAGTCTTGGTAGATTTTGTTGTTTTATCTGGAAGTGGTAGTTTTACCTGGCAGTGATAGTGCCTTCTATTTTTGCAAAGAAAGTTAAAAATTATTGAAGAATAACAGTTAAAATTGCTTGAATTGAGATACTTTTCTTTCAGAATTGGCCAATGCATATGTCAGTGCTTAGATCTTTTCCTCTTGACATTTCTCTTGTTAACTCATTTCTAAATTACAAGAATCTGGATGAATGCTAAGGAGCAGCCATTTTTTTTTCTCTAAAACACTCTTCTTTAATGATTGTAATCTCTTAAGCTACTGAATAGACTTACTTAAAACCTGTCTTCATTTTATGATTCAGAGGCTGCATATTCTATGACTAGCATTCCATATAATGCATTCCATCTATCTGGAAAAAATGTGATAAAGGAAGCCATGAATACTCTCTGGTTTTGATAGCTGTAAGTTTACTTCTAGAAAACACAAGTCAGTGTTTATGCCTCCATCTGAATGTATTCTAATAAAGGAGTTGGAGCAGCATCACCATCAATACCATGGTCAGTGTACAGACGGAGTAGAACAGCCAGTGCCTTAAGGATTAGACCTGTAAATAGATATGTTTGGTTATGTCCTTACATCTGTCTGTTTTTCTGTTTCTTTTGATCTAATGAATCTTAAGGCTTGTGAGCTTGGTTTCAGGCTCTAAAATACAAAGGCTTTTAGCACAGCAATTGATAGTAGAAGGACAATAACCATTTTGGATTCACTTGGAGCCCTCTCCTTCTTAGCATTAATACCATTAATTTTATTTTAATTTTTTGACATGTACTGCCTTTTTTTTTCCTGCTGCAGAGCTGCAGGTATTGAAACAAAGTCAGTTTGCCCTCCCATCTCAAGGCTAGGCTATGTCTTCCCATGCTAAACTGGTGTTTCTGTGATTTTAGTCATTGTGTTCAACCTCCTGGTTCAACTCCACTATGGCAGGCCCTTTCTCCAAGCATTGCTGGCCATGCCTTCCCATGCATATCACATCTAATGATGGAAATCCCTCACTTGGGGCTTGCTCATAATGGCAGAGCCTTAAGTGCTGTCGAGTCTGACTGAAGGAGTATCAAGAAGCCTGCTGATTTCAGGAGGCACTGGGTCAGGATGGCAGTAGAAAGAGAAGAGGTGAGAAGATGGGAGGAGGAAAAAGGGGCTTGGTGCAGAATCAGGAAAAGAGTGTTACTCCTAAGTTGTCAGCATGTCTGTTCTGTTTTCCACCCCTTTGAGAGGGTGGATTCCTGGCTGGTCACACAGCATGGGGTGTGGGGGTTTATCTGCCTTTAGATATGCTCTGTGGCTCTTTCCAGTGCCCACTTCTTCCACTGTCATTGCAATGTGCACTTGAAAAGCAGGTAATGATTTTAAAAATTATCTACTCCTATCTGTCAGGGGTGCACTGGAAGTTGAGCAATAATTTCTCAGCACTTAAATTTGTTTTTGCTATTATCACTTTCATTAGCAATTCAAGGTTTATGCAGCCCCCATGTCATCAGAACCCTTTCACTGGTGGTCAGGGGGATGCTTGGGGTAGCTCTGGGATATGACTGCATTGTTCATCTTGTCTCAGGGGAGTCTCTGAGACCTCCCCTTTCATCATGCTCAGGAGCACAGTCTTAGCACTGTTAAAATTTGGGGTTAGTTTTAGCAGGCCCTGCAAACAGTAAAGGCAGTGTACTGGTTCCTGCTCCAAAAGCAGGGGCTCTGGGTTGGGGTTTTTTGTGGTTTTTTTATCCTCTCCCAAACTGCTTACTGGGATTGTTTATATTTTACAATATTATTACTCCTGTTATGAGCTGCCTGAGGCAGCCACATCAAAGTACTGCAGAGCGTGCATGGTGCCAGCTCGAATAATAGCAACAAATGCTGGTCTCCCAAACCTTGGTTTGATTTTATTGTTCCAGTAGGAAATGAGTTGGTGTGATCCCTCCGTCTGTGAGAGTCTTTGACTAGAGATCATTGTTCTGGCACTCAAATCCCTATTTTAATTAGAAAAGAAGGAAATACTTTGAGCTGGTGCTTAGATAAAAGCTGAAAATGATATTTATCACTCTCTGGAGGAGTTTAATTTTCTTTCAATTTAAGACTTCACAGCAAAATACCCCATTTGGTTTAATTTTTAATTTTTTTTGGTGTCTCTCATTCTCTCTGAGGTGGCTGAAGCAATGGCACTGTTGACTCAGCTCCCACCAGGCACCCCATATGATGTCCTGGCCACGTGAGTTTTGCCATTGATTTCAGTGGGGATGCCCTCTTGGCCACTGTCCACACAGGAAAAACTGACACGTGGCCCCACAAGGGCTGCTGTTAGTTTTGGGTGCCATGAGCCTCTGCTACCTGGCTTTGGGTGTGGTGGGGATAGAGCTGCTGCCCCTTGAGGTCATCTTCTCTGTGCTGGGGCTGCAGCAGCCACTGCAAGCCACAGGGCTGGGAGGAAAGGCTTCAGTGCACACTGTCTCAGCTTATGTATCTGAACTGTAGCCATCTGTTGTGTGCTTACAATGGCAGGAATTATCATATGGAGGTCCTGACCATGTTTATGCCCACTGATTTTCATAGTGTGGATTCTGAAGTGAAGAATGGACTTAATTCTGAATGGAGACTGTTCATGTTTCAGCCTGTTGCTGTCGTTGTCCAAAGAATGATTTAAAACAGGGGCTGTAATTTGTGGGTTTCCCTTCCCTTTCAGTTTTTTTTTTTCCTAGTTTTCCCTTTTGGAAAAATGGTATGGGTTGTCCTATATCTTAGTGTCTGGCAGTAGCCTTTAAAATGTGCTTAAATGGAAAGGATTAACTTACACCACAGTCTTTAATACCTTCCTTCCAGAAATCCATCCAGTTTCTAGCAAGAATCTGACTCAGTTCTAGTAGTCCCAAGACAGGACAAGTTGAAAGCATGTTAAAATTGTTCATTCGGTTGCTCATTTTTAGAAACCTGTGTTTCCATGGGACAAAATGGATAATATTTCATGAACATGCCATTTTTGTAAGATATAAGGTGCAAGTCTGTCTCAACTGGCTTGTGAGCTCCTTGTATTTAAGTTTCAAGTGTCTGACTTTCAAAGCATGGCCCATCTGCAGTCTCTGTTAGGGGTAACCTGTTAATTATACACTGTACTCACACAGACCTTCTTGACTGTTTTCGTTGTACTCTGCCAACAGTGCCATCCTGCTTCAAAACTTGGGAAGTGAGGGTGCTCAGCAAGAGTAAGCTTGAAAAAATATCATTCTCACATAGAGAAGAAAGCCCTCAAGCCTCAACTTCTGTGGACTTTCAGAACAATCTTTCTGGCCAAACCATTAGAAGTAATCAAGAAGCTGAATGCTTTAAAAAATCTAATTACAGACAATCTAGCTACTTGGTCGGAGCTTTAGCTATGTTGATAAGAAGGGATGTTTGCCACTTTGTCTCATGCTATCCTTTAAAAGAGAATGCTTGGCAAACTTCTTTGTATTGTAAAATTTTGTACAATTTTATCCTTTTTTTTTATAATTTGCATATGATTAAGGAAGGGGGAGGAGATTATTTCAGGGCAGAGGAGAAAATGAAAGACACTAGGTAGGGTTTTCTTAGTTTATATCAGTAAAGTGATTTCACAAAGAACATGGAGAGATGTAGTAAATGGGGAAAAAGAATTGGACAATTAGAATGGAAATTTTGTTACTAAATACTCCAAAATTTTTGTGCAGTTCTTATAAAAACCTGAGACATGAAAAACAAAACAGTTAAGATTTTAAAAATGTTTGCATTCTGATGTAAAAATTTTTATAATATGAAAAGTCACTAGTCTGTGAAAAAATTAATCCAGAAAATGAACACTTAATTTTTATGCTATTTGCTTGTAAAATAATGCTTTAAAAAAAAAAAAAAAGGTGGAAATGTTTACATTACAGTCACATAAAGTTTACTCTATTAGGCTGCTGACCAGAAGCCTGGATTTCTGTAGCTTGTCACCAAGGAAACCAGAAGAATTGGTTGCTGTAGAGGGCTGTTGGAAACATAAAAACAATTTAGCAAGTGACAAGTTCAAGGCTATGTGAGGTGAATCCTTGGCCAGCTGGGGAGCTCCTCACCCAAACTTTTGGAAGGGAGATCTGCTGGATGCTGACAAGCACAGGGGCATCTGCTCTGTTCCAGGAAATTCCAGAGGGAGATACTGCTGGAAACAGGGTGCTCTGGAGAAAAGTCATTGCATGTTCTTTTGGCTTGGTTAACTTTTGGTGGCATTGTTTATTTTTTGGGAGGTGCTGCCACATTAGATTTGTGTAGAGTGGATGGAGCCAGCTCCTGCTCCTGTATCATCCATGTAATACAGTGTCCTGTCACCTAAAAGCCCATCAAAGGACAGAAGGAAGGAAGGCTGCTGAGCTGTGCAGAATGTTGGTCTGACCTGGGAAGGGACTTGTACTCTTTGGTTCACACAAGCAGTTAGTAGCAGGGCAGAGGACGGTGTGGCTTGTGCAGTGAATCACACACAATCACTCTGACCTTCAGTTTAACAGTTTGTTTTCCCATTTCTGTTGAATGTAAGAGGATCTTGTAGAATATGATTTATGCAAGTACAGTTTATATCAGTTTTACAAGCCTTGCTTCTGAATTTGGCCCAGAATCCATAAACCTTTGGCTTCTAGAAGGTAATGAAACCACAAAAAATGAACAAGTGGTGTTAATAAAGAATCAATCAGAGCGTTGGCTTAGCTATTACAGCTACTGAAATTACTCAAGTAAGGTAAGTGCAGAGCTCAGGCAGCTCAACACTGTGCCACTGAAGTCAGTTTCACAGCTTTCACTAACGTGTCCCTTAATTTTCAGTAAAGCATATGACAGTATTCCTCAAAACTTGCATGGAACTAATTTTAATTTAACTGGGCTTATGCACTGCCTAGCTGATTGAAAAAGCTGGCAGCGTTTCCAGACATTGAAGTCTTATTAGAATAAAGAACAGGCAGTTCTTATTCTGGAGCCTACAGCTCTGTGTGTGCCTGTGTGTGTGGAGTGGGGACACCCACCCAGAGGTGCAGGCCAGGTTTGCAGCTGAAGTGTGCCCATAATTGAGGGAGGAAGGTGACATGGTGTTCTTTCATAGTTGTTCTCATCTCTCATTTCTGAGACGTCTTCACATTTGTTTCGCTCCAAAGCTGAATAACAAATGACTCTGTCCTTCCTGGTAAAATGTCTTTTCCATTCTTCTGTTTATCCTTTCTTTATGTCTTATTGAGCAGTTCCAGAGTTCACTTGCAGTGATGGCCTGGGAGTGTGATTAAATCATGATTTACTAAACCCTGCCAAGCCTAAAGTAAAATATGTTTAACATTCTCCAGCTGTTCATCATACATAATCCTTGACTTATTTTTATTTTTTTTAAATATTGAGCTGGTGTCCTGTAAGAACACTCCTGGGAAAGCTGCTCATTTACTTCTATGCCAGCAAGAGGCTCTTTACTTGCTGAAAAAGCAGCATCACGTGCTTGACACCTTGGTTCTGATGGGTAACAAATACCAGCCAGTAGCTTCCCAAAACACAGAGCACTTCCAGGATGGAACTGTGAACTCAGTCTTACATAACAATTCTCACAACACACACTAAATGGGACCTGTAATGGTGTGATGGTGTGCAGGTGCTCTGGCTCCAGGAGCAGAGGAGAGGAAAGGTGGTCAATAATTGTAATGCATGTAGGTAATTCTGTCATTCCTTAAAAGTTAGGAAATGCTTTCATTGAGGCAAAGCTTTGGATTTCTCTCCTGTTATTTTCCATGATCCTTTTCTGTATTTTGAGCCTGTGCTATTAGAATTTGAATTGTGGAAGTTATGGGTACCTGCTAAAACCCAGGCTTCTGGTTTTTGTATTGAATTATTTGCTGCATTCCTTAGCTGTATTTGTCTGGCTGGATATTTCCCCACACACTGAGTGCCAAGTGGCTGTTTCCTTGCTTTCCCCTTAAAAGTAGCTGTGCCTATCATGAAGACTGTGGGACACACAGGTGAATATTGACACTTGCAGCATCCTCCTGTCAGATGGCTTTGTGGGAGACACAATTTGTGACTCTGTGTATGAAGTGGTCTTGCAAGGCTTTTGCAGGGTTTGGAGCCAGACCCTTCAGGTACTCGGTGGGAGCAAGTCTTCACCATGTGGTGGAAGGTTTTATGGATTTTGTTCAACTGACCTCTTCATGAAGTTTTCTCCTGATTCTCCTCCTGAGACTATTGCTGTCAATAATACTTAAAATCAAACTTGCTTTGTGCCCCTTGTGCCTCTTGACTAAGGTAGCACCCAGTGATGTGGCAGACAGACACTGGAGAGGACTAAGTGGGAGTATTCGAACTAATTTCAAGGATCTTTCTTTGCTGAAAGATTTTTGATAGCCTCTGTCTTACTCATGGTGAAGTCCTGATATTTTTCCCCAATGTGAGTTTAACAGAAATACAAACCTTTAAGCCAGCCACACCTAAGAACAGTTTCTGAAGAGGCTGTGTATGGTTATTTGGGGGTCTAATTAGAAGGAATGGGTCTTATTTTTAAGCTGTCTGTTTTAAGTTTGGGAAAGGGCCCTATGTCATCTACATAAGATTTCCAGTGGATCATAAAGTAATTAAAGTCTCATTCAAACAAGCTGGAGTCTGTTTACGTATACTGAAGTGCAGTATCTATCCAACTGCTATGTGTAGATTTCATTTTCTTTAATTGCTCATAGTGTGAATGATTAATTTGAGGGGAAAACTCTGCTGGAGTAAAATAAGGATCTGTTTCTTGTCATGTGTGTACTGTTTTAATGGGGAATGAAATCTGGGATTTGAATGACTTGACAGTCAGCAAGACTGTCTTGCTTTTAACAGCTCAAGAATTTCAAACAGAGCAGCAAGAAAAGAATACAAACTTGGGCCAGAGATTTGAGTCTCTTGACATCTGATTTTAAGAACACCAAGCACCTCATAAAGTGCAACAGTTTTTCTTAGTGTGTGAGTCAGGGGGCTGGTGATGCATTTGTTCAGTACTGATCATCAGTGCCCTTTTGCATTCACTGACGTGCATTTGGTGGGGAGGAACATTTTCATTAGATCTGTTTCTGCTGAAGCTGTCTCCTAACCAGGTGGTGCCAAACCAGAGCGTGCCTAAGCAGCTGAGGAGCACAGTGGTGTCTTGGGGCTGTGACAAGCTGACTTCACCACTGCTGTAGTTGTTGTAGCACCATTGGCTTCAGTAGGACTTGGCTGGAGAGTAAGTGGCCCCTCACTTGGCTGCTCAGCACAGCCATTGTGACTGCTTCTGCTGTTAGAGAATAAATAGATTTTTTTCCATGGTTACAGTACATCTAGTCTTTAATGTTCTTGCTGATTACCACTGACCCAAAAAGTCTGCCTAGCATGCCTTTTATATGGAGTATATGTCAGTGAAGCTTAAAGTCTCTTCTCCTCCCCTAGGCTTCACTCTGCAGTCATGTCTTTCAGACAGCTGAAATGCCATACCTCATTCGTTGGGCTTTGTAGGGAAATGTTTGATCTAATCATGTCTGAATATTTTAAAAGGTTTTCGATAACGGAATGCTAGAAATGTGCTTAAAAAGGTCTGTATCCCTGAAAAGTATGTGCATACAGTTTAAAGTTCTCCCCTCGGTGTCTCCCAGATTTGTGCCTATGAAAGTATTTCCTGTTTCCCGTTATAATCATAAAACCCTGTCGTAGTGGTCCCTGTGTTTCTAGTGCCTTTTATGGTTTTGTTTGTATTTTTAAATGCTAGTTGTGGTATTTGAAACTCGTCCTGACAAAGACTCTGTTAATGGTTTGCTCGTCACTCCTGCAAAGGAGGAGCATTGAAAGGAGTCCAGAGGACCACAAAAATGATCAGAGTGCTGAAGCACCTCTCCTATGAAGATGAACTGAGAGAGAGAAGAGAAGAGAAGAGAAGAGAAGAGAAGAGAAGAGAAGAGAAGAGAAGAGAAGACTCTGAGGAGACCTTATAGCGCTTTGTAGTACCTAGGAGACGTGTACAAGAGAGCTGGAGAGGGACTTTTTACAAAGGTGTGTAGTGATAGAACAAAGGGTAGATTTAGATTAGCTATTGGGAAAAAGTTATTTACTGTGTGGGTGGTGATTTACTGGAACAGGTTGTCCACAAAAGCTGTGGATGCCCCATCCCTGGAAGTGTTGAAGGCCAGAATGGATGGGGCTTCAAGCAACCTGGTCAATTAGAAGGTGTCCCTGCCCATGGCAGGGGGTTTAAAACTAGATGTTCTTTAAGGGTCCCATCCAATCCAAACCATTCTACAATGCTGTGATTCTAAAGTAATTTTCATTAGTTCATGTAATACTGTAATATGGAGCATGCTTTGCCTGTCTGTCGCAGTTATGCTCATGCTAAATAAGTCTGGGGAGTTCTATGTCAAGGGCAGTTTAAATAAAGCTTCTGGTGCTTCTCTCCCTCTGCACAGAGTTCTGAACTACTGACAAGAAAACGTATTAACCAGATGCATACATGTGATCTGTTATTAAGCTAGATTTTCTCAGTATAAAGTTTCTTATAGCTGGATAATTCCTGAAGATAAACAGGGTAAGAAATCTAAACTCATGCTACAACAACCCTGCAAAACAGATCCTGTCTGAGATAAAGGTGGGGCTAAGTTTTTCTTGATGCTTTTCCACAAGTTACATATGGAGTGTTTTGGTCTGTGGAAGTCACCTACATGATGTTATAGCAAAAGTGTAGTTCCATTTAGTTCTGTTCAACTGCATGTGCTCTAACATGTCATGAAGCATCATTGCTGCAAATGAACACAGGTGGGTGTTATTTGGGCCTAGTGTGACAGGTTAGGGTGCTAACAATGGAAGGGAAGAAGAATACAGTAAGGAAAGAGGATCAAACCTGGGGTGCTGCTTGAGGGGAAAAAAAGAGGTAGGTTCAGTGCAGGGATATAAATGGCATGTAAACCTTTAGCTGGAATTGAGCTTCAGCAGAAATTTCATGTGTGCAAGGAGCTGCTTCCCATCAGAAGGGTAGGACATTGGGAGGCCTTTTGAAGTATTCTTAGTAAAAATTCATGTCCTTGACTCTGTTGAGAAGTGCAGTGATTACAGGGGTGAAAGAAGGGGACTAGCCACACTGCATGCATCAGGGTCTTGGGGAATCAAGTTACTTGCTTTTTTGTTGTTTTTTCTTGAGAGAGGGTGGTGTCAGATCATTATCCCCTTGTTGCTGTCTAAATCAGCAGTTTGCCAGAGGAGTATACAGACTTTTCTTAGAATAGATTTTCAGGAGGAAAAAAGCCAAACATTCTCTGTCAATAAAAAGCTTTATTCAGAGAGAACACTTCAAAACCAAAGTTAAATACCTAGATTGGTAAGCTTAAACAACCTCTCCTCAAATCTCTGTACATATACTTTTCTATATTTTAGTATCCTCTGTTTAAGCAAGTAATACATTTTTTTTGTTAGTTGCAGGACCTCTCTTGAGGGATAACGACAACCAGTGAAAGGGAGAAAGAAACAGTAAGTTTTTGATAGACCTCCAGCTTCTCATAATGTAGTGGAGAGGAGCCAGCTTCACTGGGTCAGCCTGGATCTCAAGCAGTATTGGTGAAAGCTATTGCAGAGCTTGCAGCAATGTGGCAAGATGCCACCATCCCTGTTGAGAGATGGGAGATATGGAATATATTCTGTGCCTGGCTAGTAGTCTGCTCTGGGTGGCAAGCAGGCTAGCTCAGTCCTTTGTGTCTCAACTTTTCATGAGTGTTTAGATTATAAAACTCTTAGGGGAGGGGTTGTCTTTTCATAGATATTGGCTAATACCTGGGTCAAAGAGGCTCTGATGTTAGTGAGGAGTTTGGGCACTTAATGTGCAGTGAAATAAGTAGGCAGTGACAGCCATTTAAGCTACTTATCAATCAAAGAAGTACTTGTTTGAATCAAAGATGTACCCATTCATCTGGCCTAGGCACAGTCATATTTATAGTCAGAAATCAGAGCAGAAGAAGCTAAGGATTTTAATAAATGATAGCATGTACTTTCTGTGGCCGTGCTCTCAAAGAAAGTGAAGAGGGATGGACAATGCATACAGAATATTTGAAAGAGAATAGTTGAACTTAAGATACAAAATTTCACCCTGTCTTCACACCAGTATCACTACAACAACACATTTGATGCTTGTTTTCCTTGCTCCACAAGACTTTGTCCTCAAAATAATAATAACAGGAGAAAAAAGGAATCTGACATGCCAGTTTCTGATTAATGTTATTTATGAGCTTTTTGGCTTGCTTCAAGTGGAGTTCTGTATGTTTATCTCTTGAAATAAAAAAACCCAAAAACACTCACTTGGGATGTTCCTATGTCCTTCCCATCTCTCCTTTTCAGTGTGCAAATATTATTTCCAAAAGTATTATGTGTTAGGTCTGTTCCTAGTGACAGTGGGAGCCTATGTATGAGTACTCTTGCCCTCTCCTCAGGAATGTGGCTGAATGTTATTTGGCTGAGGTGTTCAACAGGTGGTGACCCAGATATAGATCCAGTACACGTGTGCAGATACATACACATACATGTTGCATCTCCTCTTTGCATTGCAGGGGAGACCGTAACAGAGATGTAGAGCAATCTCTCTGATGATGCAAAATCATCCCTCTGACGTAAAGGTAGCTGTGAAATTAAGGTCTGCAGTTTGAAAACAGGGCAAGGAATGGGATCTCCAGCGCTGAAGGAGGCTTTGAACTTTTTGTCCAACGTAACAGTTCATCGAAAGCATCTTGAGATAACCTGCTAGATATTTCTAAATAGAATAATGATGGAATGTGAATGATGTTCACCTGCCCAGCCTTTGCTGGTCAGGGCTTGATAACCATGGATGTGACATGCTGAGAGAGAGAGAGACAGAAATGTGTGGGAGGGGAATCAGAATCATCCAAGTGCCCCCAGGGAATCGGAGCTTCTCCAGATGACCTAGCCCCCATGAACCTTAATGCAGCTGAGCTTTAAACTGCCTTGCAGCTTCTCTCTTGAAAACAAAAAACCACAACCAACCACAAAAGTTACATGAAATCATTTTGAATGATGGTTTCATTATTCAGCTCCAGTGGATAAACTTCCTCTGGGCTTAATTGAAGTGCAGATTTCTACTATATAGAAGTCAAGGCCCTGGCTAGACTCTCTCCCTTTAGCTGGCCTTAAGAGTTATCTCTTTGCTAGCTCTCCAGTGTGCTCCTCTGAATTACTTCTTTCATTTCTTTCCGGAAGCTGCAGCTCTTGTTGTGGTTGTGTGCAGATTGTGATTGTGTGTGTGAGATGCCAAACTCTTCCTCACTACACCTGAGTGTGGAGCCACTGCAGACCCTTGGGTGCCTGGATGAGTGCCAGCTCCCCTTGATGTTTACAAGTCCTTGCTTCTCTCTCATTTTAGAATCTTGCAGGATTGGCCAAGGGGCCAAGGGAAGGCAATTGGGGAGGGTCTATGGTCAGCAAAGGGGGAGCAGGAGCCAGGCAGAAAGCTGACTGCAGAAAACTTGTCATCTCTGGTCAGCTTGCCAGCTCCATTGTGAGCCAGATGAGAGAATGGGGGTCAGTACAAGGTGCTCCAGGGTCTCACCTGAGAATAAGACATCACTTTGTTGCTTTTTATACCCTGGAATGGAAGAAGATTGGTAGTAATGCTGTTCAAGTAGTGGGTGTTTTTGCATCCCTTAGCCTTCCATTAAAAGAGGAGGGACTCCTCTTCTGAGCAGTGTTTGGGATCCTTCAGTTAATGTGCTGCCTTTTAATGAGGGAGTATTGGAAAGCACCAACTGCAAGGACACATCAGAATGCAGCATGTCCCACAGCTTGTGTGTGAGTAACTGTGTCATGTTATGCAGAAAATTCGAAGTGCCAGACCAGTATAACTAGAGTGTTATGCTGGAAAGCTGCTTTGCACTGAAGGATGTATGAATGAACTAATAAATAAGTAAATACATCTGAAGAAGGAGGAGGGAAGGGAAAGTCCAGTCCACTGCTTCATAAACCTCAGTGCCACATTAACCAGCTTCTCTCCTATAGCAGACCTGCTATGCTATCACAGTGCTTTAATGTTTAATTCACTTTGATTTGCACTACAGAAATATCAAGTGTTTCTGCAGGCAAACCGAGGGATCTAAGGAGCACTGTTGGGAATAAAACTCTAGAAAGACCTTCAGAGAAATTAGAGAGGGGGCACTTTATTGGTTTTTATTCCAGTCCTGCAGTTCTGCTCTGTGGCTTTGTTTTTTCCCCTCCCTTTAAATGAGTATGCGGGACAGATTGATTTTAATATCATGTCCTCAATTCTGTGCGTGACCTGTGGAGGCTGCCTATAGCAAGATTAGAAAAACAAGCAAATGTTTAATTTTGTAAGGGGGAGGGGAAAGGATTCGAAGGCCCTGCTGCTGTTAAATAACATGACTGCTGCAAAACAGACATATTGAAATCCTGTCCTCAGAAAAAAAGGGTTTTGATCAAGCCTTTTGTTCCTGCTACCTTCAGACATCCAGATAATGTGCATTTCATAAGGAATCATCAGCAAAAATTAGCAACCATTGACACTTTGTTAATGTCCTGTCAAATAGGTGGTCAAATATGAATGAATTGTGCCACAGAGACTGCAGACTCTCTCCATCGCTGCTTCAGGTGATGAGTCCAATCCTTTTTGCATTGCTGTGAAGGGTGTAAGTGTTGCCAGATGGAGACACCAGGGAGCTCTGGGCAATTAGATGTGCTACCTACCCGTGCATTGTACAAATACTCAGTTCCTCCTGAGGGCGTGGTGAGATGAAAGAGGTAAAGGGCCAAAGCTGCCTTGGTGTCACCCCCTTCCTAAAGGACATGGTGGAGTTTCTGAGCATGCTGTGTCGGGTTGAAAAGCGTGTACTAGTATCCCGAAAAGATACCATTTTACAACAGTCACTTAGCCCAGGTTATGAATTCTGTGCAAGTCGTGCCTGAGAGCTTTGTTTTGTGCTTCAACAAGCTCATTCACCCCACACCCAGCTTTTGAGCCACCACAGTGCTAGGAAACAGCTGAACACTGAAAGCAGAGGTTGAGGGCCAGCAGCCTTTCATGAGTGTGGATGCACCACAGAGGAGATGAGCCTGCTAGACTTCGCATCTGGAGGGGGAGAAGCAATTCCCCTTAGAGCTGACACAGTGGGGAGAGAAGGCCCATGCCCACCACCTCAGCTGGAGACCTCTCTTTGCTTCTTTTGGCTGAGGGACACCACAACAGCACGTCCTGGGGCCCACAGCCCTTGGATCAGCTCCAGGTCTCACATGCATCACGGGATGCAATCATCTGAAAACCCTTGTGCCAGGCCTACAGAATCAGAAAATCCTAGTGTGCATGAAGGGAAACAAAGCCCCAATAACTGTCCACAGAATTACTATAATTCACACTATTTTTTTTTCCAGGCTCTCTCCACAGTTATCGTGGTGGTGCCGGCAGACTGCAGAAGTACATGTGCAAATAGCTAAGTTGTAATTTGCAAGTGCAATTAGCTGGTTTTGTGAGTGCAATCACAGTAATTGCAGGAGCCTAACTTATGTGCTTCACTGTTTTTCATCTTCAGAGCAAAGACTAATTAAACATTAATAATAACATTAACAGCAAAATTAACATATATATATTTGAGACCATGAATTATTTGCTTTTCTGCAAGTAACGTAAGTGTGAGGGAGACAAAATGCATGTTGAGCAGAAAAGAAGCTTGCTGCACTTTTTTGGACTCCCCCCATACAGCTGCTTCATCACCATGCTGGTGTTGTAGCTGCAGCAGCAGCCAGATTTAGGCATGACTGTGTGAGGATTAGGGCTCTTTGTAATGAAATCTAGAGAGTACATGCTATGGGAATGAGGGGAGTAATGCGGGAAGTCATCCTCAAGATTCCCACTGCATGCAGCACCCCCTTTATGTGAGGAAATACTACTCTTTCAGGTAGTTTACCAGTGTCAGGGTGATGTTTTTGGCCATGAAATAATGCAAAGACACTAGGCCAGATCTGGCAGATGTAGGAAGGATTCAAGGGGAAAATAGGTTCTGTGGAGATTTAGGTCATTAGGTAAAAAGAAAATTGGAAGCTGTTCTGAGTGCTGTGGGTGGTATGGAAAAAAGACACAGAGCTGAGAGTAGGAGAACACTACAGCTGCAACATCCAAACTCAAATGTCTATTTTTGTTCACAAGAACAGGAAGTTGCTTTTTCATTTCTTATCTTGCCATATGATGGATGCATGCAATACAGTGTGAGAATGCTGGCTGTTTCTGGATGGCTTTCTGCTCTTCATTTACCTTCACTGCAGCTCTGTCAGTCTGTCGCTGCTCTGAGGGGCACAAGGAGAGAAATGTTGGCCAGAAATGACATCTTTTCTTCAGATGGGTTGGGCTGAAATAAGTTTCAGTAATTAATAATAATTAATGAAATAATTATTGGATAATTAATTCTGTATTAGCACTGGTGGTCTGTTAACGCCTTATTTGAGTTGTGCATAAACCAGCTGTTTATGACAAGCTTCCATCCATGTTTTTTAACCTGGAGATTTAGTTTTCATCTGATTAGTGGCCACCTTTGCAGCCTTCAGGCTCTTTGTCCTCTTTAATTACTCCTTTCTGTTCATAGTCTGTTCATAGACTTAGTTTCTGAAAAACAACTTAAAATCGACATCAGTCAAAACAGACTGTACTGGTCATTGAGAATTTCAAGAGATACAAATGATCCATAGTTTTTATAACAGCTGAAGAAATAAAACCCAATAAAACTCTGAGCTTACAACGTAAAAAGAAACTGCAGAGGAAAAATAGAGAGGCATAGAGACAGAATTCCTTAATACCATGCTATCATGGTTGAAGAGGCCATCATGACTCAATCACAGGCTGAGATGGCTGCTTTATCAGGCATGAACCTCCATTTATCCTCCTTTCTGTGGAAGCATATGAGAAATGGTTCCTTGTTACTCACAGGCGGGCTGGCGTGCTGCTGAGATCAAGCACTTCTGACACATGAAAGTGCAGGGGCTACTGCCTGACTTTGGCTTTTATGGGTTGCTGGAAATACTAGTGCAGATCTCATAGCTGAGCAGTTTAGGTCACTGTTGGGTGCAAAGAAAGCAAAGTAGATAATGAAGAGAGGGATAGTGCAATGAGGCAGTATTGGGGACAGGTAGCTTATGCCTGCTCTTGTATTTGTGTATCCTGGCAAAAGCTGTGCTTCTGATGAAAAGTTCCTTGTAAGCATGTGTGTCTGGTAGACCTTAGAGAAGCCAAGCTAGAGAGCAGAGGGAGAAAGATGAAGTGCTTTGCACTATCTGCAGAAGTAGGTAGGGAGGCAAGTCTTGTACCAGAGGCATCACCTTTGAAAGGCTTTCAAAATCTGGGATTTTGTACTTGTCTTTGTGTAGTTAATTGGCAGATGCTTGCTCTCTTACTTGGAGACACAGACTGCCAGAGGAAATGGCCCCCACTAATCGAGCCAAAGGGGGATTTTTCTTTTCTTTGAACAAGTACAAGGGGGAGGTGAAAGCAAAAGCCCCAGTCTGTGGGCAAAACTCAGCTGAGACCTCCACATTTTGGACAGGTGGTTTCTCCTGCAATTATAGACATTTTGATGATGGGTTTAGAGCTCCTGTATAAGTAATCCTTATCTCTTGTTTAGTGAATACTCCAGCTGAGCCAGCAATCTGATATTTGTCAGTAGCTTATGGGAGGTTGAGGGCAAAACAAGAGCAAGGAGGGCGAGCAGCCCTCCACCTCCCCACCCCTTCCTGCAGATAGAAAAAGCTGCTGGAAAGAGTAAGGAAGAGAGGGAGCTTGTTTTGGCTTTGCCATACTGTGCAACTTACAGCATTTTGTTATTGTGCATGAGGATGACATGAAAAACTGCTTGAAATTTTTATAGAGAGAGAACTCAGAGGGATTGTTAATAAGCTAGATCTAGGGACATGGGAGAACAGCAAAACAGACCCTGGATCTGCATTTCTCCTTCTTATGTGTCTGCTCTGACTGTCTCTGAAGTTAGAGTTTAGCTTGGCAGCACACATCTGCATTCTCTGTCTCTGTCCAGGAGGTAGAGCAGTGGTCTTTGCCAATGCTCTACCTGGCCATTGGAGGAAAGATGCTGAGGAAATGCTTCATGGAAAATGATTCAAAGTTAAAACCAAACTTCTGTTATTTCATCGAAATAATATTTTCATCCACAGACACCTCCATTCTATAGGATTAGTAAGGCCAACTCTGCATGTCTAAAATGCTGGTTTTAATGCTTGATAATCTGTAATGGCTGCTTATGCACCAGGTGACATTAATTGGGAAAGTTTTTTTTCAGTCAGTTCCTTAGGTTGACAGCCAGTGTTGGGTTTGAGTCACGGGGCTCAGTGCTGGGGCCAGTCCTCTTGAATGTCTTTATCAATGATCTGGATGAGGGCACAAAGGGCATCCTCAGTCAGTTTGCAGATGACACCAAATTGGTTTTTTTTGTGTTGATCTGCTGCAGGGTAGGAAGGCTCTGCAGGGGGATCTGGACAGGCTGGATTGATGGGTTGAGGCAAATTGTATGAGTTTCAATAAAGGCAAGTGCCAGGTCCTGCACCTGGGTATTAACAGCCCATGCAGTGCTGTTTGCATCTTGGGAAGGAACGGCTGAAAGCTGCCTGGCAGAAAAGGACCTGGGGAACAGCAGCTGAACATGAGCCAAGGTGTGCCCAGGTGGCCAAGAAGGCCAATGGCACCTGGCCTGTGTCAGCAATGGAGGGGCCAGCAGGGCCAGGGCAGGGATTGTCCCCCTGTACTGGGCACTGGTGATGCTGCACCCCAAATCTCGTGCTCAGTTTTCAGCTCCTCACTACAAGAAGGACATTGAGCTGCTGGAGAGTGTCTGGGGAAGGGCAAGGGAGCTGGTGAAGGGTCTGGAGAACAAGGTTGATGAGGAGGACAGTCTTATGTGGAGCAGCTGAGGGAGCTGGGGTTGTTTATCCTGGAGAAAAAAAGGCTCTGGGGAAACATTATCACTCTCCACAACTGCCTGAAAGGAGGTTCTAGCCAGGTGGGGGTTGGTGACAAGAGATGGGACAAGAGGAAATGGCCTCAAGTTGTGCCAAGGGAGGTTTAGATTGGACAGTAAGAAAAATTTCTTTATGGAAAGAGTTGTCAAGCATTGGAATAAGCTGCCCAGGGAAGTGGTTGAGTCACCATCCCAGGAGGTATTTCAAAGATGTGTAGTTGTGGCACTTAGAGAAATGGACTAGTGATGGATTTATGGATTTAGCAGTGCTGGTTGTCCTGGTTCTGGCCAGGACAGAATTAATTTTTGCAGTAGCCAGGAGGGGGCTTGGCCAGGACCTGGAGGTTATTCTATGCCACTCTTTTGTACCCTTTTGTTATTAATATTCTTGCTGTTACTGTTTGTTTTTTTATCTCTTTGCTGTTTCCAGTATATTGTTATTATCTCAACTGGTGATATGTACCTTCTGTGTCTCCAATTCTCCTCTCCAGCCACCCATGAGCAGCACATGGTTTGGAGAGTCTCAGTGGGAACACTAAATTGAGGAGTACCATACCTAAACCACGACATGGGGTAACAGTTAAACTCACTGTTTTAAAAGGCATTTACCCAAACTAACCAGTCCTATGATTCTATGTATTTTAGTCAAAAAGCTACAACAATATAAATGAAAGGCATGAGACCTTCTGGGCTCTCTAAAGCTGTTACAACCTAAAAGGGCATGTCCTGTTCAGAAAACTGTAAGTGCATGCTTCAGCAACCTAAGAACACAGTGATTTCTTTGAAAACATTAAGGTTTATCTGGTCAGTGTGATGCCTTTGACACAATAGAGCTGTTTCAGGACTAGTTGTTTCAATATTCCCTCAAGAGGGCAATTGTCCAAAATGTACTGTCCTCCAAAGAGCAGCAGCTACCTCCTGAGTGTCAGATGTGCTCATTGCTCATTACAGTAGATGCAGAAGTATTTAAGAACAATTAGAAACCACTATAATAGTTTCTGCTCACTTAATTTATTTAAATCTCTTCATTTCTCTTCATCTCACTCTTTCCCCTGTGAACCTAGCTATTCAGGAGCCCTACAATAAAGATAATGTATTTGAAAGAATTTTCCTTTTTGTAAGTGCAACATGTTACTAATGAATGGTTTGAAATAATCCCAACTGACTGGGAGGTAGTGTGGATGCCTGGAAGGTCTCCTGCTTTTATTATCCCTTGTGTATCATGCAATATTTTTCTAACCTCTAAGTACTCTCTTTCAAACTATTTGCTCTCAGACTAAGATTTGTTATGAACTTTCAAAGGTGCTGGCATTTAGCATTTCACATCTCCATTGGTGAACACAACAGCTTCACGATTTTACTCCTCATCTTCTCATCTTATTAATCTTAAACTGTTTTTTTCCAAATGTCCAGTCTTTTTTATCCCTTGGCCTTTTGTGCCACCCACATTTGGATGGCAATCTTGTTGACTACTGTCTCCCCTGAGAACTTCTCTTGGGAGGGTAGAGCTGGGTCTGACACATTGCTACGTAGCATCCTCTCAGTTACTGCTCATCATAAGTGTGTTTAAAAGAAAGTTGGCACTTTTGGAGGGAAAATTTCCCTCTACCAGTGTGTTGTTATGGAGAGAATTCACTGAGCCCTCCATTTCTTTCTCAGTGGAAGAGAGAGAAAGATTGTGGTATAGTCCTAGTGATATTTCAGAGATGGGCTGAACTTATGACTGAGAGAAGTTTTCAGATTCATTTGTCAGGTTTTGGGGATGACAGAGGTAATCCTGTAAAGGGAGACTTGTCCCCCTTTGATGGGTTTTGCTACAACATGCCATCAGTTCATATTACTGTTGACAAATGCTTCCACATACTCGGCCAAGTCATGGTTGCAGATCACTGTCTGGGCTTGAGTATTGCAGCATTTCCTGACTGTCTTCTTGGAACTGGGATGAGTTTCTGGCATATTCCCATTCTGAAATCTCATTTACCACTGCCTGGATGATCTGTCTCTATTTGATTCTTCTACATCCGTGCAGGCAAAATCAAGAGAGAGTGATTTTAGGGAGAGGCGTCATCAATCCTCAGGTGGGGGAAAGGTCAGCTACAAATGGAATTGGGACCTAAATTTTCTATCACAGTGTAGCAGAGAGCTGAAAATGAAACTAAGGGGAAGAGTTACCTTGTAGTATAGCTGTTATGAGCACAGAGATAATCTGAGGGGAGAGCAGGTAAGATGCCCACAAGTGATTTGAAAACCAGACAAAATATTAGGGAAGGAGAGAGTAGTTCTTTTAGGCTTTTGTTTTCATTAAAAGGAATGCTCTGTAGGCCTTTTACTTTGCTACAGTAGTGAGGCCAATGAGTAAATATTGTTCCTACAATGAAGAAGGAAACCAGAAAATTCCTCCTTTTTATTTTTAATGAAGAAAAATTATTTACAAAGGATATTTCTCCCACAAACTGGCTTGTTTTCAGAGGTTATTTCATATTATCTGGCAGAGCATTTTTAAAGTGCTAGTATTTTTAGTTTAATAAACAATTTATACAAACATAGGGTCATTTATGTTGAAAAAGACATTCAAGATCATCAAGTCCCACTGTTAAAATCCATGCAGTCATAGGCAGCTGAGGCTGGAGGGGACCTTGGAGGATTATGCAGTCCATGTCCTTACCCTGAGGCAGATCAACTGTACCAATGTCATTCTCAAAAGGTGTTTGTTTAAGCTATGTTGAAAAGCCTCTGATATTGAAGTCTTCATGGTCAGCATGTTCCAGGGCTTTGCTATTTTTATCACTAAAATGTGTCCCCAGCTACCCAACTGGAATTTGTATTCTCTGTGATGTAAGCTGGTTATTTCTCTGTTCATCATGAATATAGAAAATTGATTTTTCTCCATGACAGACTCTATGAATTTGAAGATTGTTCTCCTACATCCCCTCTTTTTTCCTCAGACTAGACAATGCCAGTTCTCTTTGTACTCTCAGATAATTTTTTTTAGACATCCCTTCTTTCTCATTTCTCTTCTTTGGGGTATTTGCAGAAAATACTTGTTTCAGAGAGGTGCCTTATCCAAGAGTCAGTAAGGACTGAGTGTAGGTTCTTGCTGTTTCCTTTTAGTCCAGAGGCTCTAAATTCTGAAACTGAGGATTGGTGTGGGTTGTTCTGGGATGTCAAATAGTCAAAAATTGCAGAGAAACAGAGTTATTGTTTTAGACTTTATTAGTCTATTTGAAGTGAGTTGCAGCATATAGATAGTCAAAACCTAGTCTTAAAACAGTGATGTTTGTTAAAACAAAAAACCTACTAAATTTTGAACATAATAATGCTTTTGGTTTATTTGAAAGTATAGTTACTTCTCCAGAATTATAAGGGGTTTTTTTTCCTCTCAATAAAATGATAATCTTAGATTCCAACCAAGCTGTCATCAGGAGTTATAAGAAGACCACTATATGCAATTAATAAAGTTGCTGGATGTGATTACTGGGTTCTCTTGAGGGGTGTCAGCTTGATTAGTAAGGAGGCACCAGTATAAAATTTTATTTTATCTTTTTTTTTTTTTGGAATATTAAGGATGTATTGAAAAAACAGTTGTGGTAAAACCCCACAATATTCTGCTGGATGTGCACTTCCTTGCCAATAGCTAAAAGGCAGGGTGGAGTTACAACTCATTGCCAATATTTGGCCAGGTCACTTCTGTCTCCCTTTGTCCTTCTGTGCTTTGTGGAAAGCTTAGGGGGTGACTATAGCTGTAGCTTGAGTGAAGAGGTCATTCTCCACCCATGTTTGGAGGGTTGTGTTACCCTCTGTACAGGGAGTATTTTATGACAATGCCCTGAGCTGATTTGTTGTTTTAAAGATTATCTTCTGCTGAAAACCCCTATATCCCACTGCTAGCTTTGCTGCCCTGCCAATCTCTTCAGCCTCGACTGTTACTGCTGACGTTTTGTATTCTTCTTCTTGTTGCCTGCTTTGGCTGACCTGATCACTTTTGTAGTTCTGTTTTGTTGTTCTTTTTCCCTTCCTGCCCTCCCCCTCAGTTCTGTTTTCTGCCCATGATATATTGAAGTTTCCAGCCCAGCAGGAAAGAAGGATGGAAGGATTAATCACGAGGATCTAAATTAAAAACTGAAATCCAGGCTGGATGGGTTAGGATGTATAACCTCCGTTTCCAAGTCACTAGTGACAACTGCAAAGCCTCCAATGAAATGGATGGGTGGTCTTGTCTGGAAAATCAGCAGAAAAATTTGTACTCATTCCCCACAGCTCCATCTGGCAGGTCCTTTCTGGCATCTCTGATGGGGATGCCAGAACTGAAATGGCCCATTAGTATCTTTTCACCCTGTTAAATTGTGTCCTTCCGAGCTGCTCTGGTGCCTGCTGGTAGGGAAATGGATCTGGCACTGCTCTTGACAGGGGGGTTTACTTTCAGCTTATTGAACATGCACACGTCCTGCTCACAGCAACCAGCTTCTCTTTGGTTCAAACAGCATGTGCTCACATGTCTCCCCAAAATATCACCTATTAGAGTGATACTCAGGAGCTAGGAGAAGTTTCCTTGCTCCCTGTCCCTTCATACTTGCACTGCCCACGTTTGTGCTGAATGATGGAAAATGCACCTGCTCAGCACAGAGGAGAGGGGGATAGGCAGACTGTACTGAATAAAACCCACCAGGGATGTGGTCCCACTGCTTTGTGGGGGCCATCAAAGTGAGGGCTCCTGTCACCTGGGCACATCTCCACCCTTGCCCTTCCAGCATTGTGGCACTTGCAGATGCACATGGGAGAGCATTTAAGAAGCTGCTCAGTTACACAAGGGCTGGACTATGGAGTGGGGACCAGTACAAATGGATGAAGCAGGAGGCACACACAGTTGAACATGACTGCTTGCAAGGTGTGGATTTTTACAAAGTGCTTTCATTATGTGGGTTTGAAAGCAGAAGTGTAAAAATGGTATCATCTCTTTGGTACAGAGTCATGGAATAGTTTGGGTTGGAAGGGACCTTTAAAGCTCCGCGAGTTCAACCTTCCTGCAATAAACAGGGACATCTTCCACTAGACCAAGTTGCTCAGAGCCCTGTCCAACCTGGCCTAGAATGTTTCCAGAGATGGGACATTTGCCACCTCTCTGGACACCAGAGTTTCACCACCCTCACTGTAAAAAATTTCTTCCTTTTAGTTTAAAAGCATTAGCCCTTGTCCTATTACTGCACACTTAAAGAACCCCTTCCCAGCTTTCCTTTAGGCATGTTTTACTTATTGAAAGGCTGCTATAAGGTCTGTCTAGACTCTTCTCCAGGCTGAACAGCCCCAACTCTCTCAATCTATCTTCACAGGAGAGGTGCTCCAGCCCTTGGACCATCTTTGTGGTTTCCTCTGTACCTGCCCTAACAGGTCAATGTCTTTCCTGTACTGAGGACCCCAGAGCTGGATGCAGCACTGCAGGTGGGATCTCACCAGAGCAGAGGGGCAGAATCTCCTCTCTCAACCTGCTGGCCACACTCTGCTTTGGATGCAGCCCAGGGAACAGTTGGCTCTCCGGGCTGCAATTGCTGGATTATGCCCAGGCTCTCATCCACCGGTACCCCGAAGCCCTTCTCAGCAGGGCTGCTCTCCATCTGCTCCTCCCCCAGCCTGTTATTGATACAGGGTCTGCCCTGACCCGGTGCAGCACCTGGCACTTGACTTTGTTGAACCTCATGAAGTTTACATGGGATGTTCATGGAGGTTCTAGTGGCAGTGCAAAGGTGTTTCCAGTGATGCAGGTACTCGGAGCACAAAGGAGAAATTAATTACTCTGTTGTGAAATATTTTTTATCAGTGTAAGTACATCTGTAGCTACCACTTTAATTTTACAGGTGAAACATCACACCCCCAGCTGAAGTAGTCAAACTCCTTGGAGAAAACAGCCTTAGAAGAATTAAAACCCAGAGGGACTGGCTTAACTTGAACTGCCATGTCATTTAAACTAACCCAGCTGATCTTTGCCTGAAGCAGCTGAGGGAGATCCTTGCCTTTCAGGATGCAGTAGGGACGAGGAAGAACAGTGTCTGGTGTCTGCAGTAGAGTGACAGGTGGCTGAAGACAATGGAAGAGGGACTCTCCCATAAGCAGGTGTATCCACGGGAAGACTACTGTTCAAGGACTGAGTCATGCCAACAAGCATTTAAATATGTAACAAGCATGTATAGCTTGCCTTTTCTCAAGGAAACTATTGCAGCATTTGATGGTGATGTATTGAGCTCTCTAGAGCAGAGGGGAAGATGTCCTCCAATATTGTTTGTGGCCCACTGTACAAAAAAGAAAATCTCTCTTTTTTCCAGGCCTTAATCTATGACTGAAATGTGTAAATTGATAAATGAAAACATGCCTGAGGTCTGCTACCACTTGGGATCTTAACACAGTGACCAGCAAATTGCAAATACAAGTCCTAAGATCAGTACACTATATCTGGATTTTTGTAATGAATAAGGTTAAAAGTGATGAGATGCAGCTGAGGGCAGTGTTTGAAATTTACATTTGATTTTAGCTCACTTCAAAATAAATATGAATAAATCCATCAGCTCTTCACCCTTTTGTACTCCTTGGTGCATAGCTGTTCCCTATTCTTATTGCTGTGGTGCTGTTACAGGGTTAACATCAGTGTCTGTTTGCCAGTGGGCCATTTCAGAAGCTTTAGTAACTCCATCCTCAGAAACAGAGCAATTGTCCTTGCAGTTCACCAGATTATCAGTCTGCTCCTAAGATGAACTAGTTGTGGAATAATCTTTTTTGGAACAGGTCCTTCTTCTTACAAGAGCTTTGGCAAACATTTGACTGTTTTTTTTTCTCTGTAGCTATTAATATGTTGGCTTTACTCTGTGAAGTTGACATGGTGCGGTGTGCTCAGTCTCATGTGGCACCTCCAGCTGCAGAATCTTTCCTCTCACTTGCTTGTATGAAATTGTACCTGCAGAGGAGGGGATGTGCCTCAGCCTCCTCCTTTCCTCCCATGTGAGCTGTGGGGATTCCTCAGATGTGTGCTAGGCAGTTCAGGAACATGGAGGAAACATTTAATTGCTAGAAATATTGAGCTGTATATACTTTTTTTTTTTTAAGAGTGGGAACTTGATTTGGACTGTGCTCATTTTTTTCACCATCCTTTCTCTGGTCAAAGTTTTGTTATCCTAACTGGCATGATGTCTTTTTTTTCAGGAGAGCTTGTCATCTTGACATGGCCAGTGAGATCATGAATAAAGAACAACAACAAAAAAAAGAAACAGATGAAAGCAACAAAGAAATTGTTCTTTACTCCTAGATAGTACAGAGCTGGGTGATCTGACCTTCTTTTGTACAAGGGGATGAAGACCTCCCTGAGACACTGCTGGCATCACCCTTATTTGTCTTTTTCTAAAAGCTGACTGCTCTAAATCTGCACATTCACCTTTCATGTTGTTATGGGTTCCTAGAGTAAGACATTACTGTTAATGTTTGACTCAGATATGTGGGAATGAATATTTGTTTCAGAAAGCAAAGCAACCCACTCATGTCTATCCATTCTCACTCAGCTGTGAAGCCAGATTTCCCAACCAGGAGAACAATTCTTTGACTCTTAAAACCTACTCCGTGTGACCTTTGATAAGAAATAGCCAAGAAACTCAAAGCTTTTAAAAAGCAGCAACTTGTTATTTTTTTTTTTAACAAGTCTCTTTCCAATCCTGACATGGTTCGGGAAATTAATGTTTTGTAGGCTGAGTAACTTGAATGCTGACTTCTTCATTTTGTAACTTGAATGGAGAGAGACCACACCACCTTTGCAGAGCCTGCTGAGGCTCTACTGAAATGCAGCCAAGTCTTCACCCATGCTGGTATTGATAGTTGTCTGCCTGCCACCACCCCAGTTTTGCAGCCTGCAAAAGAGCCTGCAGAGGCTGGCCACATACTGCAGCAGCCAGCTTCACTGGAGCACCTTGCTGCTGCAACCAGTCCTACAGGGGTGCAAGCTCAGTTAGCACAAATCTTGTGGAGGCATCCGTGGGGGCAAGGCAGTGAATGCATTGCAGCTGCACCCTGAGGACAGCGTAGGGCTGGCTTCCCTCAAAGGCTGTAGGTGTCGGGCTCAGCACTCACTGGGGCAGCTCCAGGGGGAACAGCAGCAGAGCCAGAAGCTGTAAAACAAGTACTAGCCTGTTTGAGGAAATGTGGCAGCCTATTTCTTGAGGTCCTTATTATACATTCAGATCTAAAACTGAAGTGTCCCTGTTTGCCATGGGCTGCCATAGCTCTTAGGATTTTTAAGCTCTTCATATGCATGCAGAGCTCATGGCCATCTTTCTCTGTTGCCTGCCAGCACAGTCAGAGGGTAGGCACACAAATATGGGGAGGGACACACATGCACTCCCTAGAGACTGCCCAGGGTGTGGTGTGCTCTTCCTGGCCCTTTCCCTCTGACTTTCTGTGCACAGGAGATGTGTTACTCTCAGTCAGTCTGGGAAGGCGCAGTTGGCTTTGCCATCCATCTCTGCATGGGATCAAACATTGTCTGGCTTCGTTGGTGCTTGTGTGTACCTATGAATATGAGCTAGCTGTGGAGCTAATCCGTACATTTTGCACAAAGATAATTCAATTTAATGAAACACCATCTTAAAACTGCAGGTGGGACGTGGTTCAGGCACTGTGTCTTGCTGGAGCCAAGACAATAACAGTGCTTGGTGTGTTGAGGGCCTGGATTGAGACCATTGCCAGAAGGAAACTTAATTCAGCTCCTGCTTGGACATACAGAAAATTAGATCAGCTGTGATCAGTGGGGTTTCTTCATAAAACTATCACACTGTAGTGGGCCCTGGTGTGGGGGGTATTTTAGTCCTTTTAGCGTTCCCAGTTAGCCAGTGTCACTGAACCAGGATTGTAAGAGTCTTGCTCCATTAGCTATTACTGTTTGCTGAGAAGTTAATGTAAATGAGGGCAGTCAAGAGGAGAAAAGCAAGGGGAATTTGACTGCTCCTCTTGTTACAGCTCTGTCTGACACTACATATTTTATTGTACGTCCGGCACAAAGAGAGACTGATAATATAAGATGAAAGGTCTGTGTGATCTCATGACTGGTAATAATGACTGAGGGACCACTTATTTCTTCCCCCCATGCTCCTAGTCTCAATCCCATTGAGAATGTTCTTTACTTCAGTGTATTGTTTAAAGACCACAGGTCTGGGCTTCTTTACAAGTTTTTTTGTGGTGCAATTTTGTCTGATTGAAACCACATTTTTATATGTGTCAAAACCAGTTCAGCACTTAAAAAGAAATCATAGTATCGTTTGGATCATATTTCCTAAGTGGATGTCGCTGGCTAATTCTTTTGTTATACCATGTAGCTACACAGTATTAAGCAAGTGGTTACTATTAGGCAGTTACATATGGGTCCTATTAATTTATGAATTCTGGCTGATTTTTGTCTAATATCTTGTCAAATAATTTAGGATTTCAATATCTAAGTCGCCAAACTGCAGGGACCCTTCATTTCTCAAGCAAAAGCTAGTCCACTTAGGGGACCACAGGTTAGCATAGTATTGACATCTGAAGGGCTTCTGTTTCTTTAAAAATAGCTTCACAATGAAGTAACCTTCATGGTTTGTGTTTTTGTTTGGTTTTGGTTTTGGGTTTTCCCTCCCTCATTAGGCTTTCTGCAGTTCAAGAGAATGGATATATATGGTTTGCAAAAAGAGCTAAGGATGAAGAAGATGGCTTCTGCACGTCCTGTCATTTTCCAGCACACATCTCCAGGAGTGAGATGCTTATCTTCTTGCCAAACTTTCTTACACTCTTTCTAGATCAGGCTCCTTGTCTTTTTGTCAGTCCAAATGAACATCATTTCACCTTTGATGGGTATTGGATTGATCACTGCTGTCACGGCCTGTGATGACCCTTTTTTTTCATTGTTCTTCCTCCCAACAGGCTCTGGGGCCTATTTAAACCCTTTTTGGAGTGTGGTTTATAAGGTGGTGAGAAAAAAAGGGGATGATGCTCTGAGGCTTCAGAACAGGGGGAGTGCAGTGGAATTTGAGGGGCCTGCACTGTCCTTTCAGCCCTTAATTTTTGATGGGCTGTTCTCTCATGGTTCCTCCAGAGGCCTCTGTTCCTGCAGCTCTTTCTGCTGGAAGGACACTTTTTTGGAGAGTGAGAAACTCAGCCACAGTGAGGAGTAGCTGAAATGTGTCTGTCTCACAGCCCTGGCACCTGGCCCCTCTGCAAGGGTAGAGAGGAGCAGGAGCTCTTCCTCTGAGCTTATGCTGCTTGCTGCCAAAAACCCAGTGGCAGCAAAAGGAGGGTCTTGCAGCCTCTTGGTAGGGGATGAGAGGAGACATCCCAAGTGGATTAGAGGAATGAAATTACACTAGCTCAGGACATAGTACAGTAACTGAAGGATTAAATAGGAAGGCACATTTTATTGAAGGAGGCTGAGCCGTAAAAAAAAAAAAAAATAGGAGCCACTGACCTAAAATATAACATGATTTTCTTGAGCCCTTCCCCAGGAGCATCCCTAAAGTCCTGCTTTTTCTGTTGGTTGTTGTGAACTTGTTCAATCTGTAAAAACAAAATAACACCCTCACCCACCACAAACCCAAATACAGTCTCCCTGTAACTGCTCCATCTCCCAGACATTGCTACCATCTCCAGGGAGGAGCACAGTCTTCTTTGACATCTGTAAAGTGAGTAGTGTATGACAGGTATGGCCCTAAAAGCTGTAGTGAGAGGATACTCCTCATGCTCTGACCTCTCTGATTTACTCTGGCATTTGTTCCTTTTTGTTATGTTTGTGGGGCTGAGGCATGAGTGTGCCTTGTGGAGCCAGGATGGAGTTCATTTTCTCCTGTTGGCTGGCACTTTAAAGTGGGCAGAGCTGTACTCCTTTTGCCTCCTGCCCAGCTCTTCTTCAGAAGGGAGCTTTTCTTTTCCCTCTCTTTGTGTATTTTTGGTAAGCATGCCGTGTTGCAACAGAATAAGCTAATGAAAGTCAAAACTTCCTCTTTTCCAGTCTGTAAACATTTCCTGGAACAATATGCTCAGCTTTGAAATCCTTTCCAGAGAGTATCTTAAGACCTCCCTCCGTCTTTCTATGAGTCACTTGATCAGAGCAGCATTCTCTTTACTTCTGTTCAAGCCACTTCCAGGCAACCTTGTTAAAGCAATAAGGATTTAGTATATGGGAAACCACTGCCAGGTTAGCCATTCCCTCAGGACACGCAGCTGTTTACCATCTGCTGGAGCTTCTTGGGAGTCTCTGGGCTCCAGTCCCAGGTCGCAGACTCTCAGAGCAGGAAATTTTTCTTGGACACTGTGTGTTATTCAGAAGGATAAAGTTCATGGGCACCATACAGTAGGTTGCACGCTTTTTATTGTATTATTCCATCTAAAACAAATAAGTTAGCTATTTGCTCATTCTGCCCTGCCAGTAATCCGTTACATATTAGGCCTTCCTTCGTTGTGTACAAGACATGAAAACCGAAGGGGAATTTAAATAATTAGAAGGAAATAACCTGTCTTTTAAGCTCTCTACCCTTACATGTTAGGATTGCTCAGGGGTTAGCCCTGTGATGGGGCTGTGCCATAGCAAGCACCACAGGTGAACGAGGTGAGCTGGGAGTTACAAACTGGGAAAACTGGAGCTCTGCACCACACCTGTGTTGGGGAGATCTGCCAATGGCTGTGGCTGGGCCCATGGTGCATACTGGAGGGGCAGTGAGGGTGGGCTGGCCAGCAGCTCCAAGGCCATTGGAAACATTGTGCTGCTGATAGCTGTACTTGTTCCTTGCTCATTGAGCCTGGCAGGGAGGGTCAAACTCTCCAGGCTCTACAAGCCCTGAGTGACCACAGAGCACAGGGACAGGGCTAACCTGGAGCTCTGTCCAGGTGAGAGAAAACCCTCTGCCTATGGCCATGGTGCTCATTTAGGTTAGATTATGATTAATATCATTGTGTAAACCAGAAGTAACCTTCTGCTGCTATTAGGCATACGTGCTGGCTCTCCAGCTGTAATCAAGGCTGATGTTTACCATAAAGGAAATCAGATTGAGTTTAACTTTCCAGATTTAAGGAGGTGTTGGGTGAAAAAAGAGCTAAAGCACCTCTGAAGCCATACACTTACACCTTTAAGAGAAGAGGAGTGCTTGTCATTTAACAGCAGCTTTGTGAAATTGCCCATGCCCATGTTGTAGTGTTTTGTCCCTGAAGTATCACTCTATATAATTTCTTCTTACATTACTTGAGGAGAAGGGATACGCCCTGCTTTTTCTTTCCCTCTTCCTCCTCCTCATGGTCATTTCAACCTGACACACTGCAGAGAGAGAGGGGTGCTGGCAGGATGTGCCTGTGTGGGGACTGTGCATCTCTGGAATTTATTGCCCTGGTTTGGTCTGAGCCCAGATCTGTGGGTACTGTGTAGAAGATATCCGTTCAAGAGAGATGTGCCTGTGCTTCCCAGACCAATTAAGGGAAAGGATCTCATTTTTTTACGTTTGGCTGAAAGATTTTCTTTCTAATGATGATTTGAAGGCTCATGGGGTTCGGTACTATGATTAATTACAAGTTTAGATGCCTAGAGCCTCCAAGAAGCATGCAATTATTATTTATTAAAATCAGAATACCAGTAAATATAATGAAGTGGAGCTTTAAATAACATGGAAAAAAAGTGGAGGACATTTTCTGCTGAACACACGCAGTTCTGCACTGGGCTGAGACTGTGTGGAAGAGTGAAACTTGAAAGGGAGCTTTCCCAAGAGACTCAAGTCACTGAAGATCAAGACACAGAAAGAGGGAAAGAGAGACAGACAGAAGAGGTCTTCCTGTGGCTGATGCAGAGCAGGAGTCTGATGTTAGGAGCCCCAGTTCTCCCTAGGCAATGTTAGTCTTAGTGGACATCCTTTCCTTTTAATGTTTCTGCTCCAACATAACCAAACACCTCCAACACTCAGCAACTTGCACAGCACTGGGGTGCTCCCAGACACGTTCCAAAGACTGACAGGTGGAAAAGCACAATCGAAAGGAAGGTGCTTTGTGCTATTCTGGGGAGCTTTGCTATGAACTTCAGCCTTGAAGGTTAAAAAAAAGCCAAAAGCTCATCTCCTGTTTTCAGTCTCTTTTTATCCATACTCATGTAATTGAAATTTCCATACTTCCATAATTGAAATCACTCCCTCATTTCCACAGAAATAATGTAAGGGGTGTGACTGGAGCAGCTTTGAGAAAGTAATAACACTTTATTCTGCCCGATGATCCATCTGATATGGACTTTGCCCTATACAAGTGTGGCTGTTCCAAGAGCTGTCGAGTCTGGGAAGGCTTGAATGTAAAAACAAATACTTGAGTGCAGGAGAGGCAGCCTGGTTGTTGTAAATGGCTCTTCCTGCCAAAAAGCTGGTAATAGCATGTTGGCCAGGCATCTTTTCTTCCCTAATTGGAACCACAGGATTTTGATTACAAACCTTAAGAATAACAGCACCTCCTCTAATTTAAGCTCCCTTTCTAACTTCCACGGTGTGAGTTCTTGCTGGAGTGTTTACCAGGGCAGGCTGTCTGTATTTGTTCCCCTTTGCATCCCTGGGTCCCCTTGTTTTATACTTCAGACTTTTACATCCTTTCATCACCTCAGTTGTTCTGAACACCCAAATTCTGCAGGAAGTGACATTTAATGAGAGTCTGAGATTGATGTCAGCAGTTTGTGCAACTTTCTACAAAGATGTAATTCACTGAAAAGAGAAGTTAGTAAGTAACTAGGTTAGCATTGCTGCTCTTTGGTGTTGGATAACATATTGAGTTCANTGTCAATGTAATTCTGGATGCACCAATTCTGTGATATTTTAGTGCTTTTGACTAGGTAAAAGAGGTGTGCCTTAGGTTGGTACTAGACCTCTGGGCAGAAATGGCTTTAAAAGGCTGGTGTTTTGAAGTCCCTATTGAATTTTAGACTCAAAAGATCACTGGGAAATATGTGAAGTATCCTAGACTTTCAGATAGCCAGTCCCAGGGCACAGTGGACTCAGGGAAAGCCCTTCATTTTATATTCAGATATGTTAGTTATATATTCTGATACAAAACTTTTTCCATCAGACATTGCCAACTTGAAATTGGACGAGTCTGTGACACTGAGTTTGACAATGCAATTTTGACAGGCACCAGCCTGCTTCTCAAGAAAACTTTCTCTGCAGTGTCTCTGCCACATCCCCACCTAGCCAGCAATCACAAGGGAGCCAGCAGCAGGGAAGTCTCAGGTCTGTGTCCTTGGTAGCCTGGTCTTGTAGCACCTGAGCTGTGGCTGTGATGAGACCCAGGTGGTTGGATGCTCTGAAATCAGCCTAACTTTTCTCAAGCCCTTCACATCCCATATCTTTTAGCATTCCTGCCCCTGCTTTCCAAGGCTCAGGGACCTGTAGGAAGATTTTTCAAGAAGTGCTGGCATGAAATACAGGTATTGCATGCCATGCCAAGCATTGACTCTGCTGACCTGTCTTGTGGCTGTGGCAAGTTATTTAACTTGGACCCACAAGTTTCTGTCAATATGTCTGCAGTAGGTTCAACAAAAATATTTTCAAACAGATTAAAATCAATGGTTCTCTCTTCACCTGTGGGCTGTACAGTACCAGTGTGTGCCATGCCACACTTGCTCCCTCTCTTTGCAAGTGCTGTGAAAATATTTCAGTAGTATTTCCACTTAGCAGTACCTGCCTCTAGCCCCCTGGTGTCTTGTGTGGCAGCACGTATGGAATTAATTCCATCTACAATAGCAGTGATTAACACACACCTCCCTCCACATACCCACTCCACAAAAAATGCTGGCAGGCTAAGACACTGCCTGTTACAGACAGTATAGAGGCTTCTGCCTGCCACTGGCTTGGCTTTTAGCCTTCCCAATTAATTTCCTAGGCTGTTTCATATAAGAGACTGCTGCTTTGAGGTGGTAAATTTTAAATGGTCAAAATGGGAAGAGCAGTAAAAATGCTTGTGAGAGCCTCTCTGCTTTCATACTGCTGTAGAAGCCACACTGTACTTAGTTGAGCCCAAACTTAGTTAACTGGTTGTAGTTTCAGTTTCTCAATGAAGAGGGATCCACCAGCTGGATTTGTGTCCCAGTCATCCATCCATCAAGTGTTAACTTGAGGTGATCTCTGCTCCTCTGCCTTCATTTCTTTACTCATGTATGTTTGTCAGCAGGGCCAAAAGAGGAATGTCTCTACCTTAGCTAAACCAAGGGAAAGGAAAGAAGCCTCATTTTGCTTCTCCTAAGGCTTCCATGGGAATATCTAAATGGTACCAATCAAAAGCTTTGAAATACTGGCAACAGCAGCTGGGAGAGATGGCATGCCAGTGAGGGACCTGACATCACCACCTTTTTTGCCATCAGAGCTAAAAATCTCATTTTTAACACTTTGGTACAAATAATATGTTTTAATAGCCATTAATTTGTAGCTGACACCTTCTCTCAGTGCCTGTGACAGCCTGCATATTTCCTTTGTAGTGTCATGCTGCTTCTGTTTAGAAGCTAATAATACAATTTTCATAGTTATTACACAGACGGTTTGGCTCTGAGGTTTCCTAGGAATCTAAGCAGTGCCAGAAATTCTTAGTGGAAGCTTTGGCAAGCCTTAAGTGGGTGACATTCATTGGTCCCTGTGCTGATGAGGGCTGGGATAGGGAAGTGGCCAAGATACCTACAGGAACTTCAGTTAAATACTGAAATCTGATGTTTCATGTTATGATAACTTATGAGTTTTTTCTACTGGTAATCGTTCCCCTTGCCAAAGATATGGGAAGGAGAATTATTTGGACAGTGCTTGGCCACTGTTACTTTTTGTGATACCCCTTGTCTGACTGACACAAGAGCTCCACATAAATTTGAGATTGCTTTGAGTCTCAAGAGCAATAAAAACCCAATGCAGATGCAAGGACAGAAAATATGTTCTGGTAAAATTTACATCCTTGCCTGATGCTCATCAAATATGGGACAACGTGAATGCCAACATTGCTCATGTTCAGGCTGAGAGACTTAAGCCTTCTTCCTCATTCAGCTGTTACTAGAAACCACATGAGTAAAGTTGTGGAGGCACATACTCAGAAGTTAGGAAATGCCCTTTTGTTTTTGCACTATAGCAAGCTTTAATTACCAGAATAGTAGCAATTATGGCATGGAAAATTTCAGCCAGAAGCTTGAACCAAAAGCCTTTATAAGCAGCTGAAAAGCTACACTGTGAAGGGTTGCTTTCTACCTCTAATGACATGTTATTGGATCCCATACGCCATATCAAATCCTACCATATCTTTGGCTCCCTTTCTACACACTAATTAACATAAATGCTCTCATTCCTGCTTGCTTTGAAGCTTGGTAAATTTTGGGGGCAGTTGGGCAGCTTGGATTGTGGCAGTGTGTTGCCTTCAGAGGGAAAGAATGAATAATTTTTAATATAGTTTTTTTTTTTTTTTTTAATGTATCTGAGCCTGTAGACTTCAGCAAAGCAGGTTTGCTTCTCATGAAGCTGTGACAAGTCACTCACATTGCCTGGAAGGTGACAGCTTTTTTCACTACAATATTACATATACAAATTCAACTCCTGTTCTGGCTGAAGTTTTGATCATGACTGTCCCAGCTTTCATAATTAAAAAAAAAAAAAAAAAAAAAAAAAAAAAATAAAAAAAAAAAAAAAAANAAAAAAAAAAAATCAGCCTGATAGTCCAAACCTGGCTGCAAATCCAAACTACAGCTGAAAAGGAGGTGAGAAAGCAGCTGTGAGATTTATCCATGGATTATTACAAATAGATATGTCTGATGTTTGCAGTATAAAGAGCACTGCCGAGGATGTGCCGCACGGTACAAAAAAACCCACTTGTCCTTGAGGCTGCCTAAGGAGCTGTCTGCAGCAATTGTCCGCCACTTCTGCAGGTTTGGAAACCTGCAGTTTGGGAAGTTTCTAAGCCTTGCGGGACCTGCAGAAAATGGAGTGAACGTGAGCGGGCCCCGCGCTGCGGCAGAGCGGCCGCTGACGAGCGCCTTGGCAGTTTTCACTGCTGCTATTTCAGATTCTGTGGGTGGCAGGGAAACAAGCAGGAATTAGGTCAATTTAGCTCTTGCTGCTGCTTGGGAAAGGGAAGAGCAGCTGCTGAGGCAACCGCAGGAGTTATTCCCTCTAGAAGAGCAGACAGAAATTGAAGCTGGGTGAGGGGATCGGACACTGAGCTGCGGTGAGAGGAGGAGGGGGAGATCAGCTGCTGGAGCCGCCTAGGCCAGGAGCGGGCATTGCCTCAGGTGCACGGGGCACGCCTGGGCTGCATTCTCGTGTCAATAGCTCCGAGGATATCGGAACAGCACCGTCTTGCATCCTGGGAAGGGGAAAGGAGAGAGATGCTTTTGGTCTCTGCTCTGCGACTGCCCTATAAATGTTTCCTCTCCCCTTACCATCCTCTATTAGCAGTGTTGAGGCAGGGCTAAAATCTGTATTTATGGAAAGGCACAGATGTTGTAGTTTGGTACTGATTGGATCCTCGTTAACTGAGAAGACAGAAAGGACTTGGGTTTCTGGGTGGGGCATATGCAAAGCTACCTGGAGGACGCGCTCTCTGCTGGGTATTACAGGGATGCTGTAGTGCTCATGGCAGGGCTGTGGCCCTTTGGGAAGGAGCAGGTGCCCTGAATAATACACTACATGGAGACAAACAGGCTGCAATTGTTTTCAGTTTAGGGTGACTTAATATTTTGTTTTCTCCCTCTCATCCACCCAGATGAGTTCCTTGGTCTGGGCTCAGCAAGCCTGCAGAACCAGCTCTATCAGCAGGACTGGAAGGGCACCACAGAAGGTGTGAGCAGGCAATGGGCAAGGAGGAAAGAATGTGGCAACACAGGGAACTTATGGGGCTGCCCAGTTCTCCTCTGAAACCACAGCCTAAGAGGCCAAGATTGCCTATGATAAATATAAGTTTTCTCTCACTTGCCCACTTTAGAAATAGCGCCTGAGAAAAGATCTCGTCTGTATCAAAAGAGTAAACCCTTACTTTCATTTGTTGTCTCCCAGGTATCTGCCAAGGTGTAGTCAAGCATGAACCATATGTACAGCCCCAAATGTAGGCTGCAGTGATTTTGCTAATGGCAGTAGCACAAAAGAAAGAAACAAAGAAAGAGGGCTTGCTCTTGTGTTTTATAATCCATTGACTTTCAGACATAGTAAAATGGTAAAACAAAATGCTCCCAGAAAGTCTGGGTTTACAGAAGGTGAAAATCTGCCACCAAGAATGGTAATGCTGTTTTAATTATGCCAGGGCTTGAATGAGGGTTGCAGTCAGGCTTTCTGCTCTGCACTCTGGGACCTGATGGGTGCCAGAGTTATTGTCTCTGTGCATCTCACACGGTCCCACCAGCTGCCAGGCTGCAATAAAGTTAGGTCTGAGTCACTGGTTCCCAAAAGGATGACAAGTAGCTTGTGTGTAGCTGAAAAGGACGATGCTGGTCCTCCACTGGTGCTGCCAGCTCAGGTCTGGACTCGGGCCATAACTGCTCGATAAATCCAAAGGAGTGTTGTCGGCTGTTTAAGCGAGCTGGTTGGCTGGGGGTAGAAGGAGAGAACAAGGCATGCAGCCGAAAAGTGGACTGGGATGCCAACAGAAGAGCCATTGGCCCTGTTTCAGCTTTCAGCAAACAGAATGGATCATTGGAAAGACACAATGGGCCTTGTTTGCAGCCAGGCTGCACAGAGAGCGGGAATGCCTCTTTTAGGGACCATGCCAGGCAGAATAGTTGCTACTGATGTGGGTCACTGTGTGCTTTGGTTCTATTGACACCACCTCATTTAGTGACACTGCAAGTTACTAAATTTGTTGTGAAAATATGGAGAAGTAGGATGCTTTTGAGCTTTTGGTCGGTTTGGTTTTTGATATTGCTCTTTTTGTTTGCTTAGACCAGTAAAACAAACTTGTGGTGTTATGTGGGACAATCTGGCATGTATGTAGCCAATAGTGCAGATATACAAGGTAAACCTGGCTGAGGCCTGCTCCCCACTAAGGGACCACTCTCCAGGCCAGATTAGTTCCTGTGGGGGAAGACAGCTTTTGTCCGTGGCTGCTTTCCAAAGCCTGCCAGTGATAAGCCCAGGAAGTCCCTGCTCAGGTGCATGGCAGCTCCTGGTGACTTTATATTGCAAATGCAGTGAGGGGATTCCTGTTGGCTGGTTGCGTGCCTTGGCATCTCACATTGCTGTTATGGTGGCTTTTGACTGCCTCCAAGGAGAGGTGTGGGCTCCACTCCTCCAGGTGAACCTAATAATGCCTAATTTTGCAGATGCTGAGTTTTCTGCCTTCTTAGCTTTCTCTCAACACAGGAAATATGCTCAGGGCTTAAGCACATAAGTCCTCATTTTTCATGCTTAATACCGGCCTGTTTGTTTGCTGATACCACCTAAGCTGTGTGTGCATCAAAGTAGAACAGGGAGGAGTCTCCCAACATGAGGGTGTTTCATTTTCCCATGGTCCAGAATTGGTTGCACAGTCCAAACACAAGTGATATCTACAGCCATGACATGGCTGCTTTCTTCCAGCTTGCTTTTATATCAGAGTGCATTCAAACATATTGCAGCAATTTGTGGCAAATGTCTGCAGAATAATATTTTATCCTTAAGTTAGTGACAATCTGGAATAACAGACAAATATCTGATGAATATCTGTTAAGAAAAAAAAGTTAAAAAAAGGGTAAAAAAAAAAAAACAAACAAAAAAAACCAACAACAAAAAAAACCCTACCAGAATTTGAATAGGATATTTGCTACAAACACATGATAATATGATTTCTAGCTTGTAGCTGTGCTTTGAATTTGGCAAAGCAATGGTATTTTGGTTTTGCAGACAAAAACTATAAAGTTCAGTCCTTGCTGATTATTTGTAATGTTTGACCTAGGTTATGGGAACTAGTTAATTAGCTGAGAGTGATAAAGGAGGTAAAAGATAAAGGTCATGATATCAGTAGGATTAGTTGGGTGAATTAAAGGACATGTGGAAACACAGCTAATCAGGATAAGGGCCACACAAATGATACCCTCTACTAACAACCTGCAGCACTCCGATGCCTTGAAATATAACTCCTGCACAAAACAAGCAGGAGAAGGAGAGATGACATGTCCAACAAGCCACAGTGCTGAGCACCAAAGATCAAAGGGATACACAAGTAAGTGTTTTGGGATATTTGACTGTCAGCTAATTTTAAAGTTCTTCACTGCAAGGAACATCTTTATGTCCCCTGAAATCCATTCCTCACTATTTTTCCTGAAAGCAGTCTTTCTCTTGCTGCCTGCAGTTATTATCTCCCATCAAGTGTAACTGGATGTGCAGGAAAAGTAAAGGTCCTCCTGCAGTAGTGTCAAGCTTAATTTATATACTGCAAAGCTGGAACATCTTTTATATAATAACTGACAGGCTTACCAGCTCAAATGAACTGCTTTGCTCCAGCAGTGCCACCAGGCAGAGGCAGCTCTTTTGGAAAGCACCAGCATGTCTGCAGTGCTGAAAAGAACATGGTTGGTAGAGGTGAGAGGACAGCAGAGTAACTGGAGAGGTGTGGGCCAGGCAGCCCATGCTATCTCCCTGCTCCTGCAATCCTCCCTCAATAAATCTGTGCCTGCTCTATCACTTGGGCATTTGCCATTGTGGTGAGGAGCTGGGTCCTGACTGACAGAAGCACTTCTGGCACACCATGTCAAAAATCTTGGGAAGTGCCAAGAGAAACATGAATGCTGTAACATGTTCACATTTGTAATTTGTCTGTGTTTGAGTGGTGTATCCAGAGAGGAACAGGGTGTGTCGGTTTGGGGTTTAGACAGACTTTTCCTGGGAAAATAACTTACACAGACTACATAAACGTGATCTATAGACATACACACAGAATGGATCACAGGGAGACATCACCACATATCTGATCAGTGTGTAAGTGTGTTTATTTTGAATTAAAAAACAAAATAAAATGAGATTTGCTTTCTTGTTCTGGCTGCCATCAGGCTCTTCTTTTACTATGGGATAACAGAAATGGTGAGATATTCAAAGCCATATGGAAGCTCTGGGGAAACGGATGGTGGCAGTCTGGAAAATGTTGCTTCTCAGGTGTGAGTAATATCTAAGTAAGGAGAAATTGCAACGAACTCTCATGCACAAATAAATGTAGAGTGTTAAAAGCAGATTTGGTGTAGATAAGTTGTTGATGATCTTGCAGTAATGTACTCTAATTAGCACTGTTAGTAAAAAAGGGGGCACATGGCTAGCGCCATGGTCAGCGTCTGGTTTGAAACAAGTCTTGGCAGAATAAGCATCACCAGAAGTAAATAATCTCTGAATCTTAAATTCAGGGAAAACTCTAAGTTGGAAAGGACCTGTGGAGGTCATCTGGTCAGTCCTCACAGAGGCTCACAGCAGGGCTGATTTCAAAGTACTTAGCTTAATAATTCAAAATGTTAACATTAAAAGCAGCACTGAAAATGATTTCCAGAACATGCCATTTGAAGAGACTACAACATCACCAAAATGCAGTGGCAATTGCATTGAAGCAATGTTAGGATCTAAAGTAAATCAGTGCCCTGTCAGTTATATTTTTTTCTGTAGGGGATAGTGAAGTGCTCATACTGGGCTTATACTTCCCACAGAGCTGAATCTTTCCCTTTCAAAACTCCTGTGCACAGACTTTCAGAAGCAGCGTTGTTGCTCACATGGTAAGAACTCCCTGCAGGAGCTTTTCTTCCCAAGAAGCTGTCTAGGAGAGACTTCTTGACTGCTGAGCCAGAACCGTTCCAGGTATGTGCTGGTGCAGCTCCATCGACTTCTGTGGAACTGCTGTGGCATAAAATGAGGATGAATCAGGCCTGTAGTCTTTCTTCTGAACTATGAATGTCAGTGCTAGCCTGGAGAAATACAATTTTCAGGCTGATGTGGTTTGACACCAAATTCTACAGCAGAGACAGTGGACAGCCCAGTGACTGAGTTGCCTCCCACAGGACAGAGATGACTGATGGGCAGGCGCTTTTTTCGTACACAGAGGCATTCTCCGTTCAGGCTCAGTAACATCCAAACCCGATTGATCTTCATAAAGAGTTGCAGTTTGGGCCTCATGCCACAGAAATCTCTCCCTTTTCTCTCTGCATTACTCATCTTCCTGAGGGCCTTCTGCTGTCAGATGTGCTGCTGTTTCAGGAAAGCATCCTGCTGCAGAGCCTGCAGAGAGCACGCACCTTCCATCACGCAGTGAAAAAGGCCGGGCACAGATTCTCATTGTCAAGTCCGCACGCAAAACAGGTTGAAAATGGAGAAGAGCAGGACCTTTGCTAAATCCTTCTAGCATGTTAAGGATTTCTTTTTTTTAAATATATATAAACCGAGTGCAGTACTCTGAGAAGGAAAAGTCATATTGTAATGTGACAAATAGCTCTGTTCTCCCTGCTGACAGGTCTGGGGTCATAGCCCTTCAGGCACCTCACAGTAGGGTTGCTCATGTCCATCTTGTGCTGGAGGAGGAGGTTGAGGCCATCTAAAGTGTTCCCTGTTGTTACCTTGTGCACTAACAAGTGCTGCCAGCTGTAAAGAGGGCAGTGGAGACCCTCTGGTCATCATTGGAGCCGCTACTTTAGAAAAGCGGTGCTAGGAGAGGGCATTTTCATGTTTCTTGTTTTCCACTCTCCAAACTCAAGACTGCTGAAGCACATTTTGTCTCATAGGAGGGAAAAAATTAAATTTTTTTTTATTTGACCTCTCTTCTGAGTATATCCAGTGTAACTTGTTTATGGCACAGAGAATTGACACACAGTCCTGGAAGGTCAAGTAAGACTGTCATCTTGTTTCTGCTTAGCCTTCAAGTAATAATTTTCAGCTACTAATGGCTATGATTTGTTATGTATAAGCTGTAATAACATACTGCACAAATTAATGAAGTCCTACTTCCAGAACTCTGGGCTAACCATAACTTAACTCTTAAGAGCTCTGCTTAGGGTTTAACTGTTTGGTTATGCTTCAGATGATTAAAAAAAATTCATCATAACAATAAAAAATAAAACCACCAAGTGTTACAGAGTGAAATTTCATTATGATTTCTGTAATACTTGGTAAACATTTGTTGAAAAAGCTCATCATTCAAGCCTTTTTTAACGTAAGTAACAAACAAATTATAGTAATTTTCAAAAGCATCGTGCAACAACAATTGTGAGACCATCTGAGGCTAAACAACCCCTAATGAGATGCAGTGGTAGCAATAGCAAGACAGACAGAAAATCTATAAAGATAATTAAGAAATTATCCATTCGAGAGAATTTAAAGTATCTTTTATGTTCTCATCTGTAGAAGCCAATACATGTAACTTCCCTCTCACATCTTTCCCACCTCCAATTATTTAACAATAACATAGGAATTGCTACAGTGTAAAGAGGCATCTGGGAATAAAGCATGGGAGCCCAAGCATTGGTTAACACTCTGTCTAGCTGACTCTTCTATTGGCAGAGCTAAAATTACAGTACAAAATACCAGCCCCAGGGGTAAACAAACTCAGAAAAAGACTTTAAGAACATTTTTCAGGAATAATGCTATGATGCTTACAATGGACAAGAAAAGCAGGATAATAAGTGCCAGCAATCTCATGATGTCCTGATTTGGTTTGCAATGTGCCTAGAACTGGTTCTACCCACTCTGTCCCTTTACTCTTCTGATAGTATGAAACACAGTGATTTTATTATGCAAGTATCACACAGATAAAAAGGAAAAAAAGATGCCTCAGCTACAGCTACCTGTGAAATAGATCTTTTAAAATATGTAAAAAGAAAATAAGAACTCTCCCACAAATGCCATTCTTGGCAACATTTGTAGTGACCCTCAGAAAATCAGGTGCTACATGCAATGCACACATATGAGAGAGCATTTGTTATTATATAGCTAATACTGTTTCAATGGGGGTCTACCTTCTTTAGAAGAAGTACCTTTAGAACAAAAGTAATCCAAGATAATGAGGCAGTTGAAGGCCAGGAGTTATCTGGGCTGCTTAGTCTAGAACAGTTTGGGGACTGAAGAGAAGACAGGCATTCATGACTCTGGATTTGGGAAGAAAAAGAAGGGCCAGTGCTGTGGAAGTGCCTGCTATATCCATCTATCTGCCACAGTGGGACCCCAACACATTCATCTTTGAAGGAGATCATTCCATATCTGCCCTTCAGCAGAAAAAAAAATGGGCTGACTGAAATGTAGTTTTTGAAGACCAATTTTATTTAATTATTTTGCTTCACACATCTGAATATAACGCAGAAGACATTTTCTTCTAAGAGAGTGAATCTCATTGTGGTCCCTATCCTTGCTTCTTATTCTTCTCTCTCCCACAGTTTCCCTTCCCTCAACCATCCCAAAATAAGGTCTTGGAGCTGAAAGCAGTCAGTTAGGTAAACAGTTGCATCACTGCTGTTAGTGTTAAATTCCTTACTGACAGCACAGTGGGGAGGTCAGGGCTGTGCCGTGTCATACATATTACTGGGATTGCAGAGTGATCCTAAATTGCCACTCTAGTGCAAATAAAAATATGTAAATGATATCACCCCTGATGAATGAAAAACTGAGCCAAGCAAATATAGGAGTGCCAATAAGAAGCTAGATGCTTTTTTTCTAGGATAATAAAGACGTACAAATTTGTCTCCATTTTTAGAAAGTAAGAAAGAATCATTGTAGTGATACAAAAACCATATTTTATTTAACGTGCTTCTTTATCAAATGTAATTATGCAAAGATATATTCTTACACAGTCTAACTTCAACAGGTTGAAGATTTTTTAGTTATTGGTGAGAAGCCATAAGTAAAGAAGTCATACAGTAGTGTGAAGGAATAAATGACATGGGATCCTAGCAGAGATTTCAGAATTCAGGTCTTTCTCCTGCTGTCAGATTCATTTCCAGGTTCTTTGTGAGCAGCCCCACAATGTTAAATGCATTAGATCACTTAGATTTGGCATCTCCTGATAATATATTCCTCAAAACAGTAAACTTGCTCCTGTCAATGACCTAGAAATAATGAAGGAACTTACTGAACAATCTCCATGAGGTCTTCTATGCTAAAAAAGAAAATAAAATATTGGTTTATGCTGGCTGTGCACAGATTTGATTTTTCAGGCCCTTCCCTTGGTGCCTTGCTGTATGGATCATTTCAGCTGGGTGAGAAAGGGGAGGAGTATGATTATGTCATGCAGGTTACATTACAAAAGTAGCTAAGTTTTTCTGCATAGTGATGGAAAATGGTGAACTCAGACTGCTGTGAGGATTATGCTTTTTGATTAATAAAGAAACTATACAATGTAATGCACCTTTTTTTTTTTTTTTTTTCCTCCAAAACTTTGCTGTAAATGATATATTTGCATTATAAGGATCATGGAAAATTTCCCCTTGTTAATGTAGTGTGTAAAGGCTGGACTGACACTGAAGTGTGGGTAATTTTCAGAATTCTACAAACCTTTGCCAATCCTTGAGTACTGCATTCGTCACTGCAGTTCTATTTTGAGCAGGTCCTCAGGATCCCTGCTACTGCTTTGCTCATCTCTGGCTGCCCTCCCCTTAGACCAGTCTTATTCTTCACTGTAGGTCTGGAAGAAGTCATTCAGATCACCTCAATGTCTTCAGGTGATGTCTGTCTCCTTCCTAATACCCCCTGGTGACAGATCCCCCAGTCTCCCTAGGAAATTTATTCAAGTAATTTCCTGTTCTTACTTGCCTATTTTCTTCTTACACCTAACTTAGATGTCTTCTGCAACAACTTAATTATTCCTTAATTGCTCCCATTATTTCTTGCCTTATCCTCTCTATTCATGGAGCACAGCCTCTTTCTCCTTGCTGTAATCTTTCATGCACTTGTGGCTTAACTCCTTGAAAGTTGTATGGAATATCCTAGTCCAATCCCACTCATCGTTTGGTGTTTTGGGGAGACAGAGAAGAGAGAAACTGGGGGCTTAGGATTTTGTGAAGAAGACTTCTGAAGTTTTCCTCACAAGTACGTGTGGAAGTCATCTCTAACCACTGACAGGCTCTTGACCTCTGCCCTTAACACTAAAACAGTTTAGACCAGATTTTCACCTTGCTTATGTTCATTTTAGGCAAAAGCCGATCAGTGGAGTGATCACTAATGGGAACGAGAAAGTTTAAGATGGTGATGCTCCTCATTCTCTTCCAGCCGAGGAATGAGATCAGGAGTGAGAAGCGGTTGCATGCCCAGTGTTAACAAGTAATAACAACAACCATATCTGAATTCTGCACTGGTGGCAACATATTCTACCCTCCGTCTTGTGGTTTGTCTGGAGTTCTGCTTTCCAGAGTTTTATGTTACACTGTGGCTTTCGAAGACACAGAGTCCTGAAGTAGTGGAAGTGAGGGATCTTTAAAACCTTTGTGTGAGTCATTGCTGTGTAAACACCACCAGTACAAAAATGATGCATGGGCAGTGGAGGGGGTGGGAGCATAAGGAAGGAAGGTAGGAGTCTGAGGCTGCAAGAAATAGGAACAATTAAGCATGAACCCAGACCTGACACCCTGCCCTGATTAATTTAACAATAATTAAAGACTTTCAGCAGAGATCAGCGTTCTGCCGGTTCCCAGCCGTGCAGAGAAGGATGAGTTGTGCAACGGTAACCGGCCCCTATTCATCACAGGCAACTCACACAGCAATTACCAGTGCTGCCTATAAACTGAAGCAGACTTTTGCTTTAATTGATTTACTGGGACCTTTTATTCTCTTTCTCTTTTGTTTCCTCCTTTTGTCCCTTATGTTTTTATTTGAAGGGCTGGTTCGTTTGGCCACATCACACAGCAGTGCCCGGCCACGGGGGATGTGTCCTTGGGATATGGGGTGGAGCTGCTTGGGTTTGAGACACTGCCCTCTGCAGCTGTCCCATCCTTCCGAGCCTGTCTTTCCCAGGGTGCTGCCTGTGAGATGGTCTTTCTTCTGAAATCCACTGTAGTAAGCAAAGTGCATTAGACATCCTCTCTTTCTACCTCCCTTCCCCACGCCTCTGCTTGCCCTCCTCTGTTTTTGGTAGTGATATCGTTTGCCTCTCATTTCATGCTGAATCTGAGAGAGAAATCTCATTATTTCTGACTTAGGTATTCACATGTGTCTCTCTACAACATGTCATGCCACTTGCCAGCTTGTTACAACATCAGAAGAAGAGTTCGAAGTGCTGATTTATCTGCTATTGGAAATGTCTCTAGGGATGAAAGCAGATATGGTAAGGAGGGGGAAAGGGAGAGAAAACAGGGAAAACAGCACAACAGCTTTCCATGACAAAAACCTAGCCTTATCTTAGTTTTCTTGCTTATTTGCTCCTGTTCTGCTAGGTGGACAGGCAGAATGATCAATGGATGTGAAATAACCAAAGATGTAATGGGCAGGATGTTTTTTTTTAATCTGTGAAGGAAAATTGTCAGAGAAGGATGCTACAAAATCTGGCTGGTAGCTGTTGAACAAAAAGAAGAGAAAAGAAAAAAAAAGTTTGATACTCGATCCCAGTCTTTTGTTGGAGAATGAACAGTAGTTTTATTTTAGAGCTGAAAGGCTTCCAAACACAAAGAACACTCGTCTGCTCCTTGCACTGAATATTGGAATCAGATGTCTAGTTTTCGTCCTCTGTCTATGTTTTTTGTTTCATGTGTCTGGCTCCCTATATCATTTGTTGCAGGAGTGGGTAGCTGATGACCTCTCTAGCCATGAGCATGACATTTCTAGCTGTACCCACAGAAAAGTAAAAGGCACTGAATTGCTTTGGTATCCTCAAACATTGGTATTTATTTTTCATGGGCGTGTAGCAGTTCAAATGAGGGATTCCCAACTTCTTTATGCAAAAGACACAAACCAACTGAGGCAAGAAGGCATCTCTGGAGAGTATCCAGCCCAACCCCTGCTCGAGGCAGAGGCAGCTGCAGCAGGTTGCTCAGAGCAGTGTCCAGCTGGGTTTTCAGTTTCCCAGGGGATGGAGACTCCACAAGCTCACCAGTCAGTCCGTGCCAGGCTTTGACCACCCTCACCACAAGAAAGCTTTCAGTGTGTTTCATTTTGTGTCCAGAGCAGAGACCTGCCTGTGGCAGATGTGTGCTGTCACTTGTATGGGAGAGTGGCACAGCACAGGTGGCCACAAAGAAGTGCCTGCAGGTGCCACAAAGGTGTGTAGCTGCTGCTCCAGCCTCATGCCCTGTGGGAAAGAGGGCTCTCGGAGGTAGCAGACAGTGCTGTCTCCCCTTTCCTCCACGTTTGTGGGGAAGCAGAAGCTTTCAGTATCCAAAGGGAAAGACAGGGAAAGGCAGCACAATCTGGTAATAGGGCACAGCAGTTCTGTTAGGGAAATGCTTTCTGGCTTTCTTTTAAAAATAAGAAATAGTTGGGTTCAGTCTAATTTTTTTTTTTTTTTTTTTTTTTTTTTTTGGGAGGGGGAAAAGGGAGGAAATGTGCTTTTCCCAGTCTTGTATGTATAGGTTATGTAACAGAATGTATGTTCTTCTGTGGGTAATATGCAAAATGATTCATACAGGTCTTAAGCTGTTCTTGAATCTGAGCTTTTGTCTGGTGAAATGGTTAAACTGCTTTCCTCAACGCTTAAAGGGATGTTGTGAAAACAAACTGATATTTATGCAGTGCTTTGAAGGTTTAAAGTGTGCATTATTTATTTACTGTTATCATCAGAGAAGTGATTGATAGCTTCTGCTTATGCTGGTATTGACAGGAACATGTGAATAATATATATCAAGAGAATGTCAGTTTGTATGCAAATGGCAAAACCAAATGGAAGGGATCCTTTGAAATGATACAGAAATAAGACAACAAAGCTATGGAACAACCTTAAAAACATATTGCAGTGTTAAAATTTCTACTAAGTCTGTGTTCTGTGTTATCAACAACCTTGCACACTGGTTAGTGAGGTACAAAATGTTCATCATTTAACACAAGGAACATTTTTCATTCAGAAAGAAATTACACTCAAAAAAACCCCATTAGTATTTTTAAATTAATAGAAGACTGGCAGTAACTCTCTATGGCATCTGCTTAATAAGCTCTTGAAGTGATTTAGTGATCAATGAGCACTGACATTCCAAAAAAAAAGAAAGGCAAACTTTGGCATTCCTTTTGGCACTGCCCCTGCCTCTTTGCTGCCTGTGGGATAAGAGGGGCATCCTTGGGAACCTGTGCCTACCCTAGCCAGAACACCTTCACTGTTGCTGGCAGAAGGCTCCTGGGAGGAAAGATGCAACAAATCTTTTCCTTTCCTTCTGGAAAAGGGAGAAAACCAAACCATTCTCTGAAATGCTGATTGAGCAGAGCGTTTAATCTTAGGCATGAAGGATAAGGCTTTACCAATGTGGGCTTAAGTTTAGGTACCTTGCAAAGAATGGGTGAGACCTGTCAGGCCTTTCTGTGGGAACTCTGAAAATGCAGAGGATTTAATAGGGAACCACTCTGTTTGAGAACCTTACTGGAGGGTGTGGGAGGGCTGGAAATGTCTGCTTGAATGTTCCACAACATTTGACATTACAGAAGGGAAAATTTTCTGTTCCACAAGGTCGCTGAGTAACAATTATCCTGGTGCCTGGAGAGGCCAGGCCTGAAAGGCTGGATTGCATGAAGATTTCTCTTTGCCCTCTCTCCAGACAGTTCTGCCACAGGTGTCCACATACAAACACACACACCCATGTATATACTGCATGTGTGTGTGTATGGTATGCATGCAAATACATATGGTATGTGTATGGTGTATGCCATAAATGTCATATGCCACATATGTGGGATTTTTAAATCTCTCCATACATATATATACACAGCCTTAGTTTGTTTTCCCCCCACATACAGTGATGGAAGTGTTTCTGAAAAATGAATAATTTCTGCTGCTCCCTTTTCACTGAATTCAAATACAGATGCTTGATAGACAGTGATAAGGAAGTTTTTATTTAAAAAAAATAAGCATATTTTCCTAAATCCAGTGAGAGAAAATAAAACCCAAGGATGGTGTTCACATTTAATGGACCAGACTTCAGCAGGAATAAATTGGTGTAACTTGGCTAGTATTGCTGAAGCTGCACTGATTACCTGTGCCTGTGAATCTGAGACGTGGTTTTTGGGTTTTTTTGGCCTGTTTAAATGTTTTCAAATGACTATTATTAGCAGAGGATCCTGTGCTAAGGATCAGCCCTGTGTACACAGTGTTCTGCTCTTTGTGTTGGCACATCCATGTGGGGCTTGACCCTGGTGGAGCAGGGAGTGGCTGTCCTGCTCAGACAGCACAGTTTTGCAAACTGGCTGTTTCCCATCCCTTCCTTTAGGTTCATACTTATAGAGATAATGAATAAAGACAATTCTACTCTGAAGGCAACTTTATAGCTGATTAAAAGGATTAATAGTCCCCATCATAAGATATTTGTCAACATACCCTCCAGATGATAATAATTGCCTCTACCAGAATTTGGTAGGTAGTCTTTGCTCCTCTGCTCTTCCATTGCCCATCTCCTTGTTCTGACTTGACTTGTTTTGTGGTGTTCCCCAACAGTAAATACAGCACTTGGTTTCCAGAACTGTGGCAAGTGGAATAAAGGATATGCTCTACCTTGGAATTTGTAGGTCACTTTATCTAGACAGACATTTCAGGAAGGCATCAAAGTGCTTCTAGCTTGTAGAGCTACTCTTGGGAGAGCAGGTGAGGCTTGAAATGCATGCTATAGTTGGCTTTCCTTGTCAGATTTGATTGTGGGAGGTTACAGTAGGACTGGATGAGCTTTGACTGGGACTTCCAATCTTCAGAAAATGTTGTTGGGCAGGTCACTGTGAGCCTTCCCCACTCTGCTGGCCTCCCATCCAGGTGGCTGGAGTGATGTGCTGCAAGCTGACAGCTCAGGGACGTGCAAGCAAGCTGCTCTCTGGAGCCCAGCTGCTCTGCTGGGCATTGCTAAGGTGAAGCTGGAGTCTGCCGAGATGCCACTGGCTCTCTGCAATGTGGCAAAGAGAAATTAATGCTTGAATACCACTGCTGCAGCACTTAAAAGGCACCCTGGCACAACATCCACATTGCTGAAGAAGCTCCATTTCTTCTTTTTCTCTCTCTTCCCTTCTTTCAAACTCTGTGAAACAAAGGAGAACCTTTGGTCTGGATTGTAGAAACAGTTGCATGGTATTGTCTTTTTAGGGGATGAAAAGAAAACTTGTTTCTTCTTTCCCCTCTGCCTGAATCTCTTCTATGCTTTTCACTGTCTTACAGTCCTTTGTCTGTCTTCTACTAGGTAATTTTTGTCTTTTAGGACAAATATATTCTCTACTTTGCTGTCACTTTTAGGTTAAAATGCTAGTCTGTACAAATGTTACTCTGTTGTCTTCTTCAGTTTTGATTTATTTGCATGATTTTGGGGGAAGGAAAAACTTAATTTTAGAAATGTCACTGTTCAACCTTTGGGACCCTAATAGCTGTACCCCATTTTGCAATGGGCTGTGTCTGAAAGCACACACAGACCTGATGCATGCTTTAGCCAGTAATAAATGATGCTCTTCTGTCAGGGAGTGGTAAGCAAAGACACGTGGATGCTGAAATTTAACTTCTAAGCTAGACCCTACCCTATTGGAAGCTATACTCTGGAAACTTGTTGCAGGAGTGTTTATGTTATGCAAGATAGAGATGGACCAGTGTGTGAATAAACGTTCAGGACAGTCAGGGACCAGAGGGAATCGTCCTACAAGCCACTGGCTGTACCTGGGGTAACCTGGAATCCCATCTGCTAATGTAGAAGAATGAGAAATTCTGTGTCCAATATGTTTTCTTCATGCAAAAAATAAATACTGTTGATGTTTTCTTCTACTAGCATGCATTTATGGAGGCTTAAGACTCTGACTCACTGCTTACTTTCATGCTAAACAGGTTAAGTTAGGTGGCTTCCAAACACCAGGTTCAAGAGGGAAGTCAGAGAAACATTTGTATATAGCCTTAATGCACAGTCTGTTCTAGACAGGTGTTTATATTGATCTTTTTTAAACCTCAGCATTCACTCCACTCTCCTTTATTTGCTTTACTCTTTGAAAACATAATGGTTATGAAATGAAGCAGAGTTACCAATATGTGACAAACAAAGAGGATGGATTTGAAGTTTCTTTTCTACATTTTTTTTTAACCTTCGGCACAAGTAATTACTTGATTTAAAAGTATATTACTTCAGAGGCAAAAGCCTCACCAGGAGTTCAACCAGTGATGGAGTTTGAAGTGGCTTAATTGTAGTAATACGAGAATTATTCACTGGCCTGTTGCACTCTACAGCTGATAAATACCTGTAGAGCACTGAGTGTCATAAACATCACCAGTTTTATTCAGAGACAGGAAGCATGATGCTTAAAAACAAGTAAACCTCTTCTGTTACCCCAGGAAACCTAGGGGATAAACAAAAAGCCTTGAGAACTGTACAAGCAACTGTTTTGTAAAGGAAAATGTGTCTTGAGATACAGTACAGGATACTCATCTCATGCACCAAGTGCCTCTTCAGCTACTTGAACAGCACAACCCCTGTTATACCAGCTTGCTAATATTCAGTGCTGGCCTGCAGGCAAGTCTCTCTCTTCTCCTGCACCTGGTTGTTTCACTGTGTATCACCACTTCAGCCCTGTGTCACCCCTCCCTAAAAGCACCGTCAGCTCTTCTCCAACCAACTTTTCGGCTTTCACATGAGATCTACTTTTTGCAGCGATTCCAAGTAAAGTCTGTTTAGAAGTTTCTGTCTGCTATCGTGGAGGGATCTTCTGAAAAGCAAACAGCTCTTGAGTTTTCTCTGCCTCTTCTGGTTTGATCACCTCTGGAGATGGGATTTCCTGTGAACCAGATGGAAAAAAAATCCATTGATTTACTATACAGAGGCTTTTGTCTGGTATCTATTATTAAATATCTTATGCATGAAAAAATCCAAAACTCCAAATCTCTAAAACTCATGAACATCTTTATTGAAATAATACAATTAAGATTACAAAAAAAAGTGTGTGGAAAACACCAGAACTGATATTGTTCATACAGCCTTACTTCAGCCAACAGAGAGACGTTTGTTACACTGCAGTCTTCATTCACATGATGAGATTTTGCACTCTTGGATACAGGAGGATTAATCTGACTAAAGACCTTTTATATTTGGAAGGAGTGCATGACAGTGTCATTGACCCACCCAGATCTATTTTAGGAAGATAGTGAAGCAGTCCTCTGGGCTCCTTGCACATTCACTGGAAAGAGGTGCATGTTTTTAAGAAAGGTCATCAGTGTCCCTCCCCAGAGTTAAGACACTGTTAGGAAGGTTGGATCCTCCCCTCCAGTCTTCTTATGTTCTTTTTTTCCCCCCCAATATAAATAAGAGATTGTGTACTGTTTTTCTGTTCTTTCTAAACCAACCTTCTGCTTCTTCTATGCTGCTGTGAATTGAAGCCTGTACAGAGCACTGATGTCAGGGTCTGCTAAGAAGGCAACACCCACTGGCCTTGGAAGCCACGTGCACCTCTGTCCCTGGCATGGCACAGATGGGCCAGGCATGACAGCCAGGGTTTGACCCCTTCTCACAGGGCCCAGTGCAGGCAGCACCAGGTGCCTCCTCACGGCCTCCCCTGCAGCTGCCCCCCTCCCAGCGCGCTCTTTTCTCCCCAGAGATGTGTGTCAGGGCAGGGGCATGGTGGCTGCTGCACGTCACAGGCAGTGTTGTGTAGAAACAGTCGAGGGACGAGAGCTGCACGTTGCAGGCAAAACTGGCTTTGCAAAAGTCATTAGAAAGCGCTTCTATGGGGAAAGCAAAGGGGTGGAGAAATCCCATCTGTCTTGCTTTGAGAGGTTTGAAATGAAAAGCTAAATCTCCAAGTGCAGGTCCAGGACATGAGCAGCACCTCCACCCAAAATCCTAATGTCTTCCAAATGAGCCTGGGTTTCAAGTAAGTGTCAGAAGACTTGACCAAGGAAATAGAATGTGAAGGCAGCTCTGTGTTAACCCTGCAGTGGCTGCCACAAGCCCTGTCTGAGATTGGTTTGGGGACCTGCCACAGCTCCTTCAGGGCACTGCTGCGCTTGCGCTGCCACTGCCCACGGGAGGCCAGATTCTGTGGTGCCAGCCTGGAGTGAGTGTGTGGAGCAGCTGAGTTATGAGCTGGAACAGGAGATGGCCTAACAGAGGCAGGATGTGCTTTGGGAGAGGAGGGAGTGCACGGTTCCATGAAACACTTGCCCATCCTCATGCTCTCTTGCAGCTGGCAGTACAATCCCATTGTGGTCATTAGGGCATTAGGAGGTGGGGACTGGTGAAGCTGTGGGTTTACTCTGTGATTTTGGGCAAGCTGGTTCCCCTCTCTGCACCTTTCCCCAGCAGGTTCTGTCATACCCATGCAAGCAATCCCAAGGCACAGTGTCCTACAGGGCTGGGAGAGCTGCTCCCACAGTGTTTGTGCAGTGCCTGTGTCTATGAGTGTGTGTCACAGCTGGTGAAACTAATTGCCACTGCTAGACATAAGGCACGGGCCTGACACAAGTGGAGGAAGAGGAGGAGAGGGACACAGCCTTCCTTGTTCTCTAAACGTTGTCATTTCTGCTTGTCAGGTGTTGCATGAGCTGTATGGGCAGTAGCTTCCTTGGGACACTTTCTGGAGCTGAATTTGGCTCTTCTTTCCTGGACTAAAGTTCTTTGTGGTAATTGAGCAGCTTCAGGTCTCCGCTGGAGCAGGGAGAGGTGAAAGAACAGAAGGGTACAAACAACAGAGACATCAAGAAGCAGCTTTTTCATGAAGACCTGAATTGTGTTCTAGTGTTTTTAACCACGTCCTTGGTTTTAATGCAATTAGTGTAGTCTGAGGTAACGTGAATTAATTCAGCATCTTTGCCTTCAGGACTAAATTAGTTTCTCAGGGAGATCTGGAAATCCCTTCCCTAACCCATTACTGTGCAACATGATATGATGTATATAAAGGGGAGCACTGCAACTGAGCTTAAGAGAACAGACTCAACTGCATGAAAATACCTGCATGTCCAAATCCCACTAATCAAGTGTCCAAGTGTATTTGTTTTCTGGGCTGAGGTGATGTAATTTGGAGATAGGGAATAGGGCAAAGAAAGCTTCCCTTTCTTTTCTGCAAAGGAATAAAAGCAATTTTTATCAGGAAATGCAGAGCATTTACTTGCATTTATTAAATCAAGCTGCCTTTTCTGGTAATGACCTATCTGCTCTCCCTTCCAGATGCTGCCCAGGCTCTCCAGTTGGTCCTGCATGTGCATGAGGGGAATGGCATGACCTTGCTGTGTGATCAGAGCTGCATCAGCTAAGCAAAGGGTTATAGAAGGAGAGTCAAGTATTTAGACTGACAGTCTTGGGCTGCTCTTGTGAGAAATAAAGGAGGAAACTGTTTTGAAGCAAGAGTCAAGACCAAACAATGTCTTTTTGCAGGAAAGTTGAAGTTTATTTTGTAAAAAAATGGCAAAACAGTGTCTGTATTTCTGAATGGAAAACTTCACTTTCTAGCTCAGAACCAAACTGTTTTGCTTTCTGGATGCCAGAAGCTCTTTGGTGGATTTCTATGAAAATTGAAAAATGTCAGCCAAAAGCAGACAGTTCAGGGTAAAACTCTTGTTTCCCATTTTAAAAAGCAGCCTGAACAGGAGAATCATGTAGTTGTTCCTTGGCATCACACCATTTGTACAGCAGCACTGGAATGTGCATTCCATGTATGAATGAAGAAATGCTCATTTTAACTATCTCTTGGGACATGCAGGAGAAGGAGATGTGCTGGCATGGATCATTCTGTAAAATGCTAACTATGAAGATGGGAAGGGAATACTTACTCTTGTTTTACTGCTCTGGCAAAAATAAATGTACTTTTTTGTTATTCCCATTAAGAAAGAGGGGAGATACTTTTCCATGAGGGACATAGGTGCTGACTTGCTGTAGTGGAACGTTTCCCTTGCTGTTCCTCTGTTGACATAGATTATTTATGCCACTGTGCCTTAGTTGCTGTACAAGGTTTCTGCCTTGGAAACCCCCAGGGCTCCCTGGAGACACGGAACTGTTTCTCGCTCCAAGAGACACAGTCTCAGCTGGGCACTGGCAGCTGAAAGCATCCCCAGCCCTCCTGTTCCTTCTCCCCCTGGGCCAGACAGTTCTTGGGGTGGTGGGCTGGAGAAGGCAAGAGGGAATGTCTCTGTCTGCCTGCTGACTTGCAAGCGAATGGGGTGGCTCAGTGGCTTCAGCTTTTCTTTTCCCATACCTTATCTCCCAGTTCTGCACAGAGGAGTGGGAAAGTGCATCCCTTGGGACTCCCTTGGGTGGACTGGCAAGACTGTAGCATAGTCAAGCCCCAAATAAGCAGCAAAGGAAGTGGGAAAGGACAGGAACTTGGATATTGTGTCTCAGTGGGTTTAGCTAAGTGTCTGTCTTGGGATATGCTTGTTTGTTTGTTTGGGGTTTTTTACTTGGTTTTTTTAAACTTTGATAAAACTTTTGCTCTCACTACTGCTTTTGGCCATCAGCCTACACATGCATCTAAGTAAAACCAGACTCTTTTTGTTTTCTTTAAAAGAAAATCAGAGCTTTTTATAGGTGCTTAATGTAGAGAAGCAAAAAATTGGATGCAGACAGTTCATTATAACCATAACTCTTCCCACCTTTTCAAGCACTGCTGTACACCAAGGTCATGCCAATTCACCCAGCTCCATTATGGTAAAGCTGTAGACGTTGATTTGGAGAGGAAAAAAATTCTCATGTAACCCACTTCACTGTGCCAGGACTAAATGATATGGAGACTGGTGGGAAAGGGGAAGCTCCCAGCCCCATGCTGTGGTTCAGAGGGCTCCTTGGCTGTTCCTATTTCTGTCACAAGCAGTTGGTTCCATGCACTCCTTCTGTGTGAAGGAGATGATGCATTTCTTTGTCTTTTGCCATGCCTATATGGAGCAATAAACTTGGTTCTTCCTCTTTTTTAAAATAGATTCGTAGTTTGGATAAATAAATAAATAAATTTATACACATCCCCACACCCACATTTATACTTCTACGTATATGGAAACAGTAGTGAGGACATTATCAGCCTGGACCCAAGTATCACAGTAATATTTATCGAACTGTTTCTGGTTTTCAGGTCATCTGGCGATTGTTAAGAGCAGCCTGGGATATAAGTAATCTTTCTCATCTTGTTTTACAATGTTTCTGCCACTTATGTGTCCTTCAGTTTGCTCAGTGGCCTAAACTGGAGATGTGCCTTGTGTTCCTCTTCCAGAATGACTTCTAGAAAAGCCAAAGGAGTATTTCTCAAGCTCCACCTAGTTGTGACAGCATAGTCATCATGATTATCGATATAATTTATCAGCATATAATTAAAACAGAGAATTGCAAGGAAAAACAGTCATTTTTATCAGGAAAAGCAGTCATTTCTCAATCCTTGAAATCAAAAGACATATCCTAAATACATCTTGGACACGAAGAACATTTGTGACAAACAAGGAACAAATGTAAAAAACATATTTTTATTAGAAATTGCTTATTCTGAACCAACACATTTGAATAACAAAGTGTGTGACATCACCCATCATTTGGTTTTCTTTGCGATTGTCTCTTTGCCTGAGTAACGCCAGTTGTCTTCTGTAGGCAAATGGAGTCCTGAGTATTTAATTTCAATAAATCACTCAGATGAGAACTTTATAAAAAAAATAATGGATGGGTTTGGAAAGAACTTGCCTACAGCTCTAAATAAGGGTGGGTCTTCATTGAGGTTTCCATAGTGAATGCTGGAGCATACACGGAGAGTCTGGCAGTCTCCAACTGCCAAATTCTGCCTTCCCACAAATGGTCAAAAGTCCCTTTACACCTGTGGGGAATGTTGTCTGTCATTACCCCAAATAGTGTTAACTGTTTTCACACCCTGCCTAATAACATTAATTTTCCCCAGAGGTCCCCATTTGCTATCCCTGTCAGTGATGGTGTGATGACTGGGGCCAGTTAAAGGCCTTTGCTGGGGAGCTGGTTGTGATCAGGAGGGATAAGGAATCCTTTGCCGGAGATTTGCAAACTAGAAAAACTTGAACTTTCATACTTTACATCAATTATACCACAGGTCCCCTGGAGAGAAATACTGTGGACACCCTGAGGAAAGCAGGCTGTGAGATACAGCTCTGGTTTGCAAGGGAAAGCAGCATACTGACTGGGCTTTTGACTGGTGCTTGTTTGGATTCAGTGCTTGCTGAACAAGATAAACACCCATCCAAGGAATATTTGAAGGCAGCATCATTTTCTAAGTCATGTCTAAAGAACAGTAACATAATTAAAAAAAAATATTTACCTTGTGCCTTCTTCTAAATCCTGTCTCTCTTATTATCATTGTAGTTAGGACCAGATGCTCATGTTTGACAGGATAGTTCCTTCATCTACTTCATTCTTCCTCTTTTATACAGTTGCAATACTTATATTGCTATTTATGCTTTTCTGCACAGCTCTGATGTTTGCTTTTTTTATGACATATTAAAATAAAATAAATTCTAGGAACTAATGATGTTGCTTGAGGAAGATGTCAGGATATCAGGTAATAGAAAAAATATCAGAAGAGAAAACCTGTTTCAGTCTCAGGGTTATGTATTTCTATAACTCACAGCAAACATAAAAATGAATCTGCATGGTGGTGAATTCTCTACTAGAAAGAAGCATGTAAACATTTCCAAAACAGTCACCTAATTTCTGCATGCTATAGCCCATCCATAAGAAAGAGCTTGAAGCTAGACTGGTGGGTGTAAATTTCTAAATCAGGGAGCATTATGTTCTTTCTTTTAAAAAGCTGAGGCTAATTCTGAGGTGGCTATTCTAAAATAAGAATGGAATTTAAACAGAAAGAGTTAAGATTCTTACATACACATTTTCAGTTACCCTGCTTACCTAGGCATGGGTAGATTCTGGTCAAAACTGCATCACATGGCTGTTGGTGTGGCAGGGATGTTAACATGGAGTGGATCAGATCCTGGCCTCGGGATGGGACTGATGGGTGCATCTCCTTCTCGAATGCACATGCCCAGCAACTTTTTTCCTTTCATATTTTAGACCAAAATGCCATAAAGAAGACAGGTCAACAGACAGCTTAAGGGTCCCTGCAATGGACCCTCAGTACAGGGGAGTCCTACCCCCTGCCCCACTGCATTTCAGAGGCTTTGGCTGTCTCTGTGGTAGCCTGGAGTTGGGAGGCGCAGCTTTGGGGTTGCAAGGAGCCTGATTCTTAAACCTCATGATCATTTCAGGGCTTGAAAGGCTGAAGATATAGGAAGATCCCCCTGAAAAGGGGTTGCTCCTTTCCTCCTAGACCTCAGCCAGTTTTTGGGGAGCCATAGAGCAAATGCTGCAGCAGCAGTAGGCACAGCCTGTGCTTCAGGAGATCACTGCAAGTGGGACTTGGTGGCTCTCCTGCAGCTCATTTCTGCCTTTGTTACAGCTATTTGTAGCCTTGAGGTATTTGGGAGAAGAGCTCTTCTCAACTTAAATAGTTTGACCAAAAGAAGGTGCAGGAAGGAAGATTTCTATGTAGAGATATTTCTCTTAACTGTGGCTCCAGGGTAAAGGTGTGGCAGCAAAACAGGGAATTCTGCTTTATGTGTGTGACAGTGTGAACAATTTTAGGCATCCTGACTTGTCTTGGCATACCTGCTGCTTTTACAGTACTACTACTGTTTTATTTACATACTACTGTTTTACAGTCTTAATCCCAAGATTCTGATTTTCACAAAATCCTCAAAATCTCTTCTCTTGAAATAAGAGTCCAAGTGTCTTTTGAGCTCTTATACAGGCTTTGTTTCAGCTGCCTCTCATGATAACATCTTTCCCATTTCTTGCCTTTAGCTGAAGCAGTTCTACCTGACAACTTCCATGTTTTCTCCCAGTTGTATTATTTAAGAGGTTTGTAGCCTGTTTAGGCATCCCTTGCCTTCCTTTCACCTGCTGCTCCACCCTAGCTTGGTAGAGCTTACCTTGATCACCCCCATCATGATTTTGAAAATCATGTACTAGGTCACATCAAAATATTTTCTTTTCCAATGAAAATAAGCACAACTTGCCCTCACTTCACCCACCTAATAATTTAGGACCCCGTAAGAGCCAAGATGTGTTTTTACTTTTTGCTGCCCTGCTCTTGCACTCTCTGAGGCAATAATGTTCTCTCTGTCATACTAATGACAGAGAGTGACATAAAAGTGAGTTATACAGAGCATCTGCTAAGCTTCCATCTCCAGAACCAGCTATTGATTACTAGTTGTTATGGCATTATATCTATTAACAAAAGTTGTATCCCATCTATTTTTTTTTTTTTCATTTTCTCTGATTTTATGCCATATATCGGTGGCTTTAATTACCTTTTTTTTCCATTACAACTCTTAAAATCCCTTGCCTCAATGAAGTGTCATGTTGTTACGGTACTTAGCATGCTCAGCTTTGCCAGATTCTTTTCTCAGGGATTAATTTATTTTGTGCTTTTTGTGTTGAGGCTACAATTTCTGGTGGTGAGTGGAGTTACATCAACTGGTGATCAGTCACAAGTGGTGCACCCTAGAGATGAGGACTAGGGCCAACCCTGTTTAATACCTTCATCAGTGACCTGGGTGAGGGGATTGAGTGCACTCTAAGCAAGTTTGCAGACCAAGTTGGGTGGGTGTGGCCTACTGGAGGGTAGGAAGGCTGTACAGAGGGATCTGGACAGGCTGGGTTGATGGCCTGAGGCCAATGGTATGAGGTTCAGTAAGGCCAAGTGCCAAGTCCTGTACTCAGGTCACAACAATCCCAGGCAGTAATGGGGAAGGAGAGGCTGGAAAGCAGCAGAAAAGGACCTGGGGATGCCGGTCAAGTGGCTGAACATGAGCCAGGGTGTGCCCAGGCGGCCAAGAAGGCCAATGTCATCCTGGCTTGTATCAGCAATAGTGTGGCCAGCAGGATCAGGGCAGTGACTGTCCCCCTGTACTGGGCACTGGTGAGGTCACACCTTGAATCCTGTGTCCAGTTCTGGGCCCCTCACTAGAAGAAGAACATTGAGGTGCTGGACTAAGTCCAGAGAAGGAGCTGGAGCACAAGTCTGATGAGAGGCTGAGGAAGCTGGGGTTGTTAAGGAGAAAAGGAGGATCAGGGGAGACCTCATCATCCTCTACAACTACCTGAAAAGAGGCTGTAGCCAGGTGGGAGTCATCCTCTTGTCCCAGGTAACAAGTGACAGGACAAGAGGAAATGGCTTCAAGTTGTGCCAGGGGAGCTTTAGATTAGATACTAGGAAATGTTTTTTCACAGCAAGAGTTGTCAAACATTGAAAAAGCCTGCCCAGGAAAGTCGCTGAGTCACCATCCCTAGAAGTGTTCAAAAAAGTGTGGATATGGCATGTAAGGATGATGTTTAATGATGAACATGGTGGTAGTGCTAAGTTGATGGTTGGATTTGATAATCTTAAAGGTCTTTTCCAACCTGAAAGATTCTATGATTCCATGATTTGCTGACTGAACCAAATTCTTCAGCACTGACTGTGCTCAGCCGAAATTTGATGCTTAGATTAGAGCCTGAACCCATGTGAAGGTATTCTCTTCAGTGTTTCTGCATTGACATCAGTGTACAAGTACAGGCTCAGTTCCCAGTTCTGGGAACCAAAATTCCTCAGCACTGTGAACCAAAGGCAACTCTAAAGGCCACGGTTTATCACTGCCCTAATGTGAGAGCCCAAATCACAGGTACTGTAGGTCACGCTGATGTTTGTGTTGGTCTGACACAGAAACAATGTTTGGGGCAAGTGGGATGGGATAACCCTTGTAAATCTGACCCCTGCATTCAGTACCCTTTTCCCAACATATTTTTTATATCTTGTTTGAACTCTTGCTCCACAGCCATTGTTCTGTCCTGTCCTTTTACTTTGTGGTCCATAACTTTCTGTTTCTCTTCACTAGTCATCTCTGACGCTGGACCTTGTCAAAACTTTGTTTGAAAAATCTAACTTCAATGTGCTGTACAGCATCTGTCACACTTTTCTTATCTGCCACAGCAGCATTATCTTCAAAGATATCCAGCAGGTTAGTTAAGCATGACCTCCTGTGTCTAAACGTATGCTGGCTGTCCTTAATCAAACTGTCTTTCCAGGTGCTCTCATGTCACATCCCTGAAAGTTTTCCTGTGCCAGATGGTAATCCTACCTCTCTGTAATTTCCTGATTTGGTTCTTGACCTCTTTTGCGGGTAGGGGAAAGAAGCCAGAGTGCCACTTTGAGTTTAAAAATTTCTACCAGACTCAGGGTACTTTATGACAGTATTTTCTTTATTCCCTCATTTTTCACTATTCTTGCTCACTCTCATTAATGGGGGCTGACAGTTAATGGCCGTTTAATCCATATTCCACTTTCCAAAACAGTTGGTGTCTCAGCGGGATCACAACAGGTTTGTATGATCAAGAGGATACCTTGGTGCTTTGCCAGAAAACCAAAAGCCAAAACTGATGTACTCAAAAAGAACAATATTGTTGCTGCCCTTATTTGCTAAAGGTGAAAAAGCTTGAATAAATGGCTCATTCCTCCTGCACTAGCATGCAGGGTCTTGGGTTTTTTCAGAGAGATGTGTTGGTGGATTGTTTATTTCCTTGAATTGCAGTACTTGTGATGGTAAGAATGGTGTTGGTGCCTTGTTTTGGCTTTGGATAAACAACTTGGAGTGCAGAAACTCTTCTTCTTTTAAATAAGGTAAGCTGTAGGTGATTCCCCTTCTGTATGCCAGACTGAAAATTTTTTCCTACTCCAGAAAGCCATGTCATTTCTTAACTCCTCTTTTCTCACATGTCAATGGACTACAGTCCATGAAAATTTTTTTGGTTTATTTTTAAGCTGGTGTCCCAAATAGAGGAACTGAACCACAGGCCACCTGAATGAATCTCCATTCCTCCTCTTCAGTGAGTCAAAGATTCACATTTCTCAGCTTATCAATGTGGGTGAGACACCAGCTGTAAAAAAGATAATTAGTGTGAGTAGGTGTGGAGGGACCTTGTTCTTCTTGTGACTCTATAGAAACAGAGAAGAAATGAAGGAACAAAGTGACATATCAATTATATTATAATAGAAAATACTGAAAATATGTATTAGAAAACATGTAAGTGAAGACAAATGCCATTCTTCACTAATTCCCAAATTCTTGGTTCTTTTTGAAATACTAGATACTTAGTCCAATTTTAAGTCCATTAGAAATGAAACCATACTCCTGGGTTTCCATGCTAAATGCTATATTCAAGAGGCCATGATAATATTGAACTAAATCACTTTCCCTGCCTATTAAATACCCAGAGCAAAAGCCTTGCATGCCTCTGCAGGTCAGAGTAACTGGAATTACCTTTATAGAGTGCCCTCATTTGCTTTTTAATTAACCTCAAAGCCTTTAATGTTGTGATAATTAAGGGATGTATTTAAGATTGCAGATCAGCAGCATATGTACTGTGATCAAGTACAGGAGATCTTCTCTGGATAAGGAGATTTGTTGAATCAAAGCCAAATAGCAGACTCCTTGTTTTCAGCCCATGGGTCAGTATGATAAATGGGGTTTAGTCTTTGTCCACACAAGAGCAAAAGCCCACAGGTAATTTTATGCATATAGGGGATAGGAGTTTTGCTGTTGATTGTCACTGCATGAGCAGGGGCTGTTTGTAACATTTAAAGAAAAGTAGTTGTGTAAGGGGTTGGGTCGCTGGTGCCATAGGATGAACTTGGCCTTGAATAAACCACATCTTGCCCTCCTCCCCTCAGTTCCCATTCTCTGCTGCTTTGGTTAGAAAGCTGACAATATTTCTAGAGTTTGAGAGGACTGTGCCTCCAGGTCAGGCTCTTCAAAACACAAAGGGTGGCTGAAATGCTTAGGAGGTTCCCAAATAATAATTAACATTTTGGAACCTTATCTCTGTGAAGTAACTGGTTAGTTTTATGTGTTTCTCTTTAAAAGCCTTTACAGCCCTTTTTTCCCCTCTAGTTTTGCATTTCTTGCTTTCATATACTAACCTCCTTTAGAGATAGGCCAAAAAAAAGGGCAGAAGCATGAATACAAAACTAAGAAAACTCTTTCAACAAACATTATTACCACAAACCTGCATACCAGTCTGTTTTGTTACTATAGCAGCAGCACTACTGACGTATGTTCAAGCTGTGAGACCATAAATCAAGTGCAAACCTTCTAGTTGTATCCAGTGGGATCTTGTCCTGTTCTTCAATCTTCCTTTACCTGTGTTTACTGTGTAGTTCTGGTTTGGATACTGGCACATCTGAAGCATAATTTATTGAGGAAATCGCTTTCCCCTCCAGACACAAGCCAGAAATGCCAAATTTTATGGCTCCATCAGCTGAGAAGACATTTTCTCTTGTGAGTCAGCTCCATTCTGATTGTTTAATAGGTATTAGGAAGTGCGGAGGTCTGAAAGCCTCCAACTCATTCTTTTTAAAAATTACCAGGATGTAAATTTATATTCAACATTTGTTTGGAAACAATCCAGAAGAATTTGGATTGCCTCTTCATTGTTAGGCAAATAACAGGCTGCTCAGTTTTGTTAGGGGAACAAATGTGGACTGAAGTGATTGACAAGACACAAATAATTGGTTTGGCCAGTGGCCTGGTTTGGCTTTTTGGTCAGTTTGTCTTTGTTTCTTTCTCCAAGTAAAATAAATGAGCTTCCCAGTTCATCTTTCATTTTCAGTAGAGCAAGCCTAGCCAGTCGCTTTTCTTCCATGATTGATCAAAAGATCCAGAAACAGAAATGCAACCAAACCGTGTGCAGTATTTGAGGGAAGGCTGTCACTTTTGTTTAAATTAAATTGATTAATTGCAGGAAATTCCAGTTTCTGACTGACATACTATTCTGCAGATGCTCTTCAGAGAATGGGATTGTTCCTTCAAGAAACTTACCATGTGTTGGGTTTCAATGTGTTTGGTTTCCATAGGCTTTTTTCTACATTTTGTCTTGCTTTTTGAAGCAGGGGAGAATATAGGCGAGTAGAAATTTGTGTTAACGTAACTCTCAGCTTTCTTTGGCTCACATTATTCTAATGTGATAAAATGCCAGTGGAGCAAACATGGTCTGTGTGGTCTTTTGCTGATGGACATGGCATTTATGCTGGCAAATCTTGAACATCTAATTTCCACTGGCAAATTGGAAGGCTTGGGCCTGACTAGAGGTGACAAGCCATGAGCTTGGTATGGACAAGAACATGCCATTCAGAAAATGCATAGAATGAGCTGCAGAATAATGGAGGAAAACATCTTTTTCCAGAATAAAGGAGAAAAACTTCCTTTCCCAGTGATCCCTCCCACCTCCCATCCCCATCTTCATTTGCTTTCACATTGGGTAACTATTGAGGAGTCAATATGTATAGATGTGTTTTTTTCTGGCTGGCTGAGTTTAATTAAAGCTACTGGTCAAAATACTGCTGGTGAACAGTTTGGTTTTGCAGTCAGAGCAGTTTAGTCTTCCTGCTGGATACAGGACTGCACAGGAGGTTCAGTGACTTCACTGTGTACTGCTCTTGCTCTCCCCATCCTCATCCTCTCCATTTTCATAGCACTGCAACTGAACTCAGCTTTTTATGATTGTGCATTCCCTTGCCCACTTCTGTAGTGGACACAGGGCATCTGAGATGAGCTTGGAGCAGGAAGCAACTGGACAGTAAGAGTTCAGCTTTTAATGAACATGAGATCATTCTGCAAAAATGGCTCCCCTGGTTTTCATGCATGAAAACAGCTACAATATCAGTATGATCTCATACACTGTTTCCCCTGTGCAGTTTACAGATGTCTTATCTCCCCCCTTGCATTGGCTGCAATCCTGTGTACTTCCACTGCATTGTATTGTTTAGTCACCTATGTACACTTTATGTACCACCTGGGTTTTATTGTCAAGCTGATCTCCTTTGTACCTTGGGCTTTACTGTGGATTCAAATGGACACACCCAAACACATCCTTCGTTCTGCATGCTTACCTTTTTTTTGCTGTAAATGGTTTATTTAAACATATGACAAGTGTAGTCTTTTTAGCCATGTATTTGTTCTCATAACTTGTACTGAACATAATCTATTACATGATTTAGTGAGGAGACTAAAAGTTTGTACTTTTTACTGTTTTTACTTTTTGTTGTTGTTACTGCCTTTGTGTCCTGTTCAAGATTTCTGTGGTGGGATGTACATCTATGCATGTGAGTTACTTGCATCACACGTGTTTATGATTACCTTGGAGTACATTCCTAGGTTTCTGCACCAGTGGAATAAATTGCATTTAGTTTTCAGTTCTGACCTTCTCACCTGCACTCTGCTCACTATAATCTTACTCTGCAGGAATTGCTTTGAACACCTCAATTCAATAAGGCCGTTTTTATACAACACACTATTTTCTAATAAAAATAACCTGCTATAAAAATACTTTTCTTTTTTCCCCTTCACCATGTCTTGCAGCCTCCACTGAGTCACAGTAAGGAATGAATATTGTGCTGATCTAAAACTTAAGAACTACAGGCTTAGGACTGTATATATTAAGAACAGATTATCTCATGAATCAGCTAGGCTAAGAACAGAAGATGTTTCACCAAGGTCCTTGAAAGCTTTCTTTTACAACTGGCAGGAATAAGGAAATGTTATCACACCTCAGAAATAAAAGAACAATGTGGTTCAAGATGTAGGATAGAAATTATTTGTCCTGCTAGGGAAAAGCAGACTAAGACAAAGGACAAGGCAAAGTGGGAGGACAGGAGATGAGCTAGATTGTCTCTTTGCCTTTCTTTTCCATTTATTCCCTTCATTGTCATGAGGAGAAAGGTGGAATTGCTGTTCAGAGCCCTGCTCAAACTCACTTGTATGAGCATCCCCATGTGAGGTACCTATGGCTTTTATTTTCTAGAACTTATGTTTTTCCTCCAAATTATCTGTTAGGGATTCAATCCAAGAAGTTTGAGTACCATTTAATTGTATCTAGTAAAAGATAACTGGTACAATAGTTGTTTCAGAAAACTTATTCTATTTTTAACCTGAATATGAAAATATTTGGTCACAAGGTCATGTTGGAATGGCATGTATAGATATTGTCACCCAGACACTAGCAGGAAAACAGTGTGTTGTGTTGTCTGTCTATATACACACTCCACTTTGAACACTTGGCAGTTTTCTATACTTTCTAACTACTATGTTGAACTCAAAGTCATATAATATATGGTATTTTAAAGTGTTTAGGAGTGCATTGGCACATACAGCAGCAGATGTTTTGGGAACACATTTTAAAGCAGAGATGGCAGCTGACAATGACTGCTTTGGTGCAATAAAACAGTAGGCACTGGCCAGGGGATCTCTCATCCTGCCTCCTCCTCCTCCCAATATATAGTTTGATGGTACAGAAACTCAACAGTAAAGTCATAGGTTAAATCAGCTGTCTATCAAGAGAGTCTTCTAATTTTCTTTCATGTTCCCAAAAGGGTAGGGCAATTCATTTCCAAAGTGCAGTGGGAGGAGTGAGAATGTGACTCTGCTTGCTCTAGTACTGGAGAACCATGGGATGTGCTCTGGGCAGACCCAGCAAGGAAGGAGACAAAGTTAAGAAGGTACCATGTGTTTGTTTATACCCAGTCTAGGTGTAATGTAGATCCTTCTAACTGTGGGACAACTCTGATGTAAGGACTGAAATGTGATTTGACTAAGAGTAAGTCTGATTGCCCCGACTTCATCATTAAGTGAGACTTAGTCAGTCTGCCTCTGACTAAGTATAACTGCATCAAAAATGCAGCAACCAGTCTGTGCACAAGGCTGGTTCCAGGGCACTGATGTGGCTCTGCTGGTTCATGTTTGTTCCAAAAACAGTACCAGGGTAACTTTGTGCTGGCAGGCTTTGTGCAGGATCGGGTGTCGTTCATCCTCCCACAGCTGGCATGAGGCCAGCATAAACTCCATATCATGTGTTCTAGCTAATTCATCTTAAATGTGATTATGTGCCCTGGGCTGATCCAGATCAAATGTGTACTGAGAGCGAAGAGCCAGGATTAATGATCATGGAGGCGTGACCTGAATTCAGCCATGGATGAGAAAACTTGTGATAAAGTCTGGTTGCTCTGACAGAACTGCTCAATGCTTCATTCCTTGGGGACCAGGCCTGCGAGCAGGAATGGACCAAGTCACTTACAGGAAAGGTTTTTCAAGGTGGTGATGTTGCTTTGTTCCTCTCCAAAGGTGCCTGTGTTTATTCTCCTCCTTTGAACTATATAACTGTACACATGGGAATTAGGAGATCTCTGTAAAGTACCAGCTTCTATTTTGCTGTGGTCTCTTCAGATCTGACGACAAAAAGTTGAACCCTTCAATTGCTAGGACAGACTTGAGTCTCTCCTAAATTCTGTATTTAAGAGCCTCTTTTTGAACAAAGCTACTGCAAGTTTCTTTCTTTCCTCAGTTTGAAGTCAGGGCTGCTGAATGTGCTTCTGCCACATCTCCACATTGGAATGCAGAAGTTTCTTCCTGTACCTCTTGCCTGCCAGCCTGTGGTGATCACTCTCCAGAGACCCAGCAGCTCTGCTCTCCACTGCCCAGCCATGTGGTTCACATCTGTCACAGGTGCCTGTGATGGAAAAGTCTTTGGGTGGGAGACCTCTCAGGACATGGCTTTTCCTGGCAGGTCACTGCTGGGATGACAGGAAGAGCAGGAGGATCTCTATGTCTACTCTCTGCAACCCAGAGGACCTTCTGATTGCAGAGCCATTGTAAGGCATGAAAGTTTCCTGGGGGAGAGGAAAAAGCTTGGGTATTAGTCCTGGCATTGCAAGGGCTACAGCAATGAGCATACATTGGTGATCTCTGATCTGCTTACACTCCACTTGCAACTCTCCAAACATCAGTGTTGTAAAATGAAGCTCAGATGGTTGCTGGAGAGAGGCCAAGTCTGCCTGAGCTCATTATGGAAAGCTGGAGGTAGTTTTGCAGTGAGAAGTGCACAAAGGTACCTGTTTTGGAAACATGTGACTCTACTTCACCATCCTGCTTCTCTACCCTGACCCTCCTGCCAAAAGCCCTTGGTCACCTTTGGCTCCTCTTGTTCTCATGTCCCAAGCCATCTGCAGTGGAAGCTTTGGCCAGACACCCATCTTCCACCCAAAACTTACCTGTCTCCCTAAACATCACTCCTATTCTTCCACAGCCTTACTTCTTTCATCTCCCTCTCCATAGCCATGTTACCACCTGCTTTGAATGGCCACCTGTTTCGTCCCTTGATGCTCAAGCATCCTTATCCCCTCAGAGGTTTTCTCCTCTGCATGCTTCTCTTCCACACTCTCCTTTGACTCATTTGCCCCAGCAGTGCTGCTAACCATGCCTGCAGATTTTCCTTTTTATTTTACCAACCATACTCTAGATATTAAATCTACAGTTTATCTTTAAGTAAAGTAATTTCCTGGCCCTGAAGACACTCCTTAACTCTGTTTTCAACATACAATTATGCAGCTGAGAGACACTGGATGAGAGGAGTCAGCACTTCATAATATTTCACATATACAAATTGAAGCATTTGCTTACATCTTTCTTGCCATACCTTTGCATATTACTTTGGCAGACAGTGGTGAAATACTTAGATCACAAACTCCCCCAGGCAGAGAGCAGGTCCTCCTATCTGCTTTTTACTTGACACTGGTACTGTTATCACATCAGCTTCTCATGGTGGTAATTAGACCTGAAAATTGAGGGATTTTTTTCCTCCTATAAAATTTGTGAGGTTTCGATGAAGTACATTCCCTAACATCTAAATATATTGCTTCTGAAACACTGCCAGGTCACTTTATGACTTTTACAGTTTTTGATACTTAAGGCTTCCACTCTTCCCTTTACCTTGGTGAAGCCAATGGTTCCCATGTGGTAAAGGGACACAGCCCATCCCAGATGGGCACCTGATGTGGGGTTGTGAGGCTTGCAGATACAACCCCAAGGAGAGACCATGAGCAACACATGGAAATAGTTTCCCAGATTCACTGCAGCAGCATTTAACACCTCTGCTCTACAGCATTTAGTGTACTGATGTTTTTCAATAGAAAATAGAAGCTTAGTAGAAAGTATTCCTTAAGCAGAAATCCAGTTTTCTGCATAATTTTTTTCTAAAGAAAAAATTTCTATCAGTTCTCATAATAACAGTAGCTGAACCTTAATCTGCTGCATTTTACTCCTGCAGGATCTTTGGAGCTGCTGTGGAGGGCTGTAGATAACTAAACAGCATTGAAGACTCTACGTGTCTTACTGTACATAGTGGGGGTGGAAAGCACTGTTTGGAGAAAATAAAGGTGGTCAGACTATTTGTGTAATTAGCAACAAAATCAAAGAATGTTTGGAAATTCATTCCATCATGATATTTCTAATTCATTTTTAAAGTGACCTGGGAAATGCAAACTCTCAATGTTGGAGGCTACTGGCACAAACCACCTTTCATTCATATCTCAGACACTGAGGGATGAGAGATGGTTTAGTTTTTGAAAAATCAAACTAAAAAACCAGTGAAAATATCTGTGCGTGCAACTGCTAGTGGGCAAATTTAAAGGAGTGGATTACTCTTCAGTATTAATCTTGTTAATTTCTATCTAGATGTGATTAATTACTTACGAAAATCAAAGCAGAGTGCTTTTCTTTACTGTATGTAGGAAGGGGGCAAGTGCATGTGCATGTACGTGTGTGTGCATGTGTGTGCATTATCAAAAGTGGGAGTTACTTCACCAGGCACACTTCTTTGCTGCCTTTCATCCCTGCAATCCATGAAACAAGAATTAATGTCAAATCAGTTTTTAGTTCTTTCATTTTTCATTTATTTATTTATTTATTTATTTATGCTAAGGATTACCTATCCTTGTAGTTTGCTTCATTTGTTTGCTGGGGATTTCTCACCTCAAGATGTCTGACAGAACTACAGGAGGTTTTACATTCAGCATTTTGATGTTTCCCATGTTCTGTTCATTTTCAGAAGTTATCACAAGAATAGCTTGAACCAGTTTGACCTGTTTGTACATCTCATAGCACAATGGGGCTCTAATTGAGGCATCACAGATTACTGAGCTGATGCCATTATTATTTAAAAGTAAGTAGGTACCTATTAGGAATATTTATTCCCTGTCTTCTATCAAGAAAACCATCTTCTAAAGAGAGTTGTGGTTTTGTCTTATTTAGGGTATTGATTACCTACTGCTTTGAAATAAAAGGAGATTTATATGCTCTGCTGCTAGATAATCTGTGAAGGACTTTTATGGTAAGATTGAGCCCCCAGGCTGGGAGCCAAGAAGAGAGAGGTTGTTTTGCAGCTTGGCTTTACCTTTCTCACATGATTCATTGGATGCTATTTACATCTCTTTGTACCTCTGCTGAGTTCTCGATTTCACAAGAAAGTTGTAATCATTGTAATTGTCAGGATGCTGAGTTTTCTGGCCTCCTGGGCCTGCAGGAATTCTTGCTATGATAAAGAGAAAAGGTTCAGGTAGTTCTGCTGTGCTGGCAGCCCCAGGAGTGCAGAAGTCATGTCCAAGTCACCTGAGATTTGCTTAAAAAAGAAAAGGAAAAAGAAGTCATTATTGTTATTATTATTCTAGGTCTCGAAACATTTTGAAATGTTTCAAGTCTTTTTCATTAATCTGCAGTCAGATTAGCTAGAAGAAATTTAGTTTTAAATCAAAACAGGGTTTCAGGCAATCAGATGATACTAAGACCTGAGGCTTCTGGCAGACCAGCAGTAACTGTAGTAAAAATGGCGCGGGTCAATGTCTAGTACATTACAACTAGTACACAGTTCTGTAGATCTTAGAATTATTAAGGTTGGCAAAGATCTCTAAGATCACTGAATTGCTGAATCTAATTAGGATGTTCTTCCCAGGAGAAGAAACGTGGAGCTGCAGGAGGAGCAGTGAAGAAACCTGCATGTTCCATAGTGGCAGCAGTAGTTTCCTAAAGCTCCCCTAAGCTTTGATAAATGGACATATTGTGGGAATTTGTAGGCAGGGGGAAAAAAAGCGCAGTTTGAAAAAAAAAGGCAGAGGAGTGAATCTTCCTGCTTTCAAACACATGCAGAGTTAAGGGGTTACAAAGATGCTGAGGAATTTAAAATTCCTATCAGTGTGTCAGTAGGCATGTTTTGCACTTCTTTGTACTGACTGCATCCGAAGGAAGCATTGAGTAACATGTTTCTGGTAGCAGAGGTGGAAGTAAAGGAGCACTGTCTCCCAGGCTTTTCCTGAAGTAGTAACACCATACTTTGTGTTGGCGTGAGCAGCTCTGAGTGCAGGCTGTGCATTCCCCACAGCCCGGAATTCCCTACCTACTCCATGCTGCTTGCAGGTCACCTTGAGGAAAACACTGCTCTCCCTGCTGGTACCATGTGCAGTCGAGACCTGGTCCCACCTATTTTTATTTGGTTGTTTATTGTACACATCAACTCTGACTCGGTGGAGGATGGGACTAGAACTTGCTCATAAGGGTTCAAAGCAAATGATAAATATAATGCTCTTCAAGGGCAGCATAAGAATCACAGATGGGGAGGATTTTCTGCTGCTGTGTGTTTTCACAGCCCCACTCACCTCAGGTGTCCAGTGGCAGCAGTCAGGGTGCTGGCACGACCTTTCCAGGCACCACAGTGTGAGGCCCCATCTGACAGACCCCCTCACCTTGCCCACACGCGGCCTGGCCAGCAGCACAGTCCTGACTTTTGGGTTAAAAAGATGAAAACTTCAAAAACAGAAAGCTTCCACTTTGAGTGATTTGTTTCTCCAGCATGCTGGAAAATTAATGTTTTCCCCGTGCACAGTGAGACACTTTGCCCAAATTGCTGGTGCTGGCACATGAGGAGAGGGCTGCCCCTGGCACAGCAACCTGCTGAACATCCATCCTGCGGCCAGGGCCTGCGATCTTGAAGCTGCTGTGCACTGAAAAACCCCATTTGGATCATAAAACCCTGGCAGGAGAGCATCCCAGCTTGTGGCAGCACCTGCAGGAACTTTTCCCTGCTTCCCCTCTGAAAGTCAGTTTTAGGGAATTCCTGTGGTTGCTTTTTCTTTACTCTCTTTGCTTGATGAATGAGTATTGCAGTGAGGCAGTGACAGGGCAAGAGGTGGTGTGGGGGTGGTTGGAAACCCCAGCCTCGGTGCCTGCCAGCAGTTCACTGCTGCTGACAAGAGTTTGGACCTCACAGCTTGTGCCCAGTGTCCACTGTAGGCTGCATTTTCACTAGGAAAATCACCTATGGAGGGTTATTGAGTCTGCAAAAACCCAGTTGGGGTCTGCGAGTGACATGTAGTTAAAATGAAATAAATGAGGATGTCACTTGAGTTCAGCCTTTTCCAGAGTTGTCGGAGATTAATGGTTTATTTCAAATTCCTGACATAGTTCTCAGTCTCAGATTCTGGCTGCATCTGTTAATCCTCCTGGCTGTGTGAAAATCTCGCAAATAGGAATCCTAAAGTTTCAAAAGGCAGAACATGAATTAAGATCTCCTCAAGATAATTTTCCAAACTTATTTTTAATTGAGATTTTAAAATTACTGCCATGCTGTCTTGAAGTGCAAGTCACAGTTTTTGCATTGCCTGGGGCAGACAGTGCTGCACAGTCTATGTGTTTTGAAATTTCCAATCACTTGCTATGTGTGTGCATGATTTTATTAATTGGATTATATTCTGAGTGTACACATACTGCACTATATTTATGGAAAATATAAAAATAAAATATTGTTTATAATATGCCAATAGAGAAAAGCAACTGATAAGACAGGTTTAAATCATTTGCCCCCAAAGTGGCAATTAGAGATGGGGCTTCATCTGTTACTATTATTGTTCTTCAAAACCTCTTTCTAGATGGGATTGATCTTTCTCCTCCAAGGCTTTTATTATGATCTGAAACTTCCATTTATTTTAATTTTCTTCCCTTTCCTGTTATTGAGCATCTCCTTTTGAAAGGGCTGTCATAATGTGTTGGGTGGAAACTCAGTTTTGCGTAGTAATACTAAGATATCATTGTTCTCATAGGTTTTGTAGTGGGTTTCTCCAAAGTCCAGAGTAATTCTTGGCTGTGCTGATGAAGTTTCATGTTTGCTCTCCTACTCAGGGCATGTATACACCAGGTTTTTAAATCTATTTTGCAACATATAAGTGGCCCCTGGCCTGCAACTCAGTGTCACCCTGATTGCTCTCATTTCCACAACTTGTGACCCACCAAAGTTTTGTGATTAATAACAAGCACTTGCTGCTTACCTGGGAAAATCTTTGGAAGGGATGAGATAGGGAAGGCTAGAAAGGAAACTGTATTGCAAACAGCTTCAGTGTTACAAGCCCAGCATTTCTGCCATCACAGCATTGCTGCATTTATGGTGTAGATTTGGATTGTGTTACACCAGATAAGGTCTTTGTTTTCTGTGTGTGGCAGTGCAAAGAAGAGCTGCTGGAAGAGGGCTGCAATTGGGTGTAATTGGCTCATCAAGGAGCAGCATTTTGCCCCCTTCTGCATGCTTCTCTTGCAGAGCTTACCTGGCAAAAAACATGCAGTGATTACTTTAGGTCAGCTTATCTGTTGTCTGTACCAGTGGGGCAATAGGCACTAGGCAGGGACACTTGGAAACTCCTTCTGCCAGTGGCTTCCCTTCTGCTGTGTTTAATTTCCCTTCTATAAGTGCTATAGCCTTCAAATAGGGATAAACTTCACAGCAGTAAGCCAATAGTGATACTGGAGATGCTTAATAATTTTAGGTTTGAGCAGCACATGAAACAGGTCAAACATGCAAAAGTAATTTTTCTCTTCAAATTTTTCAGCTCTATCATTTCCTAAAATTCTCCACTTAGTGACTAGGAAAGTTCAGAGAGGAAAATGGCTCCTGTGCAGTGGAAGTATTTCCTCTGCTGCAATTGTGGTGGCTCATTTGAGCTTGTAATTCCTTGAGCCTTGACCCACACTAGTCACAAAAAGAAACTGAGGACAAAAAAGCTATTTTTTAAAAAAAAAGGCAATTTGATTCATGTTTTAGCTTAAAGGACATTTGCCCTTTTTTACATCCAGTGCATTCATTATATGTTTCCATAAAGCAATTCTATCCTTTCAGTCAGGATGACCTTTATTCTACATTTAAATGCAAGAGCAAAACAAGGAGAAAAAAAGAAGTAACGAGTTCATCTTCATAGCTCCTTCACTGCCTCACTCTCTGCACATGAATGCAAAATGGCAGCTGCCACTGCAGCGCAGTTGAGAGTCCCCATTTAAAAATGCAGTGCTTACAAAAGAAGCTGAAACAGCCATAAGCTACAAAACCCAACATCTGATAAATGGAAAAGGACAAAATCAGGTCATGGAGGCAGCGCGTTATCTTTTGCCCTTGTATCGCATCTTTCATCTGTGGATCTGGAGTCGCCATGCAGGCATCATCCTGCCTCCTGGGTGAAGTGGGAAGGGGCAGAGAAGACCTTGGATCCCAGGGAGATAGGGCAGCTGTGTGTTTGGATACAGCACCATTTTTTTAAGAGGAGAGGTAAAGAATTTCAGGCCTGGCTGAAGCTGCAAATGGCATTTTGTTAGGCACAGGTAATTAACTGAACTGGAATTAATGCTCCTGTGTGCTACAAGGAGCACCCTAGGATTTTAATCAAGGCTATTAGTCAGCATATTGGTAAAGCGACACTGAATTCTGCAGCCCTCCTTATGCGGCAGTCTCAGTTGATTAAAAATTCACCAAGAGCCTTCATTTTACTTTAACTGCACCTCCAAAAGCACCATGTGGCAGAAACATTTTGCCAGGTCCCAGCAGTCTCAAGGAGCTTCCCTGTGAATGGGCAGCTCTTCACCCGGGGGCAGAGCAGAGGGATTCCTTCCAGCCCAGGAGCCCCCAGGCTGGCTCAGCCCTACCTGCCCTGGACCCCCAGATGAGGATCCCCAGGCAAGCAGTGGGGACAGGTGTGAGGCTGGACTTTTACTCTTTCTGCTCATCTATCTATGGCAGAAAGATAACACATGTTTGCATTTAGGCAGTGCCACATTAGAAAGAGCCCTCATGGATGAGTTCCTGGTTGCCCAAAAATGGACTGGAAGGAGAGTATGCCTACTACTGAAAAAAACAAATGCATGCCTTCCCCCCTGGCACCACTTCCTCTGCATTTCAGAGGATTTCTGGCCCGTTCATGCATGATTACTGATAGCCAGTGAAATCACAGCACCATAAGCCAGGAGTTAGAGTGTTAGGCATATTTTATATTTCTAAGGTAGTGCCAGTGATTGGCAGTTTATGACTTTGGCTATTTTGCCATTCAGCCTAAAGTATTAAGGAATTGCCCAAAATTAAATTTGAACACTTGCATGTGTATGCATGGAAATGTTTGCATTGCACCACTTTGCATCGTGTATCTGAGTGATTGCTGTGTACAAGCTCTGATCTTTATTGATGGGGAGCAGAACCCTGCAGCTTAGTATTGGGAAGTTCCTACCTGCTGAAGGAGACTGCCCAGTTCAAAACAGGAGTACAGATCACCCCTAGGTGTATGTTTTCAGGCATAGATTGTGTTGAGGAACAAGCTATGGTGGCACCAGCTCCCATTGCAAAGTATCTGTTGTGTGCTCTTTCACTAAAAGAGCCTCATGCCTCGTCTGTGTGGCAGGGTAGGACAGCACCCACCGACTTTCCTGCCAGCTGAAGACTGGTACCAACCCTGGTAAGTCAGGAGACAGGCCTCAACTCGATAATGTAGAGAGATTTTAGAGTAAAGTCAGTTAGTTCTTTTTTTTTCTCTGAAATTCCTGTTAATCTCTTCTCAGCTTCTCTCCCTACTGCCATACCTGGCTTTTAAAAGCAAGACATCCTTGGTCTCCACTAAACATAAAAAAAAGAAACATGAAACAGAAGCTATAATTGCTTTTCTAAGAGTGGTTCTTCTCCCCCACCCCCTTTTCCTGCTGTTTGGTCATCTTTATTTTTCCCTCTTCCCCAGAGGTTTGATGTCTTTGCTCATCATTTTAACTGTCAACAGTACACAGCAAGCTTTGTGGAGTAGGGACCTTGGGTCTGGTTTTGATCTCTCATCTCTCAGATGTAAAGGCAGTTACTCTAAGTTTCTGGTGGTGTAACTGAGAGCAGAATTGAACCCTCCTCAGAGATACCAGGAACATGGCAGCCACCCCTCGCATCACAGGAGTGCTCCTTAGTGCCATAGTGACTCTGCAGAGAGACTTTCCTCATTCTCTGTTCTTTTTTTACTCCTTGGCATTTAATTTAGGATTAACTACCATTTACTTAGACTAAGTTGCAAACTAATTACCAGAAAATTCATTTTTCTAATATCCTTCCTTCCTTCCTTCCTTCCTTCCTTCCTTCCTTCCTTCCTTCCTTCCTTCCTTCCTGCCTTCCTTCCTTCCTTCCTTCCTTGCTTCCTCCCTCCCTCCCTCCCTGCCTCCCACTCTTCTCCCTCCCTCTCTTCTCCCATCGTTTACTGCAGTAACCTTCCCTGCAGAGGTCAACAGGAACTGCTAGAGGAGCCCATAAGGGTCTTAAATGCACCCTTACCAGGGCAAATGAATATTTGCTCCAAGGCATTTTTGGCTGGTATGGAGCCAGCCCAGCTTGATGCCAGCTCCCCTTGGTTTTCCCCTTTGCAGGAAGCGTGTCAAGGCGAGGGATACTTCATTCCAGTGGCTGAAGAGCACAGCACTTGGATCTGCCTTCACAACGTAATGGCTTCTGAGAAACCATTGCAAGTCAGCACTCATTAACAGCCCCCAGTTTGGTCTGGTTTCTGCCAGCAACAGATTCAGCTCTGGGTTTGATGAAAGCAACACAATGGCTTAGAGCTGAGCTGGGCACAAGCAGAGAGGCTTTGGAGTGAAGGAGTGAAGGAGACATTGCAGTCTTAATTAGGGGTGGGTCTACCTTATTTCTGCTGTAATTCTTACGTAGCCAATGTGTTTATACCATAAATGAATCCTGTTTTAAATCAGAAGTGTCTGGAGAGGGAGATCAAAGGCTAATACTGGGAAATAATTTCTTGTGACTGATTCTGGGGAGGCAGTGCTCCTCTCAGTGTTCTTAAAGGCTATTTACAAATAGCAGAAATGGGAAAAAAAGTTGTAAAATTCCTGCTGCTTTTTGCATTTGGAACATCAATTTGAATTGAAGAAATGGGACCAGCTCTAGTTCTTGACCTACACTTGCAGTGCTTAATTCTCTGTGGCGACTATGATGGATGCAAACGCACTGGAGCTGGCATTAAATCAGGGCTAACTGTGGAGCTGCATCAGCACAGAGCTCACTGCTTGAATATTCAGCCGCCTTGTCAAGCAGGCTCTGCTGCATGTGCTGAGCTCGGTGCTTTCTTGTCTCCACTGCTAGCAAGCATCCGAGGTGCCGAGCTTAAAGTCCCTGTGTGCCTGTGGCCACACGAACTGTTCTCCCTGCTATGCGATAGCATCTGCACTCACAGGTACGACATGACCCCCGGGGGTACTGCTGCTCAGGGAGCTGACTTTACCCTCCCCGTTCCCCTGCCTGTGCATTCCTGCCCCTGTGCTGTAATTCATTTTTGCAAGATTAGTTTCAGCCTGGATTAGTTCCCCCGGTCTGGCTCACCACAGAGCTGAGCAAATGCTTGTGCCCACACAAGGCAGGGCAAAGGTGGGGATGAAGGAGCACAAAAAGAGGTCCTGGAGAAGCGGGACTGGGGAAAAACAACTGTGAATTTTTTGCCTTTTGCTATCTCTTGCTTCTTCTTGTTTGATGAAGAGATATTGCTGTTACGCTTTTAATTTCCTTCCTCAGCCTAATTACAGAAATGGAGGAATGGTGACAGGTATTATACCTGAAGGCCAGCTCATCTCTGTATGAGCCCAATTGCTTTAAGTCGCTGCATTTTGCTTCTGGGGCTTCAAATAATTCACTATTGAATGGTTTCCCCAGTGTGCCCGGCAAGTTTGGCCGAGCACGTTTCCAGCAGTCCCCATATGTACCTGCCACCCCCCAGTGCCACGGGCCCCCTCGCTGCCCCAGCTGAACCCCAGTGCTCAGCCTGCAGCCAGGGCCTGGTGCTGAGCTGCGCAGGAGCCACACAATGTCTTGGTGGTGACCTGTGAGTCTCTGAGAATCCCTTCCTTGTAGCTATTTCTCAGCAGCGCTATTGCCTTTAAATACATGCGCTGCCACGTGCTCTTGCCTTCGGAAGGCACCGCTGTGCAGGTCCGGGTGAGGGACTGCTTTGTATGAGGGCTCCCAGGAGACCTCCTCGCCTGTTTCTTCCACTGCAGCACAAACTGAGGATGGGTTTTATTTTCCTGAGCACATCAGGTCTTCTAGCACAGCATGATGTTCTGCATACTGTCAACTACTTTGGGCTGCTTGTCAAGGAGGGGTGCGGTGCAAGCTGAAATGCTGCTCTAATTTTTGCATTATCTCTCTTGTTGCAAATGTCATTATTTAATTAGGCTGTGCAGTATTTTCAGGGGAAGTATTTTGAAGGAAAGGTACAGTGTTTCTGCATTTCAGTGCCTCTATAACATCTGGGCTAGCTGAACACAACATGCAATAAAAAAGCAGAATTAGTGGCTTGGGTCCAACAGAAGAAATGGCTTCAGCAACTTCGGACGGGCTCCATATTTGGCCATGATGTGTTGTTCCTCTTGCTGCAACTGTAGCCATAAAAGGGTGGCTGACCAGTTGGTTTCCAGGGAAAAGTGTGACCACCTTTCCTACAACATATGGACTAATCCCTGCAGGATCCTTAAGTAAGTAAGTTTAGAGTTTTAAATCATTGAGTGAGTGAGTCTTTGCAGCACTGCACAGATAACTGCTGCTTTTCTGCTTTTTTTTCATAATGGGTCTTTCGGCAGTATCAAGGAAAAGAGATTTAGTTCCATGTTATCCTTAAAAAAAATAAGTCATATTCAACTCTTTCCTTTCTCCAGAGGAAAGTCCCAACCACTTATCAGATTTCTGGAGTGTTGTAGAAAGGATTGTCAAATAAATCCCCACATTTTCCTTCAGTTGTTAGTTCATGCACTAACTACTTCCATTTTTTGCCTGGTGGACTTTCATTTCTATCAGCACCTTCCTTTCCCAGAGCCCAAAATTACACAAGACTTGTGGTGGTGTTGGAGATAGGAAAGTCCAGAATGCTTTGCTGTGTTCCCTTTGCAGTAAGGATTTATTTATTTTACCTTTCAAAAGGTGACCCTAAAGTCACTATTATTTAAATAATACTGACTGTAGCTGCTGGCTGTTGCTTTTTTATTGCCAAAGTATTTTTCTTTTACTTAAAGGGCCTGTACTTGTTGGTAACAAGTATATGAAGTGCTCTGACATGTGAAGTACCTCCTGAAGGGAGGACTAGGCTGTTCATATTGTACTGTATTAAAATTACTATTTTCTAAGTTATTGCAGGGTTTAGAAATTAAAATAACCAGAGGCCTGTTGTTGCGAAGTTTAATGTGAGTAATATCTCCTATTTAGGTAAATAAGATTTAATAATGCTGCTCAGGTTTGGCATAATCCCACCGTGCTTGCTCAGGTTGTGTGGGATGTTCACCTGGAGGACAGCTGGTTGCTTTCAGTGGAGCTGTTGCATTTGCTACCTTTGCCAAGACCAATTACTCACATAGGTCTCGGCAGACCTGAACCTGGTGTTGATCTGACCTGACTTGTAGCACTTCCCCTGCAGAGCCCAGATGAAGAAAGAGGTCACCCTGAGCTCCATTGTTGGATTCCCCCTCACCACCACTGGGACAGAGATTCAGGTCTCTATTGGAATTCAGTGAAGTACCTCCCATAGGTTGTTAAAATTTAATGGTTTGAATCTGTCCCTCATTTACAAGTGAGTAAGTGCATGCAGGTGATTTTTAGAAATTTACTTGTATGGACAGAGAAAGAATTTTTAAGGCTTGCAAGATGTTATTTGTTCAGAAATAGCCAGCTATACTTTCTGAGAGGTTTATCTGTATCTGATAGCTTTTAACTGATTCTCATTCTATGTTCGTATGTTCGTAGATGAGGGGCTTTTCTTTAAAACATGCCT
>VZTR01004773.1:6101-149804 GCA_013400775.1 Chaetops frenatus | reverse complement strand
CCTTCCCTTCCCTTCCCTTCCCTTCCCTTCCCTTCACCTTTTCAGCCTGGCAACTACTTTTTCACTTAAAGATGCTTAAATTTTCTTATGTTTTTGATGTATTACATGGAAAAGTGGATCCCTGGCCACTTGAGAACCTAATTTTTCTCATGCCTTTGACATGAATTATCAAATGCACATAGCAGAAGAATACATAGAGAAGCCTCCCAGCTGCAGCATGCAGCATGAAACGAGAATTGAGGCTGTGTCTGCAGAGAAATGGCTGCTTGGGTCTTCCATAGTTCCCTCATTTAGTGGGAGCAGGCCGTGGTATTCAATGGCAGAGGCGTCACAGAGTTGCTCCTAGGTGATTGTCATAGGAAATCTCATGGACTCGTAGAAACGGAGTTAGGAAGTATTTCAGGGTACCAAAGATCTGGTTGGAAGTAAGTAAATCTGAAGGTTTGGTTAAGTGCTAGTTAAACACCTCTAGCTGTGGATGCTCCTTGGAACTTGTCCTCTTTCTGAGACCCACGAGTGATCAGTGTTTATGCTGAGCTTAAGTGGCACAGTGAGATGTAGCTGAGGAAGCCAGCTCAGCCCCTCCAGCCTCTGGCCGGGCTCCACCAGCACACCCTGAGGAGAGACTTGCCTGGGGTCTTGACCATGGGTCCAAGCTCTTCCCATGACCCTTGATGCTATAGCTTTCAAATATGTCACTGCTCTTGAGGTCTTTCATCTCTCAGATGTCCTGGGAGATGGGGAGGGGTATGTATTTGGTAGAGATAAATTACTTGTACCTGATCCATATGGGAAACTTCTGAAATGGCAGATTTAATCTAATGTCTCTCTCTATCAAAACTGTGCTGTACATGTAGATCTTTATGGTACATTTTTGTGTGCTCTTACCATCCCCATTTTGAACGAATGCTTAGCTCATTTTGGCTGGAAATTCTGGTCTCTCACTGTAAAATCCATTCTTTTCCCAGTTTTTGGTTCTGGATCAACATCAACTTGATCAGTATATACTTGTGCACAACTGGTACAGTAGGTCCTGTGTAAGTAGGTACCCTGCATGATACCACAGTGAAAGTTAACAAGAATTTCCAGTCAAGAAGAGAAAAGGTCTAAGTAGGTATCTATAATATAGAACAAGTCTTTCCTATATCTTTCCTTTAGTGCTTCTCTCTTATCTTCTCAAGTAAAAAACAGATCACTTTGGACAATCAGAAGTTTTAATCTCTTCTTTCTCTGCATTTTTTTTTTCACTTTTTCCTTAAAAAAGGAACCATAGTCTGCAAATGAGACCTTCAGTTTCCATCCCATGCTTCCATATTGGTGAGAAGAAATGAAGGATGAGCATACTGGGGTTGCAAGGCTGTGCTCTGATCCATCATTGCAGAGAATGCAGGGGTGCACTTGCACAGAAATGTTGCCTTTCCTGCATGGTTGGTTGTTTGCAAGCCGAGACAGCCCAGGAGGGTTCTGCAGCTTTTGAGCTCTGCCAGTCTCTTGGTGGGTCCCAGCCTGGATCAGAGGGAATGTTTAAGTGCACATGGGGGTGAGGATGCTCTTTGTTTCAGTGCTAATTTGACATGAGGTCAGCAACGATGAACAAGTCATAAAGAACGTGGCTGGGGAGAAAGTCCAAGTTCAGCTGCCTTTGCTGTGGGGCTGATGTCAGAAGGATTTACCCAGCTCTGGGGACTTTTGTTTGGAAAGACTGACTGCTTTTCCAGAGACAATGGCTGTGCTGGGGCCGGGGCTGGGAGCAGTGGGAGACAGGCACACGGCCGCTGAATGGGCCCAGCCGCTGTGCAGATGGAGGGATCAGCCAGCAAAACAAAAGTAAAGCTGCTGCCAGCACATTGCTGAAAGGAGAGGGGCAGCACAGTGTGCCTGGGCCGGCGTGGGAGCTGCCTGTGAGGGTGCCGTGGAGTCAGGGGGGCTTTGCAGTGACATTGGTTCCCTGGGAGGAAGAACACGGCCCTCTTTTCAAACGGGGAAAATGAAAGCAGGGCTGTCTGCTGACTCCCAGCCTCGGAAGTGTCAAATCCCAGCAGGGAACTGGCATTGCCCGCATACCTGCCCAGCTGCTTCTGTAAGGTATTCACTGGATAGCAGGGTTCCAGTGAAATTGCTAGGATCTCTCCTTCACTGAAGCAAATCCTGCGCCTTTGTGGGCATGCTGTGGCTTCCAAGGAATTTGTGATTCTGTTCCCAAAGGATAAAATGGTGTTTGTGAATCACAAATTGACAGGGTTAGTTGAAGAAGGCGTCTTTGCAGATAGTGTTTGGTTTCTCACCGCTCCAAGTGAGGGCCACAGCCACTACAAGCCAAGCACTGAGTGCACATGGGGAGCAAATCTCTGCCTCTTGCTGGCAAATCGCACAGGTCTGGGGCAGAGTCAGGTGAGCCAGGTGCAAGCCCCCAGTGCAGCTGCCTGTTTGGAGGAGCAAGGTATGAAGCCCTATGGAGGGCTGCCTTGTCTGGCCAGCCCAATTGTTCATAAAGATGCTTTTTCATAGAATCACAGAGTGTTTTGGGTTGGAAGGGACATGAAAGATCATTAAGTTTTAACTGCCCTGTCATGGGCAGGGACACCCTCCACTAGACCAGGTTGCTCAAAGCCCCATCCAACCTGGCCTTGGCTGAATTGCTTTTTTTGCTCTTGGAAAAAATCCTTCCTTTTGAAGACACCAGAATATCTTCTTTTGCCCTGGTGATGGAGCAGGTCATGTGTGTCACTAGAGTTTTAACTCTACAGTGGAAGGGTTGGCCAGTACCATGCCAGGAGATGACTTTAAGGGAAACAGCAATTGTGTAGGCAGTCTTCTGAGTTGCTTTGAAGAATTTCCAGGATTTCACTACTCTAAAACTTACAGGACTTCTAATTTTTAGCCTTAGTAAATTTTGGCCAGATTTTGACCATTTGATCTTGAACCAACTTCCATAGCCTGCATTTATTTTTGGCCTTTATCTCCACAGTGAATTTAGAGAAGGCACCAATATAATCCTTCAGCCTTCATTTTGGAAAACTTCTAGCCTTTTGTAATACAGGTTCACAAATCCCCACTTTCTGGTAGTTTTTCTATTCCAGACCTTAGTTTAAGAACATTCTTGTAAATCTTAGCCCAAAAGGACTGTGGGATTTTATGTGATACATCCCTATATGTTTTGTCATTTCTACTAGGCTAGCATAAATGTGTTTATGAATATGTAGAGTGCATGCACACGACCATCCTGCAGATTTGATGTCTGGGAGTTGTTACACATACCACATTTTTATACTTATCTATGTTTTCTTCAACAGTTTGATTTATTTTTAACTCCTTACTATATCAAAGAACACAAGCGACTTTGTAATTTTGGAGAGTTCCAAATCAAAATTACATATCACAGTTCATATAGAAAAGGCACCAAATACAGCCTTGGAAATCCCACTAATCTCTGGTTTTCATCTCTTAGAAAGAAATACTTGCTGAAGTAATTTTACCCTTGCCAGAGAAGCAAGTGAAAGAAAGTATTTTCAGGGAAGTTGGTACTTCAGAGATAAAGAGTTTCAGAAGAATTAAAAAAGATTACTCTTTTAATTGCAGAGAGTATTGCTGGCTTGAATGGTGGGGCATTTGAAAATGGGTGGGTTTTTAAAAGCAGTGTTGTAAAATGAGAACAGATAGAACAGAAATATGTTCATGAGCACAGGGAAGCAGCTGCTGGAAATGCCCCTGTTTTCCACAATGGTCCTGTGAGGTGAGCTCTTCCCAGCTGATCTGTGCTGCTCAGAACTGCTGCCATGCTGCCCAGTGGGGGAATCCTTTTGTCTTGGTTTCCATGGGCATTAGACATGCTGCTTCTTAATACTGCCTCCATTTGGAAGCTGAATGTCACCTCACTGAACTCTAAAGACCATTTTCTTCCAAACCTAGTCTCTAATATTAAGGTTATTTAGAGTGTGTAAAACTACTGCATTTTCTATCTCTCTTTTCACGATGCAATGGTTTAACTGGTGGCAAGTATACTGAACCCAGCCTGTGGCACAGTTCAGCTTCCCAGAGAGATACTGGAAAAATACATGGGTTCCTGTTATGTACTGACTTAGAGCTGACCAGGATCTAGTTTGTCTTGCCTCAGTTCCACTCTGCCATTTGCTGGCTACCCACAAGTTCAGTTGGTAATTATGTCAAGGAGAGGGGACTTTGCCAAGTGGAAGGATACTTGGGCTGTGTGCTGTTTCCCCGAATATGTTTATGACATCTTTGCACTGCCAGACTATTTATCAGTGACTCTAGTCCCAAATCTTCCTATAAACAGAATGATAGTTATTTGAGATAACTAATCTCAGCAGTAGGCAAGGGCTGCTTGCAAAAGTTGTGCATCACAGGGAAGGTCCTTCTGCTTCTATAAAACAAAAATGAAGGCTTGTAATATGCCAATACAATTCTCCTGATGATTATACCAAACAAGGAGCTCTCTTCAGAGATCTTCCTACTTTCCTGTGATATGATTCCCTAGAACTCTTCAGCAAACTTCCAAGCCTGTCATATTGCCATAAGTTCAATAGCTATTAGATTGGGAAGGAGGGCATCCCAACAGATTGATATGATGTGCTTATTTCAACAGCTTATGGGGGGTCTCCAGAGCCAAAGGTGTTAATGTGACCTTGACATGGTGTTTAATGGTCAAGTGAGGTTTCAGAGTTTGAGCACAGAAATCTCTGCCTGCTTGGGCATGCTGCCAACGACTTCCTTAAAGTCTCTGACTTATAAAGACTTCACATTATCACATAATACTCACTTTACCATACTACATTGCTAAAGATACAGAAGAAAAAGCAGGGGAGCAACTGAATGCATCTGAAAAATGTTTCATGGACAGATCTCATTTTCCTTCTGAAGTACATTCTGTTTTCCTTTAGCTATGGAGGTTTACAAGGAAAATCCAGTTTAGGAACTTAGAATTAGCATTAAATATCATCTTGTTGGGAGGCAAAGTCACCCAAGATAAGCTGGAGTAGTTACTGCTGCTTTTTTTAGACAACAGTATATTCTTGCTTGAAAGATAAAGAAAGAAAAAAGGCAGATAGAAATTATAAAAAATGCTACTTCCATTGCTGTTTCTGAGAATCTTGGCAGCCTCAGCACAGGAAGAAGGCTGAACACAGCCTTATCACTCACTCCAAGACTTGGCAAATTAGGACCAGCATTAAGCTGTTCATGACTGCTTTTAGCTGTCTTTTTGGTTATGAGCTCACTACAAAATTGCCAATGAAATGCTTTTGACAGCTGGCTGGGCTTCCTTAGACGAAAAGAAAAAAGAGAGAATTAAGAAGAAGTGGAAGAGTCTTTCATTCTTGCTTAGGACTTGCATTCATAGTGTAAATTTTTATTTTCATAAATAGTTGCACTTAACAAACAAAGCTCCATTGGTTTCCCTGAAAGTTTTGGTGTGTCAGGAGCAGGGAGGGAGCATGATATTTTAGTCTGGCCTTGATGTGGACTGAAAAGAGGCATTGGGGAGCATCTTCAGATGCACAACTTTGCTGCATTTACAAACACTGTCACTGAAAGAGGGGCCTGGCCTCAACTCAGCATCAAACCTTAGGGAGAACACCTGGGGAAGCCTATCTTGTATCACCAATGCATGGTCAGTAATCCATCCATTTGTTTGACATAGTCATGGTGTAAGCAAGAGTCACAGTCTCAGGAACTGAGTCTGGATGAGGAAGAGAGACAGGTTCAGTCCCTTCCCAGAAACTGTAGCCAGAAGATTAGTTGCATCTTTTAATTTATTAAAAATGTTCATATTAGAGGGTCTTTCATTTTGTCCATATATAGTTGAACTGATCCAGCTTTCAGTTTACAGTTGGCAAACAAGATTTGCCTACCTGGTCCATGTTGAAATTGAGTGGATATCCTGGGGGTGGATGAGAAGGGAGTCTGTTCCATTGAAGGCATTGTGGCAGGTGGCTGCCACATTGCAAAGGAAACCTTTTTATAACCATTAGAATAGATTTTTCCTTGGTGCCTTGCCTCTGCTTTTCTTAAATCACCACTATTAGGAGGCAAGTACCTGACATCCATCCTACTTATAGCCATGACAGTTTGACCTCATGTGCATTTTAAATTCCTGTTTGTTGAAAGCTGTTTTCAGGCACTCACTGGATATCCTTCTCTTCAGAAAGTAGCTTTTAGATTGTAATGTGAGAGAAACAGGGCTGAAGATGCACACACACAATTTAATTTGATCGAATCATAATTTTTCAAAGAAAGAATGGATATAGACATAAACTTTGATGACACCCAAATAAGAAAATAAAAATTAAAAATGTGTGCCCGGTGGTGCACCACAGTTCCACACCTGCACCATATCATGTATCTCTACATATACATCTTCAGTGCCAATGAGAATAGCACAGTGTGCATTTACAAAGCTAGTTTGAACGTTAGGTTTCATTTTCACAGGACTAAACATAAAAATGACTGTCTATCTGTCATCTTTCTCTCTCCCTCTGTGCACACATATCAATGATGAAATGAATTGCAGAAATTTATGAGCAAAAATCTCATGAAAATTGGAATGGGTTATGCAATAAACATTTAACTGCATACATAGAAGTTTATTGGTGCATCATTGCATCTTTCAACACAGAATCTGAGGTTATGAAACATGAACAAACATTGTAATTGTGAAGTTTCTAAATACAAGCAGTTGGAGATTGATAGTGAGGCTTGATAAAACAGCTATTTGACTTTTTTGTGGAATTAAACAGGCTAGTAAGAAAAATCTGATGGGGTGTATAAATTTAGGAATTACTGATCACCAGAACAAATTTGTATATTCCTACATTTAAAAAGCAATTGCTCCATTTAATCTGACTACTGATGTACTGACTATCAGAAGAAGATGGATCCAGACTCCTCTCATTAGTATCTTGTGACAGGACAAACTCAAATGAAATTTCATCTGAAAATAAGAAAAAGCTTGGTGAATGTAATCAGACACTGGAGCAGGTTGCCCAGTGAGGCTGTGTGGTCTCCATCCACGGAGATACCCAGAACCCAACTGAACATGGCTGTGAGAAACCGGCTGCAGCTGCCCCTGCCCTGAACATCCCTGAGTCTGGATGTGTTCCAGATGTGCCCTCCAGCCACTGGCTGAGCCTGATCCAGACAGTTTCTGTCCCCTGTGGGTTGTCAACACTCTACCAGAAAACATTCCTTCTGGGGGACTATCTGAAAGCATTCTGGCTTCTGCTGTATGTTTAGAAGTTAGACACTTAAATTTCAGCTGGTTATCTGGCTTCTGTTATGGTCAGTGTCAGTTTATGGAAGAGTTATGGAGTTATGGAGTATGGAAGAGTCAGTTTAAGGTGGATGAGGTATGTGTTATCTTGTGAAGGTCTCTGTTCTTCTTTCTTGACAAACTCAGACACAGAGGTCTAGCTTTTAGATTCCCTGAGTTGTGTAATTCCTACCATGAGCTTCTCTCAGTGCCTGCCCAGATGTGATGTATGCAAAATTAGCAAGCACCTGGGAAAATACCAACCATAAATGCACCGTGCCAGCTGCACTTTCTCCCTGTGCAAAGGGAATGGTGTCACTGAGCCAGGTTTGTAAAGCATGTCAAGAGCTGAGAACAGACATTCCCTGGGGCACTCTGGCTCTGTCTGCACAGCAGTAGTTCAGGTCAGCAGGAGTAGGCACACCAATTAAAAGTCAGTGCTGAGAACTTGTCCCTGCACTGTGTCTGTGGCAGGGGCTTGCCAGACCCAGCCTTGTGGACTGAACACCCTTCAGCAGCTGGAATATGTTAGATGTGTTCCTCAAGCACATCCTGCAGTTTGGTTTTGTATGAAAGTAATCTAGTTTGCATGCTCCCAAAGCATTCCATGATGTTAATCAAGACATGGTGTGTGGAGAATAGGAAGGAAATTCACTCTTAAAGAACTTTTGTGATCAAGCCACAAAAATGCAGGCATACCTCATTACACATCAAAATAATTAAAAATTAAAAATTAAAAAAGAGCAAGAATGGACAAAGTGCAATGCTGTTATATTATTAAGGCAATCATCTTAAGAAAGGTGATAATACAGTAGGGGATGAGTTTATCAGTACATCACAGAATTATAGAGTCACAGAATAGTTTGAGTTGGACAGGGCCTTAAAGATCACCTTGTTCCAAACCCCCCTGACACAGGCTGGAACACCTTCCAATAGACCAGGCTGCTCAAAGGGCCATCCAGCCTTGCCTTGAACACTTCCAGGGAAGGGGCATCCATAGCTTCTCTGGGCAATCTGTGCCAGTGCCTCACCACCCTCACAGTAAAGAATTCCTTTTTAATATCTAAACTAAACCTACTCTTTCTGGTTTAAAGCCACTTCCTCTTGTCCTATCCCTACATGCCTGTGTCAAAGTCCCTTTCCAGCTCTCCTGCAGGCGCCTGTAGGTACTGAGAGGCCACAATAAAGTCATCACAGAGCTGTCTCTTCTCCAGGTGGAACAGCCCCTACTCCCAGCCTGTTCTTATAGGAAAGGTGCTCCACCCCTCTAATCACTTTGGTGGCCTCCTCTGGACTTGCTCCAACAGGTTGATGTCCTTGTGCAGAGGACCCCAGAGCTGGATGCAGCACTCCACATTTTCTGATGCAGCCCAAGATATATTTGACTTTCTGAGCTGCCAGTGCACATTTCCATGTCCAACCTTTCACTCACCAGCACCCCAAGTCCTTCTTGGCTGGGCTGCTCTTGATCCATTCATCCCCCAGCCTGGGTTGATAACAGGGGTTGCCCTGACCCAGGGGCAGCACCTTGCACTTGGTTTTCTCAAACCGCATGAGGCTCCCACTTCTTGCCTGTGTCACTTTGGATGGTATCCCATCCTCCAGGAGTGTCAATGCATGGTTAATTCCACCTAAAATGTAATTTCAGAGGTACTGAAATTGTTCAAGAAAAGAGATTATATTTGATTATTATTTTTGACAGAAAAGAGGAGGCAGTGAGACTTAACAAAGTCAAAACATTTCATTGCAGCAATTTTCTGAACACAAAAATATGTCATTTTTAGATTTGATAAATGAAACTTTTCAACCTTTAATTCTGAAAGAGTGTGTTCATTTAAATATATGATCTGAATTCTGGAAAATCAAAGAAGAGGGTTTTAAACTGTACCAAGTATACCAAAACAGAAGCAAGGATTTGGTTTTAGTCTAAAGCAATATAATCTGCATCTTTTTGTGGTATATGAAATATTTCTTCTTTTTTTGGCTGGGGCTGTAAAGAAAGAATTTTGGATGAATAACAGGTGTTTAGGTTGATCATTGGATATATTTCCTATCCATACCACCTGACAATTGTATGTGTCATTTATTCAGCTCTTCAAAATGCAGCTGTGAGTTTTGCAGACAAGAGAATAATTTGCTTTAGATAAATTCTATCAATAATTTTCTATCTTCATTTAAAAAAAATTAAAAAATTAAAAAGCCTCAGAGGACGTGATATGGGATGTTCTGCCTAGTTTTGTGGCACAGATTTTAACCACATATGCTTATATAGATAATTGTGGCTTCCCTGCTCTTGCACAGCAGGAGTTTTCAGGAATGTCACTGCATTTAGCTGTGCCCTGTGAGTATTCTCATACTATGATTTTCACAGTTGCTTCTGAATGTGGGGTTTTCTTCTCAATAATGAGCTACATGGGCAGCCACAGCTCACCTATGGGCTTCACAATCTTAAGTTTAGTTCCACTTTCATCGTAAATACAATAAAGCTTTTATTCCAAGCGGTGGATGCCTGTAACAAAATATGATCAGTTTCCTTCCATCCTTTTCACAGATGTTGCTATTAATTTTTTTGTGGCTGAAGACTTCACCTGTGAACAGACCCACATCCTGCATCAATCTGCATGCAGGTTGGTTAGCACCTGGCAGAGGAGTGTCGGTGTGCAGTAGCTTCGCCCCCCCGCCATTTAGAGGCTGCTTTTCACCATTGTTCACATTCCCTACCAATTGCACAAAAATGGTGTGCAAGCACTTGGCTATCAAAGGTGCCATGCTGTGAATCCACCCCAAGGCAAGGGGCCCTGCTGGTAGCAGCCTGGTGCCATTGCCTTTGTCTGTGGTGAGCCCCACAGTGGGCACTCCCTGGCACTGGGAAAAGGAAGGTAGGAGGTGGAGTGGAGCTACTCACAGTTAAACTCTGCCCTTACAGTGAAACAAATGGATTCACACATTGGTGCAACACTTCTTGGTCACACATGATGTTTTCAGAAACACACAGAAGAGGAGATTTCCCTAAAAATGCAAACAAGATATCAGAGAAATTCACAGGTACATTTTGCATGACCTCTGCTTTTCTCTTGAATCACCCAGCATATCCAGAATTGGAGGGCCTGGCTCTCTCTGGGTGGCATGTTCCATCCTGCCATGGAGGAGAAAACACTGGCACTCACCTGGCATTTTAATGTAGGTCATGCATGTTGCAGCACAGCAGCTGAGCAAATGTGAGCACTGCCAAATGGGTCTGTGGATGGTCCTGAGGGAAACAACAAACAGTTTGCTTTATTGCCACCTCCCTATCTCCCCTTTTTTTCATTTTCACCTCTCTCCAAATCCAACAAGGTATAAAACAAATTCCATGGCTGTCAAAAAATGTGCTGGTTCTGTTTTCTGTTGGTGCCTACTCACTTCAGAGCCTACAGAGTTTGGATACCTGCAGTGTACATGAAGTTCAGACTCTGGCTCTTTGAAATATGCACTGCTTCGATTTCTGTCCTTACCTCTGTATGTTCTTGATGTACACACAGCTGTTGATGAGTTGGAAGGAGGAGATGCTCTGCCCTGTTTTAGGTTGGCCATATATGAGACTGAATTTTAAGACACTGAATACTTGGGGCACACTTGTAAGTATTCATATGTGAATGTGTGTTTGTGTGGGTCCAAGAGGGGATCTTATTGAGGTTTTTGAAGGGTTTTGAGTGTGGCTGACTCTGCATCAGTGCAGAACCAGAATGCTGGCTTTGCAAAGCTTTTGAAAGCCTGGGGAGATGAAGCCACAAGGGATGGTTCCCTTTACTTGTAGGAATTGAGGAGACAACAAGATTGGTCAGGTGATACTGTCGACATGAAAGGTGTATGGTAGAGGGGCCTTTGCTATGTGTATGTTTCAGTGACTTAAATAGCATGTGGGACTCTTAGGACAGATGACCTGTGAACAAGACACTGAGATGTCTTGGAGGAAAACATAGATGAAAGCCAAATTCCTCACTAGTACTCCATGGGAACTAGGAAATATGTTCATATTGCAAGAAACCAAGCCAGTAACTCTCCAAGTTGCTTTTCCTTTGCTGTTCAGAAAGAAGCTGGAGGAAAGGCAGAGGTGTAGGGCTCGTCCTCAGCACTCATGTGGTGTTGTGAGGACCTGGGAATGTGTGCCATGGGTTGCTCTGTCATGAAGGCTTATCTTCACAGCACACAGCTACTTCTCCCAGGGTGCAGAAGAAGTACAAGCCAGCCCTGATAAGGGGAAAAAAAAGGCAGAAGTTAGCATCAAATGTCCTTTTTCATTTCAGTTGCTTTCCAGGTTGCCATGCACCAAATTGTCTGTTTATTTGCCCCTGGAGCACTTAGTTCTAGTGTGTATGATTATATACTACTTTTTTGGCCCTGTTTGGAGACAATGAGTGGGTGTGTTTGTTCTGGTAGCTTTAGGGTAAGAAATAGCAAAAGAGGTACCATCTCCTCTGTAGCTGAGAGGAAGGTGAGCACTGATTCTGTTATTACAACAGACTCCATCCTGGGTTTGCCAACTCCGTGCACGGACATGCACAAATAAGAGGAAGAGCAGGGAAATGAATACATGGAAACAACAGCAGTACTGAGCATGTTTAAATGTTTAATGTTACTTTTCAAGGCAGCCTCTTTCATTTCACAGAGGACTTGGCTGCTTGCATGTTTGAAGGTAATTCACCCATAAAATTTAGGCCATTGCCAGGATGGGATATGGGTGTCACTTCCCAGTATACTACACTGCTTTACAAATTATTGTGTCTTTTTAGGAAAAGAAGAGAAAAAGTTTTGAGTTGGGTGCTTAAAACTCTGAGAAATGTACTTTCAGTGAGAGGATAATCTTCTGACTCTCAGAAAACAGCAGATGTGAACCCAGACACTGAACTTGCTCCTCGAGTGTTCTGAGACACAATGGAACCATTTCTGTTAAAACTGTAAGACCATGTTGGAAACAGCAGAGAGGAAAACTTAATTTTCATACTTGGCTAGAGCAGTTTTCTGGTGACAGTTTCCTCACCTCCTCACCTCACCCATTATTCCCACAGGGGGACTTGGAAGGCATGCAGTGGGAAAGATGTTTATAATTCACTGCTGAACCCCACAGAAATATCCATAGATTGGCACAAGCTAAAATCCAGAGGCACAGCCATTTTCTTCTCCTGTCTCATACTGTCTCTTAGCCAAGACTGAGTCTTTCAAATGCTGTCACTTGAGATTGTATCATTTTCTCTGCTGACTTTCCCTTGAAAGGAGAAGTGCTTCCTCTCCAAGTCCCCAGAAGCCAGAGAGGAAAGACAAGAAAAACTGGAAAAAATAGGCCATCTCCCTAGATTTGCCCTCAAACCTGAAACAGACCTATAAACCACAAAGTTGGTGTGTTCGAAGATGGAGGGACCCCTCAGGCAGAAGCTGTCGCCGGCAGCCAGGGATGAGTGTGCTGGAGGGGTGCAGGGGAGAACCCATGGGCAAACTGTGTATGCAGAGGGCAGAGGCAGCTGCCTGGCACCCACAGCTGCCCCTAGAGCTGCTTTTGGTGTCAAGGGGAGCAGCAGCCAGGCCCAGCTCCTGGGAAATCCATACCCTTCATTGCTGCCTATCCAGTGCTATCTATTGCTGCCTTCCCGGCTGACAGCAGCTTGTGCCCCAAGGAACAGCACAGTTCCCCCCACGTTTTGTGATCTTATCTTGGGAATTCTGAGTGTTTTCTTTCACTGGGCTGGGTTGGTTTGGTTTGGTTTGTTTCCTAGGCCAGCACACTTCCTGAGAGGATCAAATTAAGTAGCATCACTAACTGCATTTTTTGTTCCTTCATTGTTTTCTTCCAGTCCTCGTTTTCTCATTCTCCTTCTTTGTGGATAGATTTTAGGTGTGATACTCAGTGACACTGAAAGCAATTTATGAGCTGGAAGAACCAGTAAACCAAAGGAAACTTATTGCAATTTAGGAGAGACTGGGAAAGCAGGGAGGTGAGGAGCAGCTGTTATCACAACTGAAATAGGCTGCAGGACACAGCTGATGGTTTCTGTGGGAGAAGCAGGACTGTGCACAGATAAGGCTTCCGTAATCATCAAGAAACTAAAGGGAAAAAATCTTGAGTCCATAGGTGGTATTCAAGAGGATTGTATCATTGCCTGTTGGCTCACCCATTCTTGGCTTAAATAAGTCTGGGATGAGATGGAAAAATGTGCCACAAGGACAGGCTTTGATTCTTTTCCACTATAACCAGTCTTCAAGGTCTTACAGATTTTTTTCCTATATGAGAAGAAAAAATAAATATTCAAGAGTGAATGGACCAACAGATACCAGATCCTTAAAATGGCTGACTTGTTTTATGTCTCTGGTTGTAGGGAGTTCATACACATCTGTGCTTCTCTGAGTGTACTTTTTACACATCAAAATAAACCATTTAGCCCTGGTTCATCGAGGTGTAGATATTCATTCCAAGGGATTTGGTCAAATTACTAATTTTCTTACAGTTAGGCATGTCCTTGAATACCTTCTTGAAACAAGACTAATGTTTCACCTTTAGCACAGAGAATACATTGGAGAAAAAAATTAAGGGATTTTCCTCTGTTTTTGGAGAGCAGATAGGAAAGGCTTCTTTCCTGCCAAATAAAAATAATACTATAACTTTAAATATATACAAAAGACAAGATAAAGAAGACTAACTTGAGGGCAGTAACATGGCTGCTGGCATGATCACATGAGTTAGAGAAATTCTGTGGTAGGCAGTGTCATCCAGGTGCAATGTCAATCACAGAAAAAGTAACAAAGCTACAAACACCAGATTTCATGTTGTGTCATAGAGCAGTGAGAAAACAGGGAGCAAAGCATTCCTGCATTTTCAACAGTATTAAAGGGCTCTTGTGTTTCAGTTAGGGAGTTTGGTGTGGTTTAACTGGAGGTGGAACTTGGCAGCTCCAGACTATGAACATTTGCATGGTTTTCCTCATCCTGTGATGCACAGGAGATCAGACACAATAACCTAAGGACTTCCACTGGGTTACTGAAACCACTTGAGCTGAGTTTGCACCAAATGGCAGTTTCAAAGTATGAGCTGAGGAAACCTTTAGTCCCATGTGTTAACTAATTTTATTATTTATCTAGAGAGCTTTCACTCTTCAGTCTTTATGTTCTCCTTGTGTCACGTGAAACCTTTCAGGATTTCTATCTCTTCCATTATTTTTGGTTTTCATACCAAAATAATGGTTTTTTTCTATATGGTTTCCCAACTTCTATGATTCTCCTTGCCCCTCTTCTCAGCCCTGTGAGGTTCACACTCAAACTATAGAGTTCCTGTGGAGCTTTTCTACAAGGCCAGACCCTTTTCTACTAATGTTTTTGTTTCAAGGTATGGTGATCTACAAGTGGGGTAACCTAGAGGGTGACTATTATGTATTTGAGCCTTCAGCTCTTTGTGAAAGAAGCAACTCACTTGTAGAATGTCTGAGTTGATGAACCAGAAGTGGCTTGGTTTTTTCTCTATCTAGGAACCATTTCTTTTCATTCACGTTGGCTCAGTATTGCCTCTCTTCCCCTCTTTACTAAGATGAGCAATAATGGACTTAACAGTCAGAGGGGGAATGGGATCAGTTTGGTGTCCTATCACTACAGTTCCTGATGAAGAGTCCCTCTCTAGCTTTGCTGCAGGGCCCCTTCAGATACTGGAGGGTTCTTATGGGGTCTCCATACAGCTTTCTGTGTAAGCCTGGGGAGAGAGAGAGAGAGAAATTGTCCTTTGGGATACATGGACATGGGAAAACTGAGAAAGGATCCAAAGCAACACAAGCTGGATACTTCATCTCAATGCTGGTTAGAGGATTGTCATCCTCAATTTATTGTCTCATTTCTTCACCAAGCTCCTTGTCCATCTTTGGGTGCCATTTAGGTTCAGGCTAGGTGAGTTTGGCCACTGATGTTCTCTGCCCATATTTGCTTCCCTGTGTGAACAGAAGACCATCTCTGCCTGTTCTAAGTTTCCTTTACTGTATTGCCTCTCAGACCGGGGTAAGCCAGGCAGTAGAAGAGCCCTTGTGCTCTCCTGTAACCACAGGTTCCCCTCCTGTACAACTGCTGTTGGCCCAGATGGTTCTCTGTCAACTACTAATGCAGCTAATTCTGCCAGTCTTCCTGTAGAAGTTATTACTGAATTATAGTATGTTCTTTTCAGACTGTTTTTCCAACCTGAATTGTACTCCTGTCCTCTGGGGCATGGACAGCCTCCTCCAGTGTGGTATTACCAGGAGATCTTGCTTCTGTCCCTTTTAAAGCAAAGATTCATGCTTACCCTTTTACAGCCTCTTCAACCATCTACAGGTTCTCAGGGATGACCACTAATGAGCCTGTTTATAACTGTCTCTGGACTTCTGGATTAATTTCCTAAGACTTGCATGATTTAAGAGGATCTGTCCATTTAAGTACTTTCTAACCTGATCTTTCCATGACCCAAGCTGAGGTCATTCCCTTTGCTGGGTACTAATTGTTATAGAAACATTATTGCTACTGACCTAGACATTAATACAAGCAAGACATGAAACACTTTTAACAGGTCTGCTCCTCTTCAGATATGAGCTTGTCTCCAAAAGAGGAGGCTGTCCTGAAACCCATGTCTGGCAGAGGGCAAAGTCTCAGGCCAGTCTTTCAGGCAGGATTTTCACTGTGAGTAAGCCTTTCAGTGAAACGTTCTGGCCCAGCTGACAGGACAAGTACAGAGGTGTGTGTCCCATTCTCCTTCTCACATGGCCAGTGTTCTCAGAGCAGGAGCAGGCAGCAGACAGAGAACTGCTCTCTTCCCCCTCGCCGTGGTACGGACTGCCCCGCAGACTGTTTGTTCAGGTGGCGCTAGATTATCATTATCAGACCTCACACTATAAAAAACTGAGTTTCTATGCTTTGGATTAAAACAGTGATGACATGACAGATTAACTTTTTCCTATTTCACCTCCTGCATGTAGCTATGCTCTTTTCCACAACCTCCATCTAATAACAATAACAATAACAACAGAAAACAGAGCAAATTCACAGCCCATGCAGGAAACTGCTAATGACCGCACACTCAGTGTTATTTTTTATGTTGTGCTTGCCAAAACCAACATGAGTCTGCCTCAGGGATGTGAAACCATCTCGAATTTATTTGAAATGAATATTTTCTGTAGCTTCTCCCTCCTCTTCCCATACCATTTTGATGACCAGCCAGTCCATAAAAGCTTTCTGGCAAACTCTGCTGTGTGGGAACAATGTGGAACAGTTTCAGCTTTGCACAGAAAGGCAAAGAGTTGCCTTGAAAACCAATACTACTGTTGACCAATTTCTGGATAACAGCATTCATCAGCATGCTCCTTAGAAACAAGCAAGGTTCTTTCTGCAGTAGTTGTTTCTTGGCTGACTGAAGTATATGTGTGTGTGTGTATGTGTTTGTGTGTGTATCACCTCCTCAGTTCCTAGGAATCCAAGTGGCAGCCCTAAAGTAAGTGGCAGGTAGAGGAACACAAAGTCCTGTTCCTGTGTGGTCCTTGCTGAGCTGGGCACATGGGTGTTTGAGGGTCAGACTCTGGCCACTGTGATGTCAAACATGGCCACAGCTTTGTACAAACTGAGTGTTGGACCTGTGAGGTTTTTCTGCACTGTTTGCAGCCCTGTGCCTACTCCCACTGTGGGAGTGGCCACAGTCAGGTGAATTTTCTTTGCCAGTGGAGATTTGGAGAGCAGAATCTCATTGGAAGTGCATGGTGGGCATTGACAGGCTAATTTATCATGTCAGCCTTTGATGGCTGTAGGTGTTTCATGAAGGTCATCATAGAAGTCAGAATTCTTGCACCAGTTCTCAGCAGATTGGCTGCATCAATGTTTTTGCCAACACTGTCAGTCAAGGGCTAGAAATTTACCATGGTTATTACCTACTTTTTATAAAACAATTTCCTTTACAATTTCTTATGGTGTAAGCTTCTTCCTGCAACCAAGAAAGCTAAAAATATTGTGATGATTAGTGAAATTCTCTTGACTTGAGAAATTGATGAATTCCAGTAAATGAATCCTAAGAGAAAGACACAGTAGACCCAACATGATTTATTAACATGATGGTCATCCTTTATCTCAGAAGAAGAGCGGCTGTCACAGCAAAAGTGGGGGGGTTTGCCCTTTGTCATTTATCTTTAAAATCACATCATTCTGAGTAGTTTCATTCTTGCTGATTCTTCTTTTCACATCAGTGTGAACACGGTTGCCACTGACCAGACCCACTGTGAAGATACCTTGTGAAGTTCTGAATAGAGGAAGTGGACTTAGAGTGCAAAAGCTTTTATGTGGTTCTCTGTCAGCTCCCAATATGGGAGAATGGAGGTGAGGGCATGGCCAAAAGAGGGGAGCTTTTCCTCTTCGGCTGACAGGACCTGAAAACCTGAGCAGCAGTGCAGGTGCCCCTGGAATAGCCAGTTTTTTCTAAGCCCTCCTCATGCACTGGTGGCTAGAAGAAAAATGGGAGCATCTCCTTATGTGACAGACAGCATGAGCTTCAACTCAAGTTCAGGGGGACACAAATGTTAGGTGTTTATACAATAAGTTACAAATACATAAAATGCAGTGTTTAAAAAAAAAAAAAAGGGTGTGGGCATTGGTTTGGACAATGTCCTATTTGCCACTTTTACAACAGACAGACATTTTTGGGAGCTACAGGGATAGGTTGGTGTGCAGTCTGTGTTGGTTGGAAAAAAATGGGTTTGTGAGCATAGGGTTGGGGTGGGTTTTGTTCCACAAAGCCTTCTTGAAGTAAGATAGCTAGGACAGTGATTTATGTCAACTCAGAAGTAACTGCTGAGGGTACATTAAACTCGAGATCTGATAGGACAAGGAAGGTTGCTGAACCTGGCAGAACTGGAGGCTGGAGTTTTTTATCCCATTCAGATTAAGTAAGCTCAAATGTGAGCTCAAAATACAGTATGCAGATTTCTATTACGACAATGATGTAAGCTGTAGAAGTGGAGATGATTCCTGATGAGTGGATGCTGTGGCTGCCCAGCTGGCTCTTTGAGGGACCTGAGGGCCCATGTGGACAAGCCTCAACTTCCCTACAAGCTTCTGTGTTTAGTTATCCATGCACAAGGCAAAGAAGCAGGCCAGTAATGGGTACCAGATGGGGGTTTATGTGTGTAAACAAAGACACATTCTGGACAATGAGAAACAACTGAGTGGCAGTTTATACATTAAATCCCAATTTAACAGCAGTGCATGCTCGCTGACCTAGAAGAAACAGGGCAGAGAGCCCTTTGTGTTGCCCTGATCAAACGATTCCCTGTTGTCCCTGCTTCTGACGAGGGGGGAGCTTGTGTACCTGAGGTGAGGGTGTATATAGGAGCATCACTTTCCCAGTTTGAGGAGAGCCTTCCTTTCAATGGGACATGGCCATGGTCAGCTGCGTTTAGAGTAAAGCCACCTTTTTGGCCACCATCACGTTCTTATATGTGCATCTCTCTAGCCTGTGAGAGGGGATGTTTTTACATTTTTTCCCACTGGTGGGTCTCTGCTTCAGAGTGTAGGTGTGTGTTTTTAACCAAACCCTGGGCAGTACATGAGTGGTTGTTATGGATCCCGCCACAGAAGACAGCATGAGTATAGTTGTAGCTAAGCACTGTTCATCTATATTTCTGTAAACTAAGTTGATTGAATGAATGGAGGATCTATCCTGTGCTACTGGGTAGATGTCTGTTGAATACAAAAAAGAAACTGTCAGAATCTCCAGAGGCTGTAACATCACCCTCTTGTGTATACTGAGTATCTTGTTTGACTGCATGTACTGATGCGCTCTACAGTTAGACACTTAATACAAATAAAAAAAATATCAAGAGAATGGTGAATTCCTTAACTTAATCTCTCAAAAGCCAAACAATAGCATTTAACCTGAACTCTGTCCATTTGGATTATGGTAAAATAAGCTTTCTCACATGTTATTCTCTAATAATTTATCCTGTCAGCACATGTATCAGTCAGCAAAGATAGTGTATTATTTAAAAAATCAGTTCTGTCAGTAGGAATTGAACATGCTCATCACTTTGCAGGAATACATCTTCTCCTTTAACGAGTGGAAACCAGCATTTTTTTTTCCCCAAGTGCCAAAAAAGAACCTAAGCATTTCTAAAGAGGGAAAAAAGTAAAAAAAGAATGGTTCCTTGCTAGCATGCTAAAATTTGCTTAGCTTGAAAGAGAGTCACCAGAATGGTAGAGGAAGCTCCCAACTCCTCTGTGCTTCCTCATTAGGAAAGCAATTTCCTTCAGACCAGGTAGGAATGCCTTGCCCCTTCAGTGGTTTGTGTGTTATTTGTTTTTATAGGGTGTGTCATGCATGATTTTGTACATATGGCTACACAATAAAAGTGTTTTCTCCACTGTAACTGTACCAGACCAAAGTGGTGTGTTTCTTCTGCTCAACCTGACTCTCTTCATTATTTTGTTGCATTTGTGTTGGAGAAGAGATGAAATGGATAGGCTTCCTTGATGGCTCACACGGTGGATGTTAGCCTCTGTCTTGATTGTGTTAAGCAAAGATGTTTCTTTTTTTCCTCAAAGATTGAAAAGAAACAGAGGGAAAGGATGCTCATTCCTGAAGTGAATGTGTATTGGTGTCAGAGCTGCAGTTCCCAGGCAGTGGCATCTGTAAGGAGGAATAAGGAGAAAACATTCCTTTGAAATAAGTTCTCTCTGAGGGAAGGAAAAGGAAAACCCCACTCAGTCTGCATCCGCTAACTGTATGGGGCAAGCTAAATATAGAGTGTGGTTATAATTGACCATGTGTTATTGTGTACTAGGGTGGGCCAACCAGAGAAAATACCATTACAGCATTAGCAGGATAGTCCTCCTGGAGTGTGCTCCAATGGGCTGGGGCAAATAAACCACTGGTGGAGCATCTCACATAGATGTCAGGTCCCCAGCCGAGACCCTTGTGATCATGAAAAACATATGGGTAGCTCTTCCCTCTTCTGTGCTTGTTTTTGTCAACACCATGTTCCTCACAAGACAAAATGGCCAAGTTATGTCAGAGTTTGAGAGAGACAGAGGTTGTGATATTTCTGCTCCAGTGAGAAGCAGGAAGTCTTAGTTTCCTGTTTCCTCAGTAGTAAGAACCTTCTCTTTTTCTTGTAGCTTCTTGCCACCTGTATTTTTGTTTGGTTTTTTTTCCCCCTGACAATTATTCTTCTACTTCATGTGTTCTTACTGTAGCCACCTACAAATAAACTCTTAATTCCCTTTTCTTGCATGGACCAAGTGCCTTGTGAGCTCAGCGCTTGCAATTGGGATACTGTTGCAAATCCTGTGATATTTGACAAATGCCTGTGTGCTCTAGCTTGTGCACTTATGATGGTGTTCTGGGATTAAGTCAGGCTTGCAGCTTTTCATGTGGAAATATGAACCATGCATGTTGCAGCCCTCCAGAATGCAGATGAAATGCAGATGAAATGCAGAACTTCCAGTGCTTTCTAACTGCAGGTTTTCTGGCAGTGTAGTTAAGATGCTCGCTGTACTGTCATTCCTCTCTGCTGGAGCATTTGCCCACTCTCTGTTGCAAACTGACTCTTTATGGAGTGTGGACTTTAAGTGGATTTTTGGGTGTGATCATGCTCTTCGTCTGACTCACAGCCGCAGAGGCAGCTGGCCATGAGCAAACTGTCCTTGCTAATGCCAGCCTGTCTGTGGGTCCAGAAATGTACATGCATTGCCCAGGTTGTTACCTTCACTGTTTTTCCAAGACCCAGAGATGTGACCTGACTTCTTGCAGTCATGGTGTTGCTGCAGTGTCAGGAGACTATTTTGTAGAGAGCCTGGGCTGACCCCCTTGTTTGTATTGCTTCTACAGGCAGTGATGGCACCTCTAGAAACCTCAGACCTCACTAACCCTTTCCTTTCCTTCTCTGGGGCTTGGCGAAAGAGCTGAGTTTGATCCTTCCCAGAAGTGGGTGACATTCCAAATAAGATTTTGCACAGAGTGGATAACAGGTTTGAGATGTTGCATTTTATCTACTCAACTCCCAGGCTGAAACACGAACCACAATCAAGCATGGCACTTGGGTGAGCTCTGTTTCAGGGCTATTTGCAGGCCACAGTGAGCTTTACCCCACCAAGGGAGGTCTGTTTAAAACAAAACAAAACAACTTTTTGGAGCGCTCATCAATTAGGATCATGTGGAAGGGGACAATGTAATAACAGGGTAGAACAACTCGTCAGCTCTGCAATTAACATCACTACATGCTACTTAGCTCTCTTTATAGACACATAAACACATTTCAATCAGCCAACTCGTTAGAAAAATCATGAATCCTCTACATACAGCATAAAGATTTCAGACTGCTGAATACTGCTCACCATTTTTCTTAGTTTATGAAAACAAAAGTCTAAATTTTGCTGCCAATAACAACAGCATCATTAGCAGCCAGATGTTTTCCCCTTAAATTAAAACACAAACAAAATAGATTGTTTGGGGGCTTATCTGAAACAGAGGTACACTTAAGGAAGTTGGCACTGGAATATCAGGCTCTTTACAGGTCAGGATGACATTGGGAAGACTGAGGAGCTCTGCAAATCTGGCATCTCCTCCACGTGCTGTCCATAGCTGTTTCTCAACATTGTTTGGAGCAACAGAGTCATCTGACAGGCAGGAATCTTATGTCATGTCCCAGGACACCTCCACATCAGTGCAATAATCCAGAGCCAGGGGACAGGGCCGATGACTTTCACACCATCCCCGTGGTGTTACACTGTTGGTATATGTTCATTAATCCTGTATCAGCTACAGTCATGGTGTCCTGGTCTGGGAATGGGGTTGCAACACTGTCCTGGGCCCTGGGGCCAGTTGCTCATCATGAACAGCTGTCTTTAGCATTTCTGGACATCAGGAACTCCTGGAAAACATCCACTGCACACAGAGTGTTGCTGGGTGCTTCTACCTCCACATGCAGGACATTTTCCACCTACCTCTTCCAAATCTGCCCATACCATCATGTGGATATTTAGGGAAGGAGGATCTTTTAGCTCTTCCAGGAGCTAGTAGTGGACCCTTAAAACCTGGAAGATGGATCCTTGCTGTGCACTTGTGTGATTGAACTGCCAGAAGGCAGGCACAAGCTCCATCCTTTCTGCCTCCTCTCCATTCCCCATGATTGCCCCTCTGTGCAGTATGTTTCTTGTGCAGAAGTGCCATCTTGCAGTCCCAGAGACCAGCTGCCCTCATGTTCTTCTGCCCACCTCTGCCCTGAGGGGCCCCACCTTCTCCAAAGCCACCCTCTCTGGGTTGCTATTGTGGTACAAGGCAAGGGAAGGGAGCTGAAACACATCTAGTTGGATACTGGCAGGACCCTGCACTGCTACAGGTGTGGGGGGCCAGGCTGGGTGTTGGCAGCATGGGTGGACAAGGATGTGTGCTCTCCTCTCCCTGATTTATCACTCCTGGCAGAATGGTCACAGTTGCCATGCTGGAGGAGCCAATATCTTGATTAACAGAGCAGGCAAGAAGCAAGCGACAGACCCCCCCCTCCCCCTGCATTTCCCCAGAGGGTTGGGGACAAGTGTGTCCTCCGGCTGTGCTGTCCCTGTCCCCTGGGGCAGACACACATCGCACAGCTAGAGCTGTCCCACACCTCTCTGAGCAGGGGACCCTCACCCTGCCATGGCATGCTGGCAGGAGACAAATTATTTGCACCAAATCTACTTATCCTCTATGTTTTCCCTCAGAAGCAATTGTTCACTTGTCTCCATTGGCTCTTGCATGGCCCAAACTTCAAAGTAAGGCTGCAGAGAACAATTTTTGTGTCTGATCCTTGTGGTGCAGCCTATTTTTCCCACTTGCACATTACATCATTTGCAATTTGAAGATTTATCTTTACACCATTTCTGCAGCAGACATGGTATTTCTCCTGGTCTTTTCACTTAAGCCTCATTTTGCCATTTACCAAATTTCTTATATTTTGACAACATCTTTCTGGCATTGCACAATCCATGTGAAAATTGCAAGTACTTGTAAGAGCATCCCTCCCTGCTTCTTGCTATGATGCCTTTTAACACTCAGCCTCCTTTTTCATGCTGCCATATCAAAATATTTACAACCCATGTTTTGCCATCATCAGACTGTATGTTTTTGAATTCAGTTTCAAAATTAAGGGCAGGGAAAATTATGATCATTTCCACATTAGTCACTCCATCCAGTTTCTTTGGAGTGATGAGTGAATCAACGCCCATTCTGAGTTACTGTAGGGGTAAATATGTGTAATTTGAGTGATTTTTGGTTGCTTGATAAAATTGTTTGCTGCTGTGCTGTAATGCAAAATGTGGGGATGTGTGAGGAAATACTTGCAGTAGGAACATGCTTCTTGCCTTTGGTCCTTGCCAGTTTCAGTTTTGCAATGCCAAGTTTGATGACAGCCTGCCTTAGGATGTAAACGGGCTTAGTAATAGGACCTGGTAGACAGTTTCCAAGGCACCATCTCTGCATCGTGTAGGGCTGCATGTTATAGACAGGATTTATTCTGCACCCCCGCTGTGCTGTTTGCTGAGGTGTGGCTCAGTGAGAGGATGGGATGCATCAGCAGCAAATGCCACACTTCAACCCTGAAGAAGGGGGGGGATCTCCTTCTCTTTGGCATCATGAGTGTGGCAGTAGCATGGGTGCCAGCTGTCCTTGGTGCAGCTGGGGCTGGCACATCATGGCCATGGAATATCCAGGGAGCACAGTGCATATGGTGACACCCCCAGGGCAGGCGTTGCTGCCATCAGCACGCCTGACTCTGCTCAGAGCAAGCATAGAAGTGAGAAAATTTTGAGTCCTGGCATAAGTTAGAGCTTGTATGGCAACAAAAGATAAGCTCCCTGGAGAAGATGGGCCAAAAATGAAAATAAATTTCATTGGGTGTTTCTGTGCTGTCAGGTTGGTTCACTCCCTGCTTTGCCCTCGGGCACGGCTCTGCTCTTCACCCACACTGTAGGTATGAGTGTTTGCATTCAGAGCTCCAGTCAGAAACAAGCCAAATATTTCTCTTGGCGGAGAAATCTCTGGACCCCACATCGAGAGCAGTCATGAACCAGCACACGTTGTTTGGCCTCGGGGTGAGGGCTGACTCAGGGCATGGAGGATTGGCTAGGACTGAACTTGCCTCTGATCACCAGGGCTTTTGCGCAAGGCTGGTGCACAGCAGCATCACTGAAGATGTTCCAAATTTGGCACGACTTTGTTGCAGCAGGTCTGCTGAAGCGACAGGTTCATTATTCAGTCGCCAGCCCGAAAGCTGTGGCTGCTGCTCTGCCAGTACTTGTTCATCTGCTTTCTGGGAGAAAGCCTCTTCCAGTGGCTGAGGAAGCAATCAGACAAAGCAGATGAGTCAGGCTGATTTTATATTTGCGTTTCAGGTAGACCAAGGGGCTGAAACCATGCCAAATTAGCAGCACCATCTTTTGAGAGAGGTCGCAAAAGACCTGGACTTCAAGGCATGGCTTTCATATCTGAGGGCTTTTCTAATGACTTCTTAAATAATTGACTTGACTTTGGTGGGGAGACCGCTAGTAGCTGAAAAGGATTAAAACTGTTAGAAATGAACAGCTTTGAAGTGGCTCAAACCCTATTAAAATTTGGATGGCAGACTTCTTTCTAATGGTGTTTTTTAACTGCTACAACCTGGTAGGGTGAGCTCTTCATGCAAAACTATGGATAAAAAGGGAAGTCTAGGTAAGGGAAACAGAGTCTCAGGTCTACAGCCGCTCAGTTATTTGATAGCTGTTGGATATCATGTTTAACCCACATATCCCACAGATTTTGTTTTCAAGAGAGTATTCTGTGTTATGGGAATATTTTCTTTTTATCATATTTCTGATCTGACATAGCATGACTCCACTGTGGTGGAGCTAAATACTGTATCATTTCCCGTGGCCAAATGAAGCTTGCTCAGAGAAACGATCTGCTGCAGAAATGACTCCAATTAGGACTTTGTGCAGCAAGTAAACAGTGATCCAATTCTGTAATCTAAGCGAGACTGTGGCAGACGACAGCCTTTAAGTACAGGTTATGGGAATTTTTCAAAAGATTGATTTTATCTTAGAATATGCTGATTTTTTTCAGATGTAAAACATCATATGGAAACATGCTACTTTCAGCTGATTTTCTGTCAATCACCCCAAGTGCCAACATGACTTTGCCTGTCAGGCAGGTTTCAAAACCTTCCTGCCAGCCAGGTTTCCTCAGAAACCTCACAGGCTTACTGCCAGCTTACCTCCCCAGGGACTTAGAAAACTGCCTGAAAGATGGGACCAAAGTAAAGACTGCAGGGGCTTTTGGGGACCTCAGCTCAAGAAAATCCCTACTGAATAGTCTACCCTAAGGAAATGGACTTTATCAACTCCAGACTCCCAAGCCAGCTGGCTCCTCTGGCATCTTCATTGTCACTAGGAAGGAGATTTGCTGTCAGACCTAGCCCTTCAACCAGGTCTCCAAGGGCCCTGGAGTTTCCTTCTCAGTTTGAGTCTCCCATTCCAGTTCATGGTCTGGAAGTCCTATGTCCATGGTCCTGGTGTGATTTCCACTGTGGTGCCGCCAGAGCTGTGACTCTCCAAGGTCCTTAGTGTTCAAGCATTTAGCTTGGCTGTTGCTGGAAATCTGGGACAGATGTTGTGCATCATGAATGGAGTTATTCTGGATTTTAGTCCCCAGAAAATGTCTGTCATTTGTCTTTTTGCCCATGTTAAAACTTTGAAAAAGCCTTGGGCTGTCTGAAAGTGTTAATGGAGCACGTATTTGGTTTCTCATGCTGATCCACTATTAGCTCTGGGTTCAGCTACTACGTGCAGGAGCAGTTTTAAGTTCATGAGTAGTTCTGCTGAGACAAGTCAATGTATCCACTAACTTCAAGCCCAGCTTGTGCTGAACACTGCCCTGAACTGGGCCTATGGGAGTAAAGTGTGTTTTCTACAGATCACAGAGCAGGTCATAGTTTCCCCGGGGGCATTTCAAACCAAGACCTGATGGCTAATGAAAGGCAGATTGTATTATTCTAATTTACATGGGCACTCAGCTGCAGACCTCTGACACATGTTCCAGGAGATCACGTCTGGAACTACTTTTAATCAATCATAACTCCTGCTGGCATGAATCTGTAACAGGAACAACTTAATTAATTCAGTGCAAATGAACTTTACAGCTACCACATAATGAGAACAGACATTATATAGCTATTTTTCATATAGCTGTGTAGATTCTCATGTAAAAGCACCATCATGCCTACACAATGCACTAGGTGCTTGTGTACAGTTACAATTTCAGTCAGCCAGAAAATGACAGTGCTCTGGTCTGTGCTGAGTGTGTGTCTGTACCTCAGTACCACATAGGCATATTTTATGTAGTTCTCCATCACAGCTATAGATTAAAACCTCTTCCTATTCTGAACCAAAAGTTGAAGGTATTCCCATGAATAAGATTGATTTTGTGGTTTTCTCGTCTTCTTTCACAACACTGTGTGTTCCCAATGTGAAAGAAACTTGTAGGGAGCTCCAGAAAGCCTCCATAGGTGAGGATTAGTGAGAGGTTCTATGGATGCCTATGGATGCATCTTTTACACAATAGTTTTACCTGATTTTGGAAAGACAAAGGGAGGGGTGGGAAGAGAAGAGGAAAAAAGGAAGAGAGGAAGAAAGAGAGGAAGAGGAGGGAGGCAGGGGAAGGAAGGAAGGAAGGAGCTAAAAAGTAAAATTCAAATCCTAACAATATATAATACTAGATGGGAAGCTCTCACATTTCACCATCATTTCCAAGGTGGATGGGACTGGCACTTAGCCACTTTCTGTGCCATTAACTAACCCAGCTGCCAGGCAGAAAGGGCTTGTGTAGCCTTTCTGGCAGTATTTTTTTCAAAGGTGGTTTCCAATCTTACTATGAATAATCATGGGGATGTGGTAGTGCCTTTTGTCGTGCCCTCGCTGTGCTAACACCTTACTGGCTTTGGTCACAGGGCTATAAGAGACTCCTCACAAACTCTGGCAGAGCCGTTTCTGAGTGGCCCTTGGCACAGAAGCAGAGATGTTGTCTTCCTTTACAAAGGAAAGGTTTATTCTGCTCCAAGGGCACAGGAAGCCAAGGGCTGTCACCATCCTGTTTTTGTCAGCTATTTCTCATGGAAACACTCCTGCTGAAGCACACAGGGTATTTCTACCAAGAAGGGTTCTTAACAGGTTTGCCAGTGCTGTGCAGGCTCATGGTAATTACAGAGACATCAGTCGGTGTTTAGAACATTATGCAAGACCTCAGCCATATGAGTTCACTCAATTTTAGGGAGCAAAATCCTGTGAAAATTACTTTCAGGGTCTGTGTGTTCCAAACATAAGGAGGGGTCCATGTTTTTCTGTGATTAATTGCTTGTTTACAGTTTTACTGAACAAAACCTGGCTTAACTTTGTGATAGGAAAAATGCTGAACAAAAGCGTCCAATTAACATGGCCCAATTAAAACTTTAAAAGAAATAATCTTCAGTTAACAAACACCAGATGTACTTGTCAGGGTTATCTCACTGCTGTTATATTAATCATTTATAAGCTCTTTTCATTTGAGCACTCACTTGGTAGATAGTACTATTGCAAGATTATCTTTCTAAATATTATGCCAAAAATAACCACTTTCCTGATCTTGAAATTGTTAAAACATCAGATTAAAAAAGAGGGAGAGATTATGGGGTAGGAAAGCATACTTTATGTTTCTTTAATTCAAAATTACCTTTTAACCTTTTAAATAGATTGAATAAAAGACATTTTACTGCTTAGAAAAATCAGGAATGTTCATTGTATAGCATTATACTGCTTTGGGGGGAAAATTAAGATACTCATCTGCTAAAGCAGCACATGTATGATAAGTGTAGAATTGATCTGCCAACAGAGAGATGGAGGAATTTTCTAAGAAATGTAGACCATAGCCAAGAAAATCAAATCAAGGGACAAAAAATTCAGAGATTTACTGTAGCCTTTTTGCACCCTGGGCATTCACGTTAGGTGGGTGCACAGTTGCAATTTTCCCTTCCAGGATTTTCCAGTCCTCCGAGCTTCAAAAGGTACTACTAAACAAAGAGACATGTCACCAAGACCTCTATTCTTCCCACCTCACACCAGGTCCCAAATGAGCAGTGCAGTCCCCCTTGGCTTAAGGCATCAGCTGCTTTCTGAAGGAAGGGGAGTACCCATGTGACTGTGTTTCTCAATCCAGCCCAGGAGGTAGATGTCCTGCATAGGTCAGATGAATTTGAATATAAAACCCCAGCTGACAAAACTGTGTCTTCAGCCAGTTGCTGAATGTTTCTTCAAATGTGCAGGGTAGCAGCAGATGTCAGTGGCTGCCATTTCTTTTGGAGACTGAGGGTCCCCTCTGCAGTGGGCCGGTGTATTTCAATGGGATTTGGTGTGTAGCAACAAGGCTCTCAACACACCCTGCCCCAGTCACCCCCATCTCATGGCCACAACTCATCAGGTCCCCCCAACCGCTCTGCTTGGGGGAACAGTTGTGGAAACCTGAGTGAGGATGAAGAATTGTTTCTGGAGTGATATTGGGAAATGAAACCTACAAGGTCTCTGTGGTCAGAGAAAATCTGTTCTTGGTTTTCTTTATCTTGTGCAGCTGGGCTGCACAAATCCAGAGCAGACCTCTCCAAGTGACGCCTCCTCATGCTCTCAGTTTGGGCTCCGTGCCATTTCAAACAGTTTCACTTAACTGCCCATCAGCCTGAAATCTTCTTCAAAGATGAGAAATACTAGATTATCTCACCTCCTCAGGAAACTGTTATAAGAATAATAACCAGTGATTGTCTAGAGTGGGCCGGGTTTGTTTTTCCTGCTTATTGTCTGAGTTCCTGCCTGCTGCTGCTGCCTCTTGCATGGGCTCTTTACTCTGTTTTGTCCTACTCTTTGCTGCCCCCACCTTGATGGAGCCCATCCCCATGAGTGGGGAACAAGAACAAGTTTTGGCAAGAGATGGTTCAGGGTACAGACGACATTTTCCACATCTACCTCTCTATTGTCATTCTGCTTCCCACAGAAAGAGAGCACTATTTTATCCATATGGAGTTTGTCCTTTAGGGGGAAGATGACAATAGTTTTAAATTATTTTATGGCTTTACATTCTGGCAGGGTTTCATGTGACAATGTCTTGGTGATGCATGCCATAATCACTTGATTTTTTTTCCAGAGTATGAAATTCCATTATCTCTCAAGACTGGGGGAAAGGTGTATTTGCTTTAGTGCTTAATACTGATCCTTGTAGGACAGGGGACAAAGGGGCTCAGCTCAGGTCACAGGTATTTTCATGCAGCATCTCATCAGCAAGACAAGCCTTTCTCCAACCAAGTATATTGAAAGGCATTTTGCATCCTTCTAAGAGGCTAAAAAAATACCTTGGATGACTCTTGCTTTAAAAAGTAGCCACAGTGTCTTGTGCTGAACAAAGGACATAGCAGATTGAGCAGTAGTCTGAATTTGGTGATTGGTTTCCCTATTTGGCAGAAATGGAGGTGTTGAAAATTTTTCTGATCTCGAACAGTGAGTTGAGAGGAAAATCTGATGGAGAGTCCAGGAGAGAAATCAGAGCCTTGAAGCTGGTGGGGGGCTGTTGAATGGGGAGGGAATTTCATCCAAGAAGCCTGGCTTGCCTGTACCTCAGCCTTTTCCCACCCTTCTGTATTTTGTGGTTGTGTTTAAGTAATATTATAGGGTAAGCTTATGATAATTTAATTCCTTGCATTATAAGCTAATTATAGCCTGTTATTTTAGATGACTGATGGATTAATTTGAGTTCAAGTATGGAGAGTGGTGGTGCTCTTTATTCCACATGGTACTTTCCCAAAAGGTTGTGGACAAATACATTTGTTCCTGATGTTCTCTCCCCTCTCATTTTTCAGTATTTCTAAGTGTTTTGCATAAACTGAAATTTTTATAAACAACAAATGGCAATGCTAGAAAGCACTGCCTCATGCATTATGGCACAGAGAGAAATACATTCTTTTTCTCACTGAACTCATGCCAGTTTTAGTGGAAGTCATACATATGCAGGCAAGGAATTGGCAGAGGTGTATTCAGGAGCTCTGTTGAATCTGTGGGAGTGTTTGTGTATGTACTTGTGTGCAAAAGATAAAGAGAATGTTGAAAACTGAGAACAGTATTGTCTGACAGCTCTGTAGTGACTTGTATAGTCCTAATTTGACAATTTTCTTTAAAAGACACTGTGGGATGCTGTTTTGGGATCCCGTGGGACCTCCATTTGTGCACGGCACACTGTTGTTTCCTCTGTCTCCTCTAATGTAATGTACCAAAGTTAGCATTACCTGGGCTGTTCATTTTCAGATTAATTTTGAAGTGAATATAGTGTTAATACAAATTAAAAATTGACAGCACAGAAACTGAAGTCTTCTGATTTTTGGTGTTACAGCAATGGCTATGGTAGTGCACCTTGTATTCATGGCTGAACACTGTAAGCCGAGCTGGAAAAGCCACACCTAAATTGCTATCACAAGTAATGGATTAAAGCACTGGGAATTCTCCCTGTACCTCACATGGAACCCTTATGCCTCAGCTTCTTTCCTGACCCCACACAGGGGTGTGGTTGAGGTTAAGAGGAACAAGAACTGCTTACACCTCATGAAACAGTTTCTTGCAGGTTTCCTACAGATGGAGGCAGACACCTGTTCTTTGGCTCATTTGTGAGTATTTCCTTTATAACAGTGGTGAATAGGAATATATTTTTTGTAAAATGAAGCTTGTAATCTCACCAAGTGAAGGAGCTTAGATCTTTGACATGCCTCTAAGATTATCACGGCAAACTGATCCTGGTTGCCACACACTGCTTGCTGTTCTCCTCACAGTCCTAGAAGACCAGAATTGCTTAAGTCTGTGAATTATTTAGACCTATTGGATAGTCATATTTTCTTTTTGGGAACCAATTTGATGTAAAAAGAGAAAGTACTCTTGTAGCTCATGCTGTGTTAAAGCCAAGTCAAAGGTGACTCTGGGGCAAGTGGTCCTACCTCGCTACCTACTCATTTTTTCTACTACATTCTTGCTACTTGAGGAGCAATTGAGACTCTAGTTTGACATAGAAATCAGAATAAACCTGTGTGATCAGTTCTTTGACAATCTCATTGTGAGAGGTTACTTCCCTTTAGATGCCAGGGAAGACTTGATGTCTCTGTACTGCCCCCTCTTTCTTCTACTGTACTCATTCATCATTTCTTCTCCACATGCTGTAACACCGCTGAGCAGGGGTACTGAAAGAACATGTGGTTTGGCAGTGCCCTAGAAACCTAGAGTGAATTTTACTAATCAAAGAGCAACAGAAAAATGCTGGGAATTCAATAAAGCGAAGCCTCAGCAAGAATGTGAAGACTATGAATAAGAATTCACTCTGCTAAGCCATCCTGAACCCAAATCTCGATTTGTTTTTACTTTTCCAAGAGATGTTTCCATTCTTTGGTTGCTTGGAGTTATCACAAAGGGATCTGTACAGCCTTAAGCAATAAGGCAATGTTAAGAAAAAAAGGAAAACTACTGAGACAGCCAACTTCCAGTCAGACATCTAAGGGGTAATTAAAATGCAGTCCTTCTGGGTAGACAGTGTGTAAGAACATTCCATTATCATACCAGTGGAACAAAATCTTCTAGGGATATAAGAACTGTGACAGTGAGTGGTGCACATGGTCTGCTTCCCTGTTTCTGGCAACAACTGATATTGGTGGGTTTTCAATACAGCACAGAGCATAAGATGAACACAGCACAAATCAGTGCACGCAACAGCATTTCCCATTGGTAGCAAGAGTAAAGCCACTGTGTAACCAAAGGTTTTATAATAGCTTTTTCTGAGGTTTTTCTAGATGTAAATTGTAGCCTCATATATTTTTTGTAGTCCCTGTTTTTTTCTTTTTTTTTCCCCCCAAGCTGAAAGCTTTTCTGCTTGTAAAAGTATTAACTGCATAGGACAATCAAAAGCTTCTAATAAAAGAAAAAAATATGTACATTTTACAGAAAAATAAAATGCACAGATGAAACAATGTAAGATTGTAACTGTACCTTTGGCATTGCCAATTTGCGTATCTATAGGTAACCAATTCCTTTTATTCCCCATTATAAGCATAATTGTTCTGATCAACAGAACAACTTTTATCTAAAACCAGAAAGGTAAAAATAAAGCTTTTAGCTGTGCACATTCTAAGGAATTTAAAAGACCTTTTTAAAAGTTCTTTTTATCCAGCTGTATTGCATGAATAAAAGGAAAATTATTTATAACTTTCTCTTTTTTAATCATTGCCTTTTGCTCCTTTTAGTATATCAAAAGCACAGGCTCCTTCTTACATTTTGGTTTTCATTTGCTAAGATTAAGTGTTTGATTTTTTTTTCTTTATTCTTTTTTTTTTCCTTTTGTTAATGTTGTTTCTGAAGTTCCGTGCTTTGTCCATGTACTCCTAAATCTATTAATTCATTTTTCAGACATACAGATCCATTGGCACATGCTGGTGTTGCTCTTAAAAAACAAGGCTTACTGTGCCCAGCATCAAAGCACATCCATAGAAATATCAACCAGGGCCCAAGTGTGAGCAGGGAGATACAGGCCTGCCCTGGCTCTGGCCAGCTGTGACCAGGTCTCTTCATTTCTCCTTCCCTTTCCCCAAGTACCTCCCTGTCAGTACAATGTAATGCTTTCCTGATGTGAGAGAAGTCATAAACTGCTGCCTTGGAAGAGTGTGAGGCAAGCAGGGTTCCACATGATCAATGATGGCACAGGCACCCATCACATTAGATTTCAGACTTATTTGGTCCATTGAAATAAAAGTGTACTTCACAAGGCCAATATTGCTGACACAGCAGAACACAACTATATCAACTTGCTCCTTTTAAGTTCTCAGTTTCCTAAATCATTTCAAGGTGTAGAAACAGCATTCTTCTTTGTTTTCTTTTGAATTGGTTCTGTGAGAAGGTCTGGATTTTACAGGAAACTGTGTAGCACCATGACATGACAGGGTTAGGTAACCCAGGTCATTTTCTGTCCACTTTGGATAAGATTTGAAACAGGTTTCTTCAAAAGGGTTACTTTATCAAAATGATGGGAGGCTCTCCTGGACTGCAGGGCCTTTTCCAGGAGGCAGGCATGCATCTGATCTGTTTTTCCACCCCTCTGTCAATCGACAGCAGTGCTTTGCTACTCGGCACCATTAAATTTCTGGCAGCGGAGGCAGAGATAGCTGCAGGTTTCCCTTGAAGTCTGTCCAAGCCCCCTTTGGCCAGACCCATGAGCTATGCACAGAGGGATCTCTGGGTCCCTTGGAAACAGAGTAAGCCTGAAACATTCCTCCAGAATTTATTAACTTTTTCTGCAGCTTGACATTTCTTTAGTGGCTTGGCCTCCCTGGATTTCACACTGGTATCTTTACTGGCTGCTCAGAACCTTTTTAGTTTTGTGGTTAATATTAATAACAGAATATAGGAATATCTGGTTTATATTTGAAGTCTGAATAAATCAAGATGACATCTCTGGGTACCCAATCCCCTCCCTGGCACCAGCACATGCTGCTCTTGGGTGGCTGCTCCACCTCTCTCTGTCCTGCCCCAGGACCTTGGCACAGATGCTTGAGTGCGCACCTGACTCTGGGCCCTCAGATTGTACATGTGCACCTCAGCTCTTGTCTCCTTCTCCTGTCAGCTTTAGGGCTTTGTCCTCTCTCACAGGGAGGAGGGTGTGATAGCTCACACCCCCACGGTGTTTGCAGGACAGGATTCCCACCTGCTTGGCACTGCTGGGACCTCACCTCCTTTCACACACAAACCTGGGCCACCCCTGCCTGACAGAGCCAGCAGTGGTGTGAGCTCTCACATGGGACCACCTCTGTGGTATAAACTGGGAGCACAGTATTCTCCCACAAAAACTTCACTCGTTTTTTTGCTTATTGCTCTTTCCGACTGTGTGACTAAGTGGGACACATTTGTTCCTTGTCAGAAGGAAAGAACAGTGACCATAGAAGGAGTGAGTTTATCAGGGAATGTATCTGACCAAGTCCATGGAGTCCAGATAACAAGAAAGTTCATTTAAATATCTCAGCTCCACACTTCCTATTTCCCATTACAATTATTTATCAGTTGGTCTTCCCCTGAATAGTAAAGGAATTATAGAGGATGCTTTTTAGTTTAAAAAAAAAAAAGAAATAAAAAAGAAACTCAGCCTTGCAATTTTTCAGCATAAGCCAGATTTATGAAAATTATAATTACAGCATTAAATTCTGTCATTCCAGTCCTATATTGACTCTGTTGGAAAAATTGTATCCAAGAAGCTCAGGGGAAACTGATACTAAACTCTTAATCTCCATTCATTTCAAAGACTAGCAAATCTATTTATGTATCATATCCTGAAGAGATGGTGGTTTCTGTAGCAGTTTCTCTTCCAGAATACTGACTGAGTTTAGGAGCACTGATTTTTTTCCAGAGAGGGAAATAAAATGAAGTCAATCTTTGCAACAAACTTACTGCAAGTTTGGATCAAATCATGTATATTCCCCAATGATGTTTTGCACCTCATATTGGAATGGTCTGTTTTCTGCTCTGGCTTTTGTGAACCAGTCCTCTCCCCAAAAGGGAATGTTTTGATTTAAGAGCCAAAGAATGAGTTGAAGAGGGTAAAGGGTTCCTTGATGCCAGTGAGATAAATGGAATGCAATATGCTTCAAGGGAGGTCCTGCAGTGATTTACAGGAGACAGCAATTGTTAATAGGCCAACATTAGCTTTCTACTTCTCCAATAAATGTGTCGAGTTGGAATGCAAGTCTGCAGCCCCACTGTCAGTTTTATGGCCCAAGGAACTTATGCTATTATACAACAGCTTTCTCAGCCCACTTGTGTTGGCTGCCAAACTTTCTCCTTGATCAATCTCTTTCCTTGATACCCCTTCTGAGGCTTGTTATTCTCTGTGCTGTCTCTGTTCTGATGTCTGTGCATTGGTTGTGCTCAGGCCAGTGGGTCTGTGGCAGAAATACATGGACAAGGGCTGTGCAACAGATTTTGTGTCTGCAAACAAAGGTCAGGGATTGCCACAGCTTGGAGCTTTCTTCAGGTGGTGTGTGTGCATGCATGTGTTTTTGTTTCAGTGCTATTGTTTGCTTAGTTTGAGTAAGAAATTACCACAACTGTTTATGAAAATGCCTAACAGGCAGCATAGATTATGCTGAGTGTCAGACTTGCTCTTTTTCCATACTTCTTTTGAGAAGTAGGTAAAATCCTTTAAAATCTGTCAGCAGTGTTCTCTTTTTTCATGGTCCTGTGGCCTGTGATGCTATTTATTATCGTGTGGTACTGCTTTAAGGTAGGGCATGTGAACTCGTGTTGTGTCTCCAGTGTCCTCTTGTATACTGTCAGTGGCTGCAGCTGCTGAGGAGGCAATACCCTTTAAATGATCACTTCTCCCATGTCTGGACTTTATTTGCTACTGGATTCCCAGATGATTAAGGCTTGTATCAGTGAAGATGGGACATGCTGAGCTGGACCTTGTTTATTAGCAGAGTGTGGGAAGAAGTATGAAGGGAATTAGAACAAGATGGACACATGTCAGAGAAGGAAATTCTTTTTTCTAGAAGTTCACCAGTGAGGTGAGAGCACAGAGTCTAAGAATAACAGCAGCAAAAGTCAGCTAAAGCAAAACAAATGCTTAAGGAAGTTCAACCTGCAAGAACAGGTGCTGTAGAAACATAATGTACATGACAAAGTTGTTGACTGTTCCCAAGAACAGTGTCACAAGTAGTTGTCTGGGCTGGTTCCCACATACCAGGGAATCATCCACCTGCCCATCCCTGCTCTACCCAGGTGTAATCTCATCTAAGGGCTTCCCTGGGATGTCTGCTTTGCGTAGAGACTGAAAATCTGAGAACATGGATAATCCCCCAAAATAAAACCCTACTAAGCCACTTCACTGCATTACCCTTTAGAGAGCAGGTGAGGTGCAGGATAAGGCACATGTACCAAATGGCAGGTGCACTGCTGGGTGTCTTGTTCAGGTCTTCTGTTGATGGGACAGGACTGGGAATGGTGGCCAAGTGAGGTCATGCAGAAAAGATATGAAAGATATGAAAGACAGCCCGTACTTTTGAAGATGGATGTTTGTCTTTCTGCACCAGTAAAAGCTCTGTATTCGGCTGTCTTTAGGGTTTTGATATTGGGGGAAGAGATGTTTTCCTGTGGGGAGGAGGAGCAGATGAATTTGACAGCTGCTTAAAGTGGAGCATGCATTAATTTTTAAAATGTTTCATAATTCATTATTTTTAGTGTATTTAAAAAAAAAAAAAAAAGTTGTGCCCACAGATAAACTGAAGTTGTTGTATTGATCATAGATGGTGAATTACCAGAAAACAAAATCTAGTATGTCTTATTTCCTGAAACTCATTGTCACTGAAATTGAAGCTGGAAGAAAGGAAGGAGGGAAATATATAAAACTACTGTTCAACTTATTAATGAGGTGGGATTGTCTGATGGGAAAAATTCACAGGGTATGGAGGAGGGAACACAAGGTTCATTTACAGTGAATAGTAATCTATTCACTGCATAAAATTGTTTAGGAGAGGTCTTTGGTGATGATAGCAGAGATCCTTTCTTGTTCTCTCCATGTATCCTCCTGCCTTGTCACGCCCATAGCATGACATTCCTGCATGCTGTTTGTTGTAGCCTCTGAGGAGACCAGGCTTTCCTGCCCTAAGGAAAAAGGGAATTCCCTCCCTCAAGTGCATTTGCACTCAGAAATGACCATACCGAGCAGACATGTGCCTCTGTAGGCACAATTCCTTCAGAAGTATTGTTCTGAATCACGACTTTTAAAAAGTGATTGCTCCCATCTTTGCTGCAGCTCAGAAGTGATTTGAGCAGGATTCTACTTGCAGCAGAGACACTGCAATTCTGAGAGATCTCTTGGAAAATGACTGATAATTGAGCAAAACCCAGAGAGAGAGGGAACCTCTCATTTCCTCGTGAGGAATTTTCTAGGCTTCGATGTACGCTTGCTGGTACTGCAATGCCCTGAGGACATGCAGTGTCTAGGAGTTAATGTGGAGTTGTATGGATTAATAACTGTTCAGTTTTCTAATGTGGCAATGTGAAAAAAAAAATCCTTAATGGGGATTATTGTCTTGGTTGTGTAAATATGTAGTTAGCTATACTTAAAATGCATTTTATCAGCCTCTTCAGAATCATTGCATTCTCTCATGTAAATATGTATTTAGGGCATTTTTAAAATGCAGGTTTTTGCCCTGATTATGTAAATATGCTTGTACACTAAAAATGGCAATTTCTTCTTTGCCCTCCAAGCCACCCCCCCTTTTTTTTTCTTCTTTAGAATATGTAAGTCAATTTCATGCTTAAGAAAGTGAGAAGTGCTAGTACAGAATGGCTGAGAATATTTAGGGCAGGTCCTACACAGCCCTTCTCAAAGAGTCTGTCAGTCCTAATAGAGATATCTCTGCATTCCAGTCCTTGTTTTTTGCTGAGCCCGTTCATTAAGAATGTCAAAACTACCAGACTGGAAATTACTAGGCTGGCATTTTGGGCACAATCGACACATTTTCTGTACCTTGTGAACTGGAATACAAAGATTTCTTTATAGAAATATAATGTTCTGCTAATGACAGTACAGATAGAAACCATAAATTTAATTCCTTTACATCAGAGAGAACTTGGATCTTGTCTTCACTCCTATTAATCCTTTCTTTTCACTATTATCATGAGTCAGTTCATTCTGATTAACCGTATTAGTCAAATTTCAAGAACAAAAGGAGCCAGTTTTGACACCTGGGTGGAAATAATTTCATTTTTCTTAGCTGTCTAAAAGTATGTAAGATGTCCTCTAGAGATGGTGGAGAAAGACCAGTACCTCTGAAGAGTGAGCCAGCCCATCCTAAAATAGATGAGATGAACTCTGCTGGAGAGTTGCGACTTTCCTCTGACTATGGAAAGAAGCTGGGTCAAACATTTAGGCAGGTCAAATAAATCCTGTCATTTTTGCTCATTCAGTTTTATGGTGCCCAAACTCTGTATAGAGGCAACGACTCCTCATGGTTGCCACAGGGGGAGGATTCCTTTGGTGGTACACCCAAAGGTGCTGGTCTCTGATGACCCAGAGTAGCTATGATGTTAGATTGCAAAGTGTCACCCATGTACACCTGGGTTTCCTCCCTTCCTTCCTTCCTTCCTTCCTTCCTGCCTGCCTGCCTGCCTGCCTGCCTGCCTGCCTGCCTTGTCAGGTAAAGCTTGCCATCGTTTCACCCCAGGACAGTGAGAACATTTCTACGTGTTTGGGAATTACTCTTGAGTCCCACTGCTGACAAGCCAGCAGCTGGTTTGGGTTGGCACTGTGCTGCAGAGAGAGCTGTGTTTGCTCAGTGCTGTCTCTGCCCTGTAATTCCCATGGGAGCCACGCTGGAGCAGCACAGGCAGCTCAGCTGCTCTGCCCACAGGTAATTGAGTGCACTGTAGTTTGCTACACTGGTTGGAGACTTTATAACCTGTTCTGATGTGAGAGGAACTTCTGGTTTCCATATCAGCTCCATTTCAGTGCTAACCAGGTGATCCACAAGATAAAAAATGATACACTCATCCCATCCATAGCCTGTTCTGTGCACCTGCATGCTTTTTCAGTTGTATTTGGCCTGGTAGCTAATGTCCCATCTCCCCTCTGAACATATGAGGCTGTAGAGGGAGGGAAGAAATTAATGGAGACAAGAGAAAAAGCAAAATACAAGAAAATCAGAAAACGTTTATTAAGAAAAAGCAATAACCAAATTCTTATTAAAACAAAAAAGAAAAGAGAACCTACAATCATATGTTTTTTAGAGACAGACTTTGCTGTTGCTGGCATGTTTATTCACTGAGGTTTTCCATCATCATTTCCATGTGGTGCATTCTGATTGCTCAGGGTTTTGCAGGTTTCAATCCAAGCCTCAGATAGCAAACGTTTAATCTCTGGAACTGCCTTTCTGTTCTCTTGTCTTCCCAATAGTATTGAGTGAGCTACAGTACAAGTTAAATAAAATTTTGTTTGCATGATGAAGGGAAGGAAGGGACAAAACTGACTGCATTTTGGGCCTAGTGGGCAGATCTTTAGCTGGTATAAATTGTCACAGCTTCAGTGACTTTAGTAGAGCTCATAGCAACATCCATTGGTTGAGGAACCACCTCCTGGTTTTTGCTTTCCCTGTTGAAGGCCTGCTGGGAAGCCCAAATTAGTAGATGGATGCGAGAGAAAGAACAAGAGTGGTGACACAAAATATTTTTTGTCATTTTAAACAGAAGGTCATTGAGGTAAATGCCTTCATCCTGGAACATATAATTTTTAGTCACTGTCAGCTGTTGTTACTGAATCAAGTTATTCTGCAAAATGGGGCATCCCTGTACTCTGATGAATAGTATTTTAACCAGGCAAATGCACAGGCAAGTTTTTGTTTAAAATAAGAGAATGGTGGGTGATGAAGAGGCTTCCTTTTAATTTGTTGTTTCTTATAGATTGCAGACTGGAAATTATGCCCACAAAGCTGTGAGCACCACCTTTCATAAACAAATCAATTTATAATGGAAAAACCCTAGACATAAGAAAACCAATTACCCAATGGAAGAACCTTTCTCTTAGCTTGGTGGCCCTTGGATGAGTTCAGAAGAATCTTTTCATAAGCAGAACATTCACAATGATAACTTCCTTGCTTCAAAAGAGAAAAATTGTGGTTGCCATGGGAGTGAAGACCATTCCATTTGAATATCAGCTGCTAACGTCCTTGGAATTGTGCCCTTCAGCCAGTACATGTGCTTGCTTTACTACATTCATGGTCTTATTTCTGGTAGCTTGAGTTGAGATACCAGTGGGGAATTCAAGCTTATTTTTGTGTTCAGTTATGTTGCTTCAAAAAATTTAAATCTAACTACTAGAAAGATTTTTCATCCTGGGAAAAGGCCTCCTTTTAAAACTGTTGCAGTCCAAACCAAGGAATGCAGTTTTCAGTTTTGTTGATACCTAGGCTGGTTACTGGTTAATAAATCCTACGTTTTTCAGGATATATATCATGTAATAATAAACTATCTGTGCATGAATTTAAAATGCTACATTTAGATGCCTTTTTCAATCTCTGTGGAACAGTTTTTCAATGGATTAGGAGAACCATTATTCAATTTATTAGTGCTGTGGTAGTGGTGAGCTGGACAGAAGGTTTAGTAGATTTACTTCAGCTTTATTCTTATGAAGCATCTTTACAGTGTAGGGCTCAACATCAAAAATTCCTGGTCTGCAATAACTGTGGGTGACCCAAATCTCTAAAAGTTAAGCTAATAGAGTATTTCTCGAAAATGAAAGGGAAACGTATTAAGGAGAGTGCGGTAACGAGAGAACCCAGAAAAGAGAAGTATGGGTAAAACATGTTGAAGAAGTCTATGTGTGGCAATAGTCATTGCTCAGGTTCAAAGAGACATCTTTGAGCATGCAATATCTTTCTTATTTGCTGTCTTTGTGGGGATGTTTGCTGCAGTATATGGAAATGCAGCCCACTAACAAATTGCTTTGAAGACATATTCATTGAATGGATCTATGAACATTTGCTGGGGGGAAATGAATGTTGTTACTAAAGACAATCAAAGCAAATTTGAGAGAACAGACATTCATCCTGCACCTTTGATGAAGACCTGGTGGCATCAGCTTCAGGCTGCTCACAGCAAGGGACTCAGATTATCAGGTAGCCCCAAGTCCAGCACAGTCTCCTGGCCAGACACGATACAGTGCTTGTACGTGACACATTCCCCAGCCACAGCTTTTCTTCTGATCTAGATAATTTATTATTTGGTCATTATCTGGTTTTTGGATTATGTAAGAGACTACAGAGTGTCAATGTCTTGATTAGCAAAAGTCCCTCTTCTTAGGCATAGTTCTGAATATAACGAAAAGTTCATGTAACTATTCACAAAACAGCTTTGACAGTCATAATTAATAAAGCTTATTGTTCAGAGGGATGTTGATGGTCATTACCAGGGTGGGTAGGAAGGGGGAAAGGAATGTCAGGATTTTTTCCTGTTGCTTTTCTTGGGAGCTCTGCCTAGAAGTAATAACAAGGCTGATAATTTATGTTTCTGTCCTCTGTATGGCTCAAGTTTAAAGATTTTCTAGGGAAAGGAATATCACACAGTGGCTGGAGTAATTCAAAATCAGGGTTATTTTGTGGGAGGTATCCTGCCCATGCTGGGAGGAGGCCATATGGTTGGGACTAGGTGATCTTTAGGGTCCATTCCAAACCCTTAACGTTCTATGATTCCTTGATTCTACCTCTGACTAACTACTGGCCCAGCTAACAGTTACCAGAAAGGTATCTGCAAAAGGGGCATCCAGCCAATGTCAGAGGAGGGGAGTGAATCTTACTGAACATCTATTAAGCAGTTTGAGACTGAAGAAGAGTTTTACACAAATGGACAACCAGTTTGTGCACTCCTATATCATTAGACATCAACAAGATCTTCTCAAGGTAATAGGAGACCAAGATTTCCCTGTGTGGCTGTTCATGAAGGCCACTCCATTCTCTGTCTAATCCCAAGACAGTTGACTTTTTAAGTCCTCTGTTTAATTCTGCTGGGGCTGAGAAGCAGAGTGCTGGTTCTAGCTCTGCCCATGCTCATGCAACTTTCATGGCTGGAGTTATGGGAGCTGGATGAAGCTACTCCTTGAGAGCAGGAGAGAGTGAGAAATGTGAGTTTTCTGCAGAAGGTTGAGGAATATTGTGTTACCTCTGTCATGTCTGGGTGCTCCCCTCTCCTGGCATGGGATTTCACTTGCATGACCTTTCAAAGTCCAACCCAAAATGCTCTATGATTCTGTGATGTTCACTTGCCACTTGAGAATGGACAGGATTTTCTGCATTTGAGCTGTAAACAGCTCCTGTGCAGGAAATGTTAGCCAAATGTCAGATTAACTGAATTGATACATCAGCTAGAATATCATGTCAGATAAAAACAGTGAATCCTCATTCTAGCTGTTATCACACACAGTATTCACACTGATCTGGTTGGTAGGTGGTGATTGCCCATCTGTGTTACCTGCTGGAGAAATTTTTTTGGAATAATGCCACTGTATTAGAAGTAAAATCCAAAGATGTGGCTAATGGCTGCTAACAGGTGTCTGTAAAATCTAGGAATTGAGCCAGCTATGGTAAATTCAGGAGCCAACCTAATTTGTAGCAAATGGTTACGGAAATCTTGAGCTAGATTATTTAACTTTTGGATTTAAGAATTGGCTTTATGTTCAATCATTGCTCAGTGGTGTCAGCTGAAACTGAGGGAGAAGTTTAGCACTTAGTGTTTCTCATTGGGTAAAAGATAGCAGTGCTGTGAGTATACTAGAAAGTAGCAATTCCCATGAAACCCCCAAGGATATTGTGTGCGTGCAGCTGGAGGGGAGAGCATGCCAGAAGGCATTAAGCAACTGCCAGATATTTCAAGAGCTGATAGAGACTTCAATAAGAGGAGAACTTCAGAATGTTTGATCTCATTTGGACAGACTCCAAATGGTAATGCTTACCTGAGCAGATCCTCACCATCTTCCCACACCATTGATAGAAAATTGCTTTCAAAAGCCAATTTAATAGAACAGCTTGTTTGTACAGGAGAAATATAGTTGTTTGTAGGTTAAATTCTAACCAGACTAAGTGTAGCTGGATTCCCTGAGCCTGCAGTCTCCAACGAGCTGGGTTGGTACTAGCCACGGGAGACACTGAATGCAGGGGGAAAATGGATGGCAGAGCTTGTCCTTTAGTGAGGTGGGAAATAAGCACATCCCTGGAAGTCATCTTGTCTCCAACTCTAACCAGAGTGGCAAATGCATTTTGAATACCACACAAACAGAGTGGGAAAACAGTTTCTTTTGGAGAAACTTCAGACAGTTGGCTCTTGGTAGGTCTTTGAACAATTGATGGAGCAAATGTTGTGTACAGTGGATATCTGACTGGGAATGACAAGTTTTCTCTTCCAAATTATAGGCAGGAGGGTGATGTCATGCTCCAATAAGGCACGCAGACATCCTGGGTCAGAGTTTACAGCTTCCAAGACATAGAAAGAAAGATGCAAAAATGAAGGTCAATGTACTCCACTGGAATTTTTATTCCAGAAACAAAGCCATGGTACTTTGCCAATGTCCTAAAAGCAACTGCATAGATGTGAGACATTTCAGATTTAGGCAGCATTATCTCAAATCCTATTTGAAATGTTTCACTGATTGTTTCTTTTACCATTTCCCCCCAGAAGATTAACTTGGGTTCGGGTCCTCAGAAGAGGCTTTTGTGAAGCTGCTAATTGCAGAGCTGAGGAAAACGGGTCACACGGTACACTCAGCACTTCCTAATTAATACACAACAGCAAATGCTCACGTCGAACTGGCTGCAAATTCAGCTCTGGCTGACTGAATGCTAATGACAGCACCTACTATAATAAGCCAATACTAGTAAAGAAAGCGAAATAGCCTGTTAAAACCCCAAATGGGTGATGAAAGTTCTTCATCATCCAGATCTTTTAATGTAATTGTGTAGTGGCACAGACTGGCACTCAGCCTACCAGAGTCCATTTAATTAATAAATAAAACACTCTGGAGGCCTTGGCTATATCATGACATACTTAGGAATCCATCTGAAAGTTCTTGGCTACATCCAGTAAACCCAACCATAACTTTACGTCTGATGGTAAAAGTCCTTGTCTGAAAGTGCATGGGAAGATGTGCTTTATTTATGCATTTCTTTCACTTTAACACATGTCTTAGATTGCATTTCCATTGCTTGTCCATATATTTAAAGGACCTTTATTTTCACTGTGTTGCTTTTGAGCCATTTGGAGCTTTCTCTCTTGTGATGTCCACATCTCAGTCTGTGAGTTATATGGAAGGCAGCTGTGCTGCCCTATGGGTTATGCAGTTCACAAAAGGCAGCTTCTGTTGAAGGCTTTGTAAAGCTGCAGAGGGGCCATCTGAAATGCTTTTTATGATAAATTCTGACAAAAAGAGTTGGCTGGAGGATATTGCCAGCCTAACACTTGTTACTGTAGTTGAAATGATATTTTTTTCTGCAAGGTTTAAGCCTGTGTTTTCTTTTCATCTCTAAAAAATTTATTTGACCTCTGTAAAAATTCTGTTGTGAATTTAGAAGATATTTAGCCACAAACCTCAAGTATGTTTTATATTGTGTTCTTCTGAACCATAAGCAAAACTGTTTATTTTCCTTTCCTCAAAAATGCTGACCCTGAATAAATAGCTCACCATTCTTTTTTTTCTGTGTGTCTGTCTGTGATCTAATTAATCTGCACTTTCCCCTCAGTACCCTGCTGTGCCTACACTTTTCCAGGGCTGTTGCTTGCCACGCCCTCCGCAGCATTAGCGATAGGGAAAATCAGCACAACCATCTCTGTGGCTTCTCCCCCTGGGCAGGGCAGGAGCTGAAGCATGAGCTGGTGGTGGCTTCTGCCCAGCTCCAGGCAGGCAGTCACCGCTCTTGCCAGTGGCTGCAATACTTGATTTTCTGCTGGAGAGATCCCTGGGCACCGTGTCTCTATGGAAATGGCATTACTTTGACTTGGGAGATGTTCCAGTCAGGGACAAATGTTTTCAGCCATAGTGTTTCTTCTAGGATTAGCAGCACCCCTTTGTGATGGTTATGGAAAGTTATTCTGCCAGCCCTTGGAGGCCTCAAAGCTTCTCCATGAGGAGCTTGGTGAAATGTTCCTCTGGTCCTGCGAGCTATACATTTCAGATTTTATGGTATAGTTGGAAAAGAATGGTTGCCATAAGATCACAGAATGGTTGAGGTTAGACAGGACCTCTGGAAGTCATCTTGTCCAGTCCTCCCTGCTCAAGCAGGGACACCAGGCTACAGCCAGGTGCCAAGACTGTGTCCAGATGGCTTTCAAATATCTCCAAGAGTGGAAACTCCAGGGCCTGTTTTTCCACCAAGTCATATTTAAGGACTGTGGTATTATGGCATGAAGCTGAGTCAGGGGAGGTTTAGGTTAGTTATCAGGGAAATGTTTTTCACCCAGAGGGTGATTGGGCACTGGACAAGCCTCCCCAGGGAAGTGGTAACAGCACCAAGCCTGTCTGAGATCAAGAAGTGTTTGGACAATGCTCTCAGGTATGTGGTGTGGTTCCTGGGGTGTCCTGTGCAGGGCCAGGAGTTGGACTCAATGATCCTTGTTGTCCCTTCCAACTCAGCATATTCTGTGATTCTTTGATTTGAAAGGCAGATTTACCAGGAAAGGAGTGTGGGGGAAGGTGGTGGGAAGGGCCACTGAGTCTTTCCACATGCCAGCAGCTTTGTACTCTGGTCCTGCAGATGGAGCAAGGGCATTGTCCAGCTGTAGCACAGCAGAGGCTTCCCAAGGAAGCTTGTAGGGAAAGTTAGAAACTAGTTTCAGAGACTGAGACTACATTAGCAAGTAGCACACTGAAAGAGAAGACTAGTTGGTGCTGAGAATTGATATTATCACCATATACATTCTGACAGTTCACTATGACTTAATTCTAGTTTGGTACTATAATTGTAGAAATGTATGTCCATTTGTGGTCAGAGAACACCGAGTGCACTCTTGAGAGACATCTTCGAAATTAATTTCAAGGTAGAAAATATCCAGTTCAAAATCTCCCACTCTCTGATGTGACCCAAAATCTGGCAAGTGAAAATGACAAGTAGATTTGCTTCCAAACCATACCCTTAATTTAAGCCAAAACAATAATGTAGATGCACTCAGAGAGGACAGCATCTCTTTTAGACATGTTAGGAGACAAGAGCAGATATTGCTGAAGTTTTCCCTTCTGTAGATGATCATTCTTTTGGGGTTTTTTTGTTTGGTTGGTTTTGCTTTTTTTTTTTTTTTTACTTTATAGGAGGTTATGAGTGTCTGGAAGTACAGAGGTCAAATTGCTGGTTGCTTGGGAGCAATGTTCCTAGGAATCTAGCTGCTGTAAATTAAAACTGTGTCACCATTGTAAAGCAAGGAATTCTCAAATAGGCTGTAAAAACAGACACAAGGCATTAGTAAAACAAGTATGAATTGAGGCCATGCTGTTTGCATCCTTCAAACTCACCAGTGTGGTGTATAGAACTTGAAGAATCTCACTGCCAGATAACTGCCACATGCTGTGCATTGTATATAACTGGAGCGGAAGAAAAATGAGACAGGCACACCCTTTGTGACTTTCATTTCTTAAAAAAATATTTATCACTCTTGGTAATAAAAATTTAGAAGTTTGAGGTTTAGATCTGCTTATTATTGTAGGGTTGCTGACTCCTAATTTTTTAAGAACATGTAAACTGTTTCATATATATATACATATATATTTATGTTTATACATCTTTTCTATAATGCATATGAGATAGGTGATAGATAGATAGATAGATAGATAGATAGATAGATAGATAGATAGATTACTATAGAACAGATTGACTTATTTTAAAGTGGTAAATAGAAGTCAAACTGCCTCAGCTTCTCTTTGATGTCTGTGTTTGACAAAGCACTTTGAAATTTTCCCTCTCTCTAGGTCCTTCTGTATGTTCTGTTATCTGTAGCCAAGTAAGAGTCTTCAGTTGCACCTTGTGGCTTGCCATAAGGAATTAGTAAAGAACTGAAGCTAGAAACTGAAAGAAAGTGGGTTTAGATTGGATACTAGGAAGACATTCCTTTACTATGAGGGTGATGAGGCACTGGAAAAAGTTGCCCAGAGAACAGTGGATGTCCCATCCCTGGAAATGTTTAAGGCCAGGCTGGATGGAGATCTGAGCAACTTGGTCTATTGGAAGGTGTCCCTGTCCATGGCAGAGGGCTTGGAACAAGATGGTCTTTAAGGTCCCTTCCAACCCAGGCCATTCTTTGATTCTATGATTTCAGGTCCTCCAAATGCTGAACCCATGGCTTGTGTTCTTTTGGTAGGAAAAATGGGAGGCTTGGTCATTAAGAGCAAGAGCTCAGAGGAATAGAAGCAAGGCAGAGGAATGAACAATGAGGTTTGAATACAGATTGTTAGTTCTGAGGTTTGTATTGATTTAGTGTCTTTAATTCTTAATTTAGAAGTGATTGCACTAATATGTGAGCTAAAAGGGGAGGACAAGGCAGACTGAGCAAACAAGAAGAGCAGGAAGGATGGGAATTTTACTCCAAGTGCAGTCTGGAGTCCTAGAGCCCATGAAGACCCTTCCTCGCTGCCATGGGAGTGAGGATTTCAGCCACAGTATTTAAGGAGGATTCAGAAACATCAAAGGTTGACACAACTTAGAGAGTCTCCTTTTTTTATTATTTCTTTTTTTCCTTTTTTTTTTCCTCAAGCAGTTTCACACTGTTAAAAGACACAGCAGTATGCTTACCTAAGCTTTGCCACTGCAGTATTTTAAGTCATAGGAAAAGAGCAGTATCTTGATTGTTGAATCCAAATGGACAGTAAATTAACTAAAAGTTAGTTACTAAAATCCACATTTCGCCATTTGCGTGGCATGTGGCCATTTAAAAATACTTATTGGAGCTGTGTATCACTGCCATGTTTAATCTTTCTGAATTCTGAATGTAGTGGCCCTCTTGGGATGCTGGATGGCCTTTTTCCTGGTGTTCTGAATCCCCTGCAGAATATGAGCATATCTAACTAAATCAGCATCTTAACCAAAATAGCCTCATGACTGAATACTGGGGCTTACACCACTGTGTCTCATTGTAGCATCACTGGAGTGACATAAATAGAAATGCAGCAGGATTCAGCCCTATGCTGCTTTCCAGTAGTTTTGCAGTTTCCTTGTCAATCTGTTGGTACTGCAGCATACATGTAGAGCAGTCTATTTTCTCCAGTACTTTAACAGAGCCACACTAATTATGATGAGATGCACTTGGGTGTCTATTAGCATTAATTAAGGGATTGCAACTTTCAGATGAATAATCTTCTGTCTTCAGCAGACCCTGAGCAGAGTTATCAGGTACATGAAAGGTAAAAGGCAAAGGACACATCAGGAAACATTATTTTTTCATCATAAAGACAGTTGCTGACCCTGTTGTTTTCCTGTCTTCTGTCACACTAAGAGACAATAAAAGGCAAATTATTTTCATTTCCGTTTTAGCGTCATATTTGCATCTTCATTTTAAAAAGCACTCAATCCTAGGAACAGTCAACCAGCATTGCTGAAAAGGTATACTTGCAGACAGATGCTCTTGCCAATAGTATTCATCTGATAAACCTGATTATTTCATTCTTGCTGGTGGCTGGCAGTGGGGAGGAAAAGAAGGAAGCTGAAGGGTGAAGGAAATTTTGGCATAAGGAGAAAATGAAGATATGCTGAGATTATTTCTTTAGTATTTCTCCTAAGTATGTCCCCTCTCACTGGATCTCTTCTCTTGCCCTACTAAGGTTATACCTAAAGGTAAAGAGCTGTGCTCATTTATCATACCTGGCATCTGGTGATTTCATAGGACTGTGGCATCCTGCTGGTAACTTTAGTAGAATAATTCCTCACCTTCTACTGCATTGCTGGCAAGTATCTAGGTCATTGCATCGATGCAAAAATCTTAGTGGGATTGTTCCTAGACATGATGTAAAGCATGATCAGTATACTCATGGAGATCTCAGTATGTGCTTGGTACATCTGTTTATCTTGCCCAGTGGAGCCTGTAGGCTCAAACTCTGCCTTGGGGAAATTCTCTGACAGCCTTGCCAGCTGGATACATCACAGTTATCCTACCCTCAACCTCAGGAAAATAAAGCCCTCTTGCTGGGCCCGTGGTACTGTGGTTTAAGAGAAAGGCCTCTTTTCCTTTGTGGCACTCTTGAAGAGTATCCATCACATCTTGACTTCTGGCCTTTTCATTGGGTAGCAAGCTGTGTATTATGTGCAGTAAAAATGTGAATTGTTTTTTCATTCCAGCAGTCTGTGCATGCTGCACCCTAACTTGCCCTGTGCTGCTGACCTTGCAAAAACGGCACTTGAAGGATCGTCTATACAACTTTCTTTTGGCAGGTCCTCGACAGAGCTGCCCACTTCTCACAGCAGGGATGTGATGGCACATTGGGTGGTTGGCATGAGCTATGAGACTAGACTGACTCTGAGATCCAGCTTCATCTTCTTCCACCCTTGATGATGTAGACCCCTCTAATTTTGAGTACTGACAAGTGGGGAACCCACTGGACAGACATGCTTTGCCACTGCTACGTGCTCAACAGACACCATGTAGGGGTTTTTACTGAGCAGGTCAAAACACATAGAGAAACCATTTATGTTGTCTGTGTTACTCCTTTCACACTGAGGAATCCCCAAAATCCATCCCATTTTATGCAGGACTTTATTTTTTTTTTTTCAGTTTTACAGTTCATTACTTTACTTCATCTCCCTTTACTCGTTCTATCCTTTAAGTTCCTGTCAGCTAATTGGATTTGTTGCCCATTTTAAAGGGTATTCTGTTATTTGACTGTGTTCTACTTGCAGAAAATAACTTAATCAAACACAAAGCACTTGAGTGCCTGAAACCTTGTCCATTTTTGCTAAATCTGGTCTGTGGGACTAATTAACATTGCTGTTTCAAGCTGCTCAGCAGCACAGGCAAAAAGTATTTTTGCTGCTTCAAAAGTAAAGACTTCTGGCAAAAATGGGGCCAAGGCTGGGTGAAGAGTTGATGTGGGGAGATCAGCAGATCTGCTATCCCTGTGGAGCCTGGAGGGCTGAAAGCAGCAGCTCCATTAGGGGGACAAGATGCTTCTCACACTTTTCTTTGGAAATACTTTCGCTTTTTTCTTTTCTTTGCTTTGCCCATTGCTTTTGCGAAGTGGCAGCCACTATAGCTGGCCAGGGCTCTACATGGTCAATAGAGGGACCAGGGCCATTTCACTTCTGCAAGCAGTGTGGTGTGCTGCCCTCAGAGAACAACCACTTTGCCTCAGTCCACAGTCAGCCTTCATATACAAAAAGAAATTACTTCTGCTTGTGAGTCTCAACTCTGTTGTATCTCAGCTGCAACAGCAAACTTAATCAACTCTGGAGAGACTGTCTGAGAGAAGTTGTCAGCCAGAATTGATCTAACAGAAGAGCGAGAAAATTATAATCACTACTTCATGATCTATTGAGGCAATAGATAGGTGGTAGGTGGTCATGCTAAAGAGTAGGCTTTAAAAAAACCAGGTTATTTCATTGATGCTCCATCTCTTGAACATATTCTGGGGATGGAGGATTAATATTCTGGGAATAATATAGATCAGAAAACAATATAGTTTGTTATTTGTTCAGCTTCAGTGAGATTTTTGTCTCTAGCAAAAAGAAAAGTGAGGGGGGTGCGGGGGTGTATTACATGTGTTGCATGGCATGCATTCCATGCTGTAATGATGGTTAAAAATTCTTTGGCCTTGGAAAACAGCCTGAGGGATGCAGTGTTATACTTCTAGCTGAACTACAGCTTCCATATGAATGGCATGGCTGTATCTTGACTATGCTATTGATTTTCTAAGGATTACTCCAATGAGGCAAGTGAAAAACCGTGGCTTTCTTACTAGATGCTTAGCAGCAAGCCATATGCAAAATACCAGTTTTCAAAGCAGTTTATCTTATTCTTTCTAATATGGGAGATGTTCTAAAAGAACCAATGCCAGTACATGCTAAACCACTCAAATTCTGGGCCCCAGACAGTGGACAAATGGTTTAGGCCTTTGGGCAGAGTTAGAATTACCCATTGCTTTCCAGCACTGGTAAAACCAACAGGCTCAAGAGTCACAACACTAAAAATACTTTCAACTTTTAAATGTGGAAGGTTTATCCTAAACATAGGCTTATAGTTTGATATCCTGGCATTTATATAGCACATTAAGACAGTTGATCTAATTTTTAGCCACAGGGTTCTTAGAGGCAGGTGAAAGATGTTCTGTGCTTAGAAAAATCTACTGTTGCCCTGATGTAAGTGCCTTGCTATGAGTGTAGGCATATGTCTTATGGTGTGTCTTGTTTGTGAACTCTTGTTTGTTGGCTCAAACCAGGCCAGCAATACTCCTGTCTCTGTTGCCACTGCTGTAATGTTGACAATGACATTTTACACTCATCTAACACACATTACTTTGCAGAAGGCCAAAAGATGCTCTGGGCTACCAAGTGAAATCCAAATGAATCTTCATTTCCAAAGACATTGTATGCCTGCAAGGGTATGACAGGGTTAATGTCTTCCCAGAGTGCTTGAAAAACCCAACTAGAATGGTGCTCCATGGGGGGCTTTTTTAAAGGGCTGAATACAGTAACATTTTAGACCGTTTTTTTTCATTTGTCTTTCTCTGTAGACAGTGAATAAAGTGACAGACAAAAAAATCTTTGTATGCTGTGAACTGTGATCTAGAAATTGAGGGGGCTGATGCTGATGGCTGCTGGCAGTGTGTTACAAATGTCATTTTTTGGCTGGAGTAATTCCAGTAGTGAGGGTCCTACCATTGCAGTCCCGCCGTTAGTCAATACCCATGATTGTAATATGCTAAAACATAATACAGGCGTTCATAAGTGGGTGACAGGGGAGGAGGAACAGTGAGAGATTCCACCCACTGGCTGCTCATCCCATGGCCTGGTCCTTGGTTGGTGTTTGGGCTGCATAACCCTGTGTTTTGGGTACCTAACTACCAAAACGAGGGTTTTCTCAATCATAAATGGCTCCCAATTGAAAATTTTAAGACTCTTTGTTCCCTTTGAACAAATTCCAGTTTCAAACTTCAAACAAACAGTATTCCTGAGGCAGGAAGTATAAGTGCCATTGACAAAATCAAAATGGTCTGCAGAGAGAACAGCAAGGAAATTTATGCATTGGGCATCTTGAACAAGGAATGAGGAGCACACCATTTTTCTCAGTTGCAGGAGGAAGAAAAAGTTTATATTTGTGCTGGAAACAAGGGAAGGAGAACTGGTTACCTACAGAAACATAGCTTAATTGCTTTGAGACATGCCGGTGCTAGGCTGGTGGAAGAGGAGCCAGACACACATTGGCCATATTCACTCTGAGCCAGGTCAGGGGAGTCCCCATCACCCTGACCCAACATTACCTGTTTGATTAGTGCTGGAACCATGAACTTCCTTTTTATTCCACTCTGATCTGCTGTTCACTGGTGCTACCAAATTTTTGTTATTTCTAATAAATAAATAAATAAATAAATAAATAAGTATTGCAGCCCAACTTTTTTACGGCTGTTCCCTCCCTGCCTGTGTGCAGAGGACTGCAGATCTGTGTGCGATATAATGAAGGCCTAGGGGAGAATATTAGCACTTCTGAAAAGAGCTCAGGGAATTCTGGTTTTTGCTCTGACAACTGAAAGCAGAGGAGAGTTTTTCCTTTCATGTTTGTTTTCAGTACATACAGTGATTGAAAGCAGCTTCCTAAAGAGGAGGATGGGGAAGGAGTGCTAAAAATTTTTAGAATTTCTAATCTGCTGCCTTAATTTTGCTGCTGCTGCACTCTCACATGGAGTCAGAGAGAGGAGCAGAAGATGGGGATGCTGTTTTGTGGGTACAGGTAGGAAAGCTCTGCAAGAGAGGCCACCAGGGGGAGGGAAGGGAGCTTCTTTGGCCAGACTCAGCACCCCCAGTGTGCTGAGCCCCGTGCAGGCAGGCACCAGTTGTGGCAATACCACCCCAGGGCCATCCTGCTCCCTCCCTCAGCACCCCCAGCCAGCAGTGGGCTGAGCACAGCAGGGCTGGGCCCAGGGGCAGGAGAAGGGAAACACCAACAGGAAAGAATGAAAAAAAAAAGAGGAGGATAGGCTGGCAGCTATCTTTTGAAGGAATGCTCTCATGTGGGCTGGGTGGATCCACCTGGGTTTGGTTCAATTCTTCATGCTCAGAAGAAAAGCACTCAAGTTCACCAACACAGATGGAGTGGGGAGAGACTTGCTGTAGCCATCATGGGACATCAAAGCCAGATTCCCTGTAATGCAGGCCACCTCCATAGTGCCTGCACATTAGACTCTCTTCTTACTTTTTGAGTTACTTAAGTGGCAATACTCGAGTGTCATGCACCCTGGGATAAAATAAACCTGACTCATGCCTAAAGAGAGGAAGGCAAGGCAGGTTTCTGCAGCACTGCTGCTCAGCTGGGCTGGTAATAGGAGGCAACAATATCAAAAGTAAAGCTCTGTGAGCTCTGTAGACCTCCATAAAGCCTGCTCAGAAGCCTGTTCCAGTTTGTAGTATCTGTCAGGAGAAAAAAACAGTCATATGCTTGTTTTCCCCTCAAAGTGTGCTAGCTGGATATTTTAGAAAAATTGGTATTTTTATGATTAACACTGTAAGGATGAGATTGACTGGATCCTGTTCTTTGGTCATGGCCATCTGGGCCCTGCCTACTTGTGTCCTGCAGCACTGGGTGCTCCATAAGCATTCATCTGGAGAGGGACCACAGACCCCTAATCCAGTTGCTGGCCCACCTGGAGTTTTGCTAAATCCTAATCCAAAACACCTCTCCTGGCCCAAGTCAGAAAGTATATTGAGAAGTCCCTCAAGTAACTTTCAGATCAAGTTAGGACTGAGTCCAAACCCCTCTATGTAACTACAAATCATGCCTTGAGTTTTCATTTGGCCTGCATCAGGCTGTCTGCCCCATCCAGCTGCAAAGTAGAGCTCAATTTCCAGGACTAGTCTGACACCTTCCTTGGCACAAAATAACTGAGACAGGGTGGCCAAGAGACCTGAGAGAGCCCAGCACCTCCCCCTTGCTTTGAGCTCTGAATTGATCCACTTGTTTTGAGTGATGTTGATCAGGATGGTTACAACCCCAGAACTGCTAATAATAACCTGCTATTAATATCCCTTCTGCAAGCATGGAACAAGGTTCCCCTCCACTTTCTGCCTTCTGCTTTATTGAACTCTTGCTGAGATTTCCCCCTTTATCTGCATATAATCAGTCCATGTTATCACTTCCACATGCAAATTATGTGTCTTCAGTATGCAGTGCACTGGAAATGTGTAACTGTGACTCTGCTTGATAAGAGAGATGACAAAAAAGTCACATGGAGCTGGACAGGATAGCCACAGTTGCCCTTACCTTTCATGTCAGGTTACTTGTTGAATAACAACTCAGAAGCAAGAGCTTGGCATCTTGAAATAACTCACTGCTTTTAGCTGGCTCTTAATGAAAAAGGAAGAACGATGGTGTGTGTGTTGACATATATATGGCACAGAGAGGACTAACAGCAGCCAGTTAATAATCTTTGTCTCCCTCACTGCTGGCACAGGTTTAAAACAAATGCACACAAAAAACCATCCCAGGCACGTGTGCTCACAGATGTCTATGCACGCAGGCATGGTTTAGCATGAAGAATCACATAAATTAGCAGGATTATAATTACTCTTTTTAATCCTTGTGCTTTGAACAAACAAGCTTTAATCAGCAGACGGGAAGCCTGTTTAAAACCTGAAATGTAATCCAAGGTCAGAAACTAAGGGTCACCACCCTTGACCGTGGACTGAACAACCAGGTGTGACCAGGAGTTGTACTGAAAGGCAGCCTCTCCCCCTTCCCCCAGGCAGCTGAAGGGCACCATGGCCAAGCAGGGATGTGGGGCTCAGCATCTCACAGCAGCCCAGTGTTTGTAGAGCCCTGGGGGCTGCAAAGGCAGCCGCAGATGGGGGCACGTCAGTGCCTCACTCCTCAGGAACAAGGCAAACAGCCACGAAGAGGAGGGGTGAAAAAAAGCAGGAAGCTTATAAAAGCAGTTCCCCTCTCCAGGGATAATTGGGGAGGGGTTAGAGTTAATTAGTTTATATGGGTAACAGAGGTTAATAGGGTTCTTGTTTTGGTTTTTCTCTTCCTTTGATGGAGTGTGTCAGTTGTTTAAAGCTTATAAGCTGCTGAGATAAAAAGCAAGTTAAGTATGTGATCCAGGTGTTGCCAAGAGTTGAGGCAGAAGTGTTAAAAGAAAAAGCTTAGAAAGCTGGATAGAAAAAAAAAAGAAAGGAAAGTGTGGATGGAAAAAAAAAAAAAAAAACAAACCAACAAATAAAGAAAATCCCAATCCAAGCCTTGCATTATTTGTGAATCAGGCATTTAACTAGTGGACAAAAAAATTGGAAGAGCAAACAATGGAGATATTAAGAACAGCCATCCTGCATATTGTTTTATTGACATGCACAAAAGTACTGCTGTACAGCTTGCTGTTCCTTATCAATAAACAGGAGGAGACTGAGAGTTCGGTGGTTGTTTCATGAACTGCACAACTGCTTTTTCTGCCCAGGCAGAGTAACCCATGCTCTGATGTCCCTAGACTCTGAAATATACCTTGCAGCTATATGAAAAACTTTCTGACTTATGTCAGATCTTGAGCAGGAGCCTTCCAGAAACAGTGGGCTCACAGTCAAAGCTCTGGTCTTCCCCCTGGCACCATGGGGATGTGAAACTGACCAGAGTTTTCTCATGATGCTGTATTCATATAGAAGTCAGTAAAAAAATCAAAATATCCATAACAAATTATTCCACCACTTCTGACTGGCTGATTCCTACATGTGCCCCCAATTACTAGTGCCACTAAATTTTTAGAGAACATTTCTAAGCTCTATTCCTTCTTTATATCCTGCTGTCTCAGTTTCTGTTTGTATTTACTGACCACTCTCTTCCACTGCTTCAGTCATCACTTGTTTAACCTGAAACTATAGATATGAAGATGACCAGCTTCCAAAACCACTTCTTCACAGACCCATGAGGTCTTTGCTTAGGAGCAGCAGTTCACCTTTCACTCCTAATGTTAGCAGGTCAGTTTAGAAGGGAAATGTCCATGTTTTTTGGAAGGGAGTTTCCACACTGCATGGCTTGTCTTTGCAGACGTAACCATCATCCTTCCTAAGAGTTTGGACCAGTTGCAAAAGCAGAAATCATTAAAAAATGTGTGGTTCAGTGCCCTGCAACCATCAGCAGAATTTGCACTGCAGGTGTTGGAGGGAAAAACACCCAGTTAGCCAGGCAAACAGCTTGTGTAATGAAGTAAATTACTAGCAAATGGCATGAAGGTGTTTTATCCTGTGTATCATCAAGTTCTGGGGAATTCAAGGATGCCCTGTTGGAGCCTGCAGCATCAGGAGGAGAATGGCAGTCTGAGAGAGCAAAGGGTGTTGAAGGGGATCCATGGGCATACAAAGGCACTGAGAGCTCACATCACCACTGGGGGAAAGCTTGTTAGGAAACAGTCCTCTTCTAAGCTGCACATACTGCTGGGTGCTTCTAGTTCCAAAATGTTTTGTAGACAAGCCTCTTGGCTGTTTTACAGGAATCATCCAGTCGGAAGCTAGCATAACCTGCTACTGCTTTTGCTACTGCCTGGGGAATAATTTAAAAATATCCCCCTCAAGAAAGAGCAAACAGTACAGCTCTGTATTCAACCTTGCTAAAAAGTGAGATTTTGAGCATCTGGTCCCTGATGTTTGTGGTTTGCTTCAGCTTCTTCCTAGGACATTTACTTAGTACAAGTCAGATGTGGGGAAGGAGGAGGAGAGAGGACTCCTCTCACAGTCACTGAGAACTTGAAGAGAAAAGCCTGCCATCCTGTCAAATGCATCTGCCTAGTGTCCTGTGCTTCACAGCTCCCCTTGCTTGCCAGGTTGTTTAGCACAGCAGTGTGGTCACTTCTGCTGCAGCCTCTCTGCATCTGTCTTCTGCCCTGTGTTCGTGGAGGGGAGGAGCCTGGTGGAAATAAATACTCCAAGAGAAAGTAACCCTGAGTTCATAATACCCAGACCTGGAATATCTTTGGAAAATGCAAGAGGAGTGTATTTACCATCAAAGGCAGAGGGAAATAGGTGGAGAGGCAGTGGAGAACTTGTTGCCACCAACGAGCTCTTCATCTTTTGTGGAGAAAGTTTCAAGTGCAAAGGAGCACTAACCCAGAAAAAAGAGCAACCGAATGTGCTAAAAAGCACTGCTTTTCACTTGCAGAAAGTCCTGTTTAGTACATGTTTATGAAACTTGTCTCAGATGTTCTAAAAATAGCCTTGAAGGAGCAAGTCTTCAGCTCTCTCCAGGAAGCCCTACACGTTCCTAGCATAGAAGCACAGCTTAATCCTGATTTTCACAAAAAGAACAATTATTTTTAGTGCTTTTAAAAATAGGCTTTAGTTGCCCAGTGCTGAGTTGTCAAAGCAAAACATGAAAGATGTGTCACTTCACAGGAATGTGGCACAAGTTGATGGGTTCTGAATGACCAGAACGTCTGACAGTACTATGGTGGTTCAGATGTGTCAGGAGGTGTTAAGATAAAGATTTCAGGCAAGGCCTGTGGGGCAACGATAAGATGAAAAAAAAAAGGGGTCTGAGGAACATCCTGACAGTGATGAAGGGTGAGACAGAGGAATGGGACATCCTAGGGAACAATATTGAACCTGTGCAAATAAGAACAGAACCAAAGCATAATGCTTTCTCCTGGCTGAGGTGCCAGGTATCTTCAACAGGACAAATGTAGTTATAAGGAATATAATTGGGTCTGGTTATGTCATGACAAAAGCCCAACTAAACTTGGTCCTAGTTAAATCAAAAGCCAGTCTCACATGGACTTAAGTCACTCAGTGCTTTGTCATCTGGACTTTGATAGTACTGTCTCCTGTGATTTGTAGATGGGTCTTGGAGCACAAATACTTTGGAGGCATTCCTGTTTGTTGTCTATTGAAACTTAATAGATTTCCCAGATTTCCCACCTACTCTGCACATACTAAAGCCTTTGCAAGGAAGTCAGGAGTGGTGGCAGCTGGCTTCTCCTAGCAGTGCTAAAGCTCAGGTGAAAGGCTGAATACTTGACAGATCCAACACTGACCTAGCTGGAAGAACCCACCAGAAGCATGGCCAAACAGAGCACAGGCTCAGCACTTGCTCCCTCCTCGGTGGGTTTATCTCCAATAATCACCTTAACTCTCTGGCACTTGGACTCCTAGTGCAGGTTAGTCATCTGGGTGACTACTGCCTTTCAAAGGTGTCAAAAATCCTAATGTATCTTGCTGAGAACATGGAGGAACACAAAAGGAAAGCAAGAGTTTCCTAAGCTGACTTTGCTGATGCAGAAAATAGGCCACGTAACTACAGTTCAGCTCTTATTTAGGATGATCTGTATCATGTATTTGTATTTTTCCAAATACAAGTATCTCCAACAATGCTTCAGACAACTACCTTACTAATGTATACTTCCCACACATCGTTTTACTGATCTGCTCCAAAGGATGCAGCTGCAATGTCTCAATTTGGCTGATATGCCTTGAAAGTGATGGGATAGGGCTAATCTGTCAAACAAAGCTGAGAGAGATATGAGATACTTATCTCTTACAGACAAAACACCTGGCTGTCTGGCTTTGTGAATGCTAATTTTGCAAAGTCAAAAAAAAAATAAAACCACAAGAAAACTCTCAGAAAACCTGCATCAGTTTCCCCCAAACTAAGGTAAAAATATTTCTATCACATTTCCACCAGCCTGTATTTCAGCTATACAGAATGCAACTTAAAATCCATGGAAAAAGTGGTGAAGAATTACCTTCTTTTTCCATGGTTCTAAATATGTTGAATTAGTATTCACTTAAATATGTTTATATAATATTCACTTGTAAACTTGTGAGCTTTTTCCCTTTGTGTGTGTGTTTGTGTGTGGTTTTTTTTCAAGCATTTTTAGTCACATCATTCAAACTAGGCTGGGTACATAAAATCCCCCTTAATAATCTAAGTTGTCAAAACTAAGAGCATTTTGTAAATTATCAGTAGAGCCTCAAATTGAATAATGAGGAAAATATTGAGATATATTTGGTCTGCTGTTGTAAACATGCCTTGCATATGACTCAGCAAGTGTAGTTTTTGTTATTCTTGCCTTCTGTTTTTCATGCAGTCCATTGCTTCTACTCCCCCAGGAAGATGGAGTTTGATATGAACTCTCTGAAAAGTACAGTGCCTTGTAAAAACAGTATTTTCTTATAAAAATATGACTGACTTACTGAAACACAACTCTGTTGTAACTAGTGTGGGTAAACAGAGAAACCCTCCCAGAGGGAAGCAGCTCACACAGGGAAGAACCACCCCTGCTTTCAAAAATGGGCAAACCTCAGTTTCATACTCATGGATGCTTTCAGCTGTAATGCCTCTAACTTTTCCACAATGAACTCTCAGTAAGACAGTTCAGTCTAGGGCACACATTTAATGAAAAAATAGAATTTTGTGACAGATGCTGTTTGTGTTTCTCTCTTTGCTTTGTATTTAATGAGCAAAGACACAGAAAGCTCTGCAACAGAAGTAGCAAGCTGCACCAGCCAATTAAACAGGAGAGGATAACACCACCTCCATCAGGCCACAAAGTCACAGATATTGATATTGAAGGTGGGAAAAGAGATCTGTAGCCAGAGCTGACTCGTGCCCCAGGTTTAAACCAGCATCACACCTAAGGCTGAACATTAAAAATCCCACTGGACTTTCCAGAAACAAAAAAGATAATTCTTTACCCTAAAAATGAACAAGCCCCCTGAATTCTCGCAGGGTTTTCCTGGCTGCTCACTGCTTAGCCGCGGGGCCTGGAGACACTGGGTGCAGGCACCTCTCCTGGGGGAGTGTGTTAATCAGCACTGCTGTAACACGCAGCTGGAGCCATGCTCCTGAAACAAAGATCTTCCCTTGCATCTTCCCAAAGTAACGTACAAGCAGTCACTGCCGAAGTTTTGGAGGCAAGCTAAATGTTCGAGTCTGTAAGCTTAATTGCAAGCTAGAGGAAGGCGGGCAGGAGGAACATACAGCAGTTCGCTAACAAGCGTCATTGTCAAACCACTCCAGCTTTGAAAGGGAACATTAAGGTGTCATTTACTCTGTGCCCTGGCTTCCTATAGAGCACTGCTAATGAAAGACCTCTTTGTGTGTGCGGTCACTAACTACAGAGAACAGCCAAAGACTTTGTGGACATAACGATAAAAAAGAGAGCCTGTAGGCCAGAGCCGATCCTACAATTAGCTCCTGTCTGTGTGAGTGGAAGCACCTGCTCTCGCTGCGGTGCTTTTTAGAACCAGAGACTTTTAAACCTCTGTCTGCTCCAGGGGTTGCTTTTTCCATTGAATGACTTGCCTGTGTTCCCACGCGTGCACGTATTATATTCCGAGCTCGGTGGAAAACTGCAACAGAGGGTAAAGACGAGCCTTGCGTCTTCACCCCGGTGCTTGCTGAGGGCAGTACATTGGAGAGGGGCCAGGCAGACTCTGCAGATGTGACTGACAGTCCTGCACATCTGTGGCCACATGACATGAGTTTTTAAATATCTTTGTTCTGGCTGACTGTCCTTGCTGTGGCAGCAGCCATCCGTGGCAGGAGCAGGCCTCTCAGGCCCTGCTGCACTGCACACCTGGGGCACCAGGTTCTGGAGCTGCCCTGCCCTCACGGTGCCGGGCAGGGAGATGATGCTGATCCTGATACTCTGCAGCTCAGGGCTGCAGGAGTGGAAAGGACTGGCTTGTGAAACGGGGTGTTGTCAGCCCTTGGTGGCACATTTATCTCAACACACAGGAGGACTTCTAAAATGAGAAGTTACACCTGTGTTAAATACAAGTAAAATGCAAGCACAGGTTCCTTTTTTAGTGTGCCTATAATGCACACAAAGGTGGCTGAAGAAAAATGACTGTAAAGGTGCAGATGTTTTTGACTTTTCAGCTGTTGACATATCTTTTGATAGAAATCTGTTTTCATGCTAAATAAATCAGTGTCAAATCACACCTTCCTCAATTGTCTGAATGTTTCAATTGTTTCAAGACCATTCAGTAGGTTTTCAACCCCCTGAAATTATTGCTCCCTAAATAGTGAGCTGCATGTTTAAAAAAAGTCAGAGTCGTTGGAAAACCAACCTTGCCAAAAGATATCTCTTCTAAAAATCAGAGTTAATTTTAAAAGTGTTGTCAGCTTACTGAGTTATTTCGCCTTTGATTGCCAGGAGAATTAAATTTCCCAGTTTCAAGTGAAATTCCTTTAAGCAAGTCAGGTCTGGGCCTTATTATCAGATAATGCCATTCATGGAAAAGATCTAGCTATGCATAGAAGGCAAATCTTTGTCTAAATGGACAGCATATAGCTGGCTGTAGTTGAATAGTACATCTGCCATCACAGGTTCCCTTCCTTGCATTCAGAACTGGGCAGGCTCCACTGACTTCAGGAGAAAATTCCTGGGCACTTAAATACACTGGGCAAGATGAATTTCAAATTTGAAATGTTTGAGGATAAAAATAGGATAAAAGTGGAATTAAAAAAAACCCACACTTTGGTGTCATAGGAGAGGATCTTTTGCTTGCTGTAGAGGATGCCTGAGCTTGGCAAAAGCTCAGCAGAATTAAGAGCAAAGCCTTTCAAATTTGCATTACATTACAGCCCATCTGACTTTATCTTCACTTCAGTGGACTTTTAAACATGTACCATAACCCACCTGTCAGTGAGGCGGTTATTTTGCAATTAAAAAAATTAAGCCGCTCCAGCCCTCAAACAACAAATCAGTAGTAGAAAGGAGGGAATAAAGAAAGCATTTATTGCAGTAATTGCCTAATGCAGTTGTTTGTTTCATTTCTGTGGTGTGGCATGAATTAGAGGGCTGTTGCTGAGGATTGTCAGTCAGGAGAGAGGAAAGAAAGACAGCTCTCACAGCTGGTGGCCTTTCACCTCCGGGAACAGGAGCTCGATCTGTCACAGGGAGCTTCTCTAGCCTTGATGGCCAATCTTCAGACCAAAGCTTCAGGAGAAGCTTTGAATTGGACAACTGAGAAGATGTAGGTCAGAGCTGAGGCAGTGACAGAGCTTGCCAGAGGGATCTTGTATAGCTCAGGAATGGGCTAAGTTGGTGTGCACAAGCACTGAAATTAATACTCTAGAAAACTCAGAGCATGGAAATATCCCAGGTTATGCAGCAGATGGGATTTTAAACAGCCCCTTGAGGTTTGGGAACATATATAATCAGTATCATGAAAAAGAAACCTGTGCACCTTTTAAAAAAGTACAGTGATGTATATCCCACTGTAAGCCACATTATTCTGTATTTTCTTAGTTTTCCAGTTATTCTCCATTTGCTAGTTCATGTTCTTCTTAATTTTAGACATGTATTTTCTTGAGGGCAGGCTTTGGTCTCTCCTTGCTAGGAGTAAGGAAAAGAGGGGTGGGGAAATACTGTTGGCAGGCACTGCATGGCAAAGGCTGAAATAAAAAGTCCTGAGCATTTTCTTTGTGAGAGAGTCTCCTTGTCAAGCTCAGAGGATGCTCTAAGTCCCCTGTGCTCCTTGCCTTCCCAAGTGGCTGCCTTGCTGGCAGAACAACCATGCATGGCTGAAAGAGGGCTGAAAGACAGCAAGCCTGGGTATTTTCATTTTAAAGAAGCAACGAGGGTTTGTGTTTTGCAGCTTATCTTCCTTAGCCAGATAGCTGACAGGCTTCTTGACTCTACTGCAGGCTAGATTGCCAAACCTCTGACTCCAAGAAAAAGCATTCTGGACCTTCTAAATGCAGAAGGCAAATATGAAAAGAGACCTTAGTGGCTGTGCTGTCTTCTCTGCAGAAAGGTTGGATGACCTGTAAAGTCCACCTAGTGAAAAACTGTGTATTTTGTGAGAAATAGTGTGATGCTGTCAGTGCTAATGCAGTCTCTATTTTTGAAAGCCAAGCAGCTTTGCAGATCTCTTTGCCTGGGTGCCACAACTGGATCTCTTGACATGATAGAGTGGTGAGTCCCCATGCTGAGCACCAGATAAACAGGAACTGACACATTATGAGATGTATTTCCCCATCCCCTCTGCAAAATTTATTCTGGCTATGTTTGCCTGTTTCAGCTCCTTCTCCACCACAATCCATTGATCAACTGGATAGACACAGAAAACATTTCCAGAAATGAACATGTCATCTGCTACTGTTAGCTGAAAGGCATCCCTCTGTTCTAGAGGGAATTGCAGCTTCCATCTGCTCCCTAATATAAAAACATGTACAGGCCCCCATGCAGCAGGGTCACTGTGTTAGCAGGCACCCTATACTCCTGGAGGTTCGTGAGTATAGACATTTGATTCAAGGAAATCAGGCACTGCTCTGCAATTACTTCATTAGGCCCACGGATAATCAGATAAAGGGTGGTCTGAGATTTGAGAAGCCAGGCTGTTGGGACTTTGAAAGACATCCAGTTCTTCACATTCTCTTTTAGCTCTGTTTAGATTAACTACAGCATGTGCTTGAAGTTGAGAAATGTTAACTTCCAGTGGGGAAATGTTTTTATTGTGCATTCAAATACTGCACATGTTATCAGCGAGGACAAACTGTGCCAAATCCTTCATCTCATGCATGTTGGAAACCTAAGTGTGCATCTTTCTTACAGCTTGGTGGCTGTAAGAGAGAGATTTGAACAGACGGGTGATGAGGGGCTTGTGACACCACACACTTCCTCTATCCATGCATCTCTGTCCCCACCACTCACCAGGGCTTCTCTCTGCCTCTGCTGGCTTATTTGTGTCATAAAGTGGTTTTATGGTGTCTGGGGCTTTAAGACCAGAGCGCTACAGCAAATAAAGGAATTAATATAATGAGGAAAAGCCACTGTTTGGCCTAATAACAGTACAATTAGTAATACTAAGAAGCAGATGAGGGCAGGCTTCTTGTTTGGCTGTAATCTTTTGGCATATCATATTTTAATTACAGACCGTGCTGCCATCTGGAATATTAATCATCTCTTGCTGTCATTCTTCTTGATTATTTTGTCCAGAGAGAATGAAGTCCACCTTTCTCTGTAGTTATTTTTTTTCTTTTAAACTGGCTACATTATTTTGAAATACATTGTAGTTATTTTGATAGATTAAGCTTAAGTCAGACCCCAGTAACCAGCACTAAATGATTTGCTCTTAGTTCCACATATGAAAAGAAATGTTGGGGTTTGTTTCGGGATTTTTTAAATTAAATTCAAAACTCGTTCTTTTTCTTTAGGATTGCTTTAAGTTGTTTGCAGTCACTCATTTCATTACTCACAAACACAGCCAAGCAGAAATAAATAATTTTTAGAAAATATGTCAATGAAGTGATTTCACTAGCAATCTGAGAAGGAAGAAAAATCATAATTTTTTTTTTTGTTAATTAAGCACTTGCTGAGAACTCAATACCATAAGGAAGATTGTGTAACTAGAGAGCAATTAGAAAGAGAAATGAAATAACCTGAAGTAAGATGAGACACTGCAAGTGAAATTTTGTCTCTAAAACCAAATTGAGTTTTATTGTTGATACCCTATTGCTGATGATGTAGAGATGCTCATTTTTCCGGAACATTTAGCTGAAATTCATCAAACTGCAGTATGCTCTTGAGAACAGATACCAGAGTCTAGAATTAAACTATATTCATCTAGATATTAAATGTGGGTTTGCTTTTACAGAACAAAAATCAGGACATCTCTCCATGGTTTTTTTTCTCATGCTGACTGGGCAAATCCCTTTAAATCTCTGTGCCTTAATTTCCCTGAAAGATCCATGAATAATGCCTGTTATTGGAAAGAGCAGAGACATTAGCATTGTTTTGAGATCTTTAACTAATTTCTTTCTCTAGGAAAAAATAATCTTTTTGTGTTGATATTATTCTCTGTCTGGTTGGTGCTTACACAGATGGCGAAGTCTGCCACTTTGGACAGACTGCAACTTGTTATACTNAGTCTATTTTCAAACACCAGTCAAGGAATTTGGAGGTGATAGTGTCTTGCAAAGATATGGAAAAAGCAATAAGATCCATGAGCAGTACCAAACAGGGAAGCAGGCAGGCCTTGCCAGGTTGGAAAAATGCACAGAAAATAACAAAGTGAGATTTGACTTGTTAAAGCACAAGTTTAAGCTCTAGGGAAAAACATGAAACATGGTTTTGATGTTTTGAAGTGGAACAGAGTTGCACTAAAGGAGCATGTGGGAAGGTGGGCAGCGCTTCATTGACTGGCTTCAAAGAAGATTTAAAACATAAAGCATTATAGACAGACTTCAGGACCCAGGGAAAGAAGTAATTCCTGTCTCCATAAGACTTGATTTGTAACTGGAAGTTTGGGGTTAGTTCTGATCTGTCCGTCGCCAGAAAAACAGAGGTAATTTGGTTAGAGTTCAGTAAAGGGCAACAAAGATGGAGCTGGAAGGGTGCTAGACTGCTAGTTGTGCTTTGCAAGAATTAAACCTGGCATGCTTGGCAGTGCCACGGCAGAGGAGGAGACACAGCAGTCTGCGCCTGTAGAACATGTAAAGATCAAGGCAGGAGAAGATTGCTCACAGGAGTAATCAGCAGCTCTTCAAAGGGAAAAGCATCCTGATTTTTCCTGTACTGTGCAATAATTTCCAAAAGCAATACTGAAGATAGGGCTGTTGGAGCAGTTCACATCAAACGACAGCAGTCAGTGAGTGTAAAGCCTCTTAGGCCCACACCATATCTGGTTTACTCTACTGAAAATACTAGAGCAGCTCCAGGCTCAATGGACAAAACCCTGCGTGAGTCACAGCTTGACCCATTTTCTCTGCTATTTATGGCAAAACAGCCTGCCACACCTGCCATAGCCTGCATGCTTTTTATGGCTGGATTGGAGAGCAATGGCATCCATGTGTACGTGGCTGTGTTTCCATGTGAAATTTGGGTGATGGGTAGGAGACGGCTGCCTTGGCTCCTGCAGACAAGGCAGGGCCACAGTTGTGGTGGCAGTGGCAGTGATGCCTTATATTTGGTCCTAAAATTAAGAGCCAGACACGGTTAAGGGAGAAAGGGTTTTCACCTCGGTATTTAATAAGGATCCTTATGGTGCAATACTTCCCCAAGGTGGAGCATGCTGAAATTTACACACATGGTAGATCACGTATATAATTTTATAGACCTTGCAAGTTAGCATATCTAACAAAGATGCCTCAATGAGAGGCTTGAATGAATAGCGTGATGTCCCCCTATCCCAAAGTATTCCCTGCTCAATGGGTGTAATCCTGATTTACAGGATGTATTCTAGAGGGGACCTTGGTTTCTCAAGATAGTGTGGGGCTTTCTGGCCTCCAGTTGCAAGGCCTTTAGGATGTTTGGTCCTCTGGCCTAACAGAATACCAGGACTATGCTAAGTTATCAGACTTAAGGAATTACTTGTATGCATGCTAAGGGCACTGAGAATACATCAAAGGTATATAAAAGAAAAGGCATTAAATTGTTATGGCATCAGCGAGACCTGCCTGCCCTGGGCTGCCACACGTGTGGCTCATGTTTGCTGTGTGTTTGGCTGCAGACAGACTGCATGACCTGCCCTAGGAGGAGCTGGTGGGGTGGACTGCACAGTTGGACAAGATGCCATGGTCCTCCCTGACCCATGTCCCAGATGCCAGCGACTGGTCCAGGAGTGGGCTCCCCATGGTCTTCTTTCAGGTTTTGGCATCAAACTGCAAGTCCTGTGGACATGAGGTCCTCAGTGACATTCAGCTGTGCAGACCAGCTCCCATTGCCCTGCAGCACTGCTAACACAGAGTCCAAGAGGAAGTTCCCTGAGGGCCCACATGCCTTACACAAGTGACAGCCATTGCCTTATCTAGAAGCAAGGCAGAAGCAAATGCTGGTTCAGTGCCCAGCCTCTGGGCCATGGCTGCTAGTCACACTGCAGCAGGATTTCTGCTGAGGTAGATCTCTGCTGGGAGAGTTAATGGCATTCAGGAGCTCTGCAAGGCAGCTGGAGCAAGTCATAAGGATGGTTGGTCACTGCTGACTTTGCATTTGAACTGGTGATTTAGAGAAGAAGTTTGATAGCACTTTAGGATTAGCCAAGGCATTCAGCCTTCCTTCTCTGCTTTCACTCCAGGCAGGCAGACCAGATAGTGTAGCACCATAACAACAGGAAGACTATAAATAAATACTCAGGACCTTTTTCTGCTACTTGTTTGTGTATCTGTCAAGTTACGACAATGCACACATGGATGGTGCTGATGGGCAAAGAGGTAACAGGAAGAAGAAAGAAAACCAAATGTACAAATTATTTCAGATATCATGGGAGCAACTTCTGTACTGGCAAGAACATTGTCTGGAGCCATAGGCTTTCATTTCAGCATGCTTGATGTATACAGCTCATAATAACATACGTGGGAAAACAGCAATGATTTCTGGGACCAGAAATAAATTTAGGATTAAAGGGAGATAAGTATCCTTGGTTGAGGCAGTTGAGAAATCTGCCTGTCTCTCTTTTCAACACAGAGACATCAATCCCACTCTGTGACCTTTCCAGCAACCCATCCCTAAATCCCTGGAAAGGGGTGCTGTCTCCAGCAGGAGGGAGGAACTCGCCCCTCCTGACGTTAGGAGGAGACCCAGTAATTGCTCTGTGTCTCCCTTTGGAACATGGCTTTGGGTTGGCGGTGGTTTTGCGTGATTTTTTTGCTTTCTAGAAGCTGAGCTGGCAGCTTCTTTTGGATTATGTTTATAGTACCCTAGTGTGCTATAGCTGATAAAATATAAATGACGGAGTCAATTGTGAGGGCTGTAAAATAACTCTGGTGCTGGAAGTGCAAAGGCGAGTACACTTTTGCTTGGTGAAATATTTGTTGCTTTTCCAAAGAGGTCATTATTTCAATTTTCATGTGAATTTTCATCACTTAACGGAACATATTATTTTGCACATTTTCATGGCTTTTGAGGTAAGTGCTGGAACATAATACTGAAATAGTGCTCCTGCTTAATCCTTCCCATGAACTGTACTGCCAAATTTGTTCACTCAGACTGTGGAGGCAGGCAAAGCAAAGGTCAGACACCACCAAAAAAATGGGGAAATCAAGGATTTACTCAAATGCAGGGCTTCACGGCTTCAGAAATGGTTGGTTTCTTTCCTTGGACTTCATACTGCTCCATGTCTGGGTCTCTTGGAATTTGGAAGCTCACTTTTGTTTGGATTTACCAAGTGAGTGATCATGCAGAGCTAGTTTCCTTGGCACATGGAGATGTGGGTTTCCTGCTTGGAGCTGGCTGATGACTGAAGAGGGGTTGGATTGTTTCCCCATCCCACAGAAACCCCGCCACATTCAGAGGTTAGCAAGTTTTAAGGCAAACCATATTTTTTTCAAGACAAATTGTCATTGGAAGGGGAAGATTTCTCCTTACATCCAGTTCCAGCAGCTCGTCTTGGACTTTAATTTAAGGTGTGGATCATATTTGAAGGATTTTCTAGTTTATGCCAAACCCAGTATGGGTTAATTCCCTTCGCTACTGACTGGGAAGCCCAAATCAATCTTTTCCTGAGATGCATGCTATATTTAGTCAGGAAATGATAAATAATGCTATTTGAAGTACATTCGGCTTCTTCCCCTTTCCTCCTCCAATCCTTCTTCCTCCAAAATAACTACACGGTATAAATAATTTGTACGTTTAACCTGAATATTCCTTGCCTACTTAGGTGTGCTCGCTTTCTCTCTCTACACAAAAAGTCACTAAGTGGGTTGAAAGTTGTTATTTTATTGATGTACAGTATAAATAAGTCACACTACATAAGATGATTTGCAGTTGTGTGCATGCGTGATTCTCTGTCCTGTTTTCTTAACTGACGTGCCTTTACCACTTGAACTATTCACCTTAAGAAGTGAATTCAGTGTTTGATATTTGAAAGGAAATGTTTCCACCACAGACAGAAAAAAAACCACTAGCTGCTATTGTGTGTTTGCAGTTTCATGTTTTGCTTCATAATTGCTGAAATGTCTGCATTTTTTTTGTCCCAAATACATAGATTGCTGCCTTTCTGGAAAAACAGGATTGTTTACTTAATTAAACATTAGGTAATGATGACATAAGAGATTTTTAATTTGTTTCTCATCTATGGAAGATCTGTAACAAAGAAAAATGTCTTCATTAGTAAGAGATTTTTTTCTCTGGAAGCAGAATACCTTCCCTTTAGTATGCCCCCAAAGTGATGGTATTGATTTTAAAATCACAAGAAAATCTTTATTTCTTTCAAAAGCCATCTTTTGCTGACAGAAGTTTTCAACAGACTCCCATAGATGCAAACATCTTGCTCACCATCACTTGAGAAATCCTGATAAAACCATTGATTTATGATCTATGAAAATATTTCAGGCCAAGAGTTTTTGATGGAAATCACAGGAGACAGATTGTATGAGTTACTCAATAACGCTGGGCTGCAGGATGTTTGCATCACAGCAGCATAAGGAGGCTGTAAATCAAAGGAGAGCTGAGCTCTGTGTTATCTGCTGAGGGTGTGTTCACTGGGAGCCCTTGCACAAGCACCAGAGCTCACACAGGTGTCAGGGGAGCTGTTTGGGAAGTGCTGTTTGGCATCCAGAGTAAAGGATAGTCTTATCATAAGATGGAAAACACCCAGACAAATCATCAGTTTTCAGTGTCAGTTATTCTGTAGAAGTTGCCTTGTGTGTTTATTTATTTATTGTGAGAAATGACCCTCCCAAAAGTTAAACGTTTCTGTAAATAGAGAAAGGTGCTGCCTGGCTACTTGTTCTTGGTATTAAATGTTTCTGTTTGAATTCATCTTTTGAAGAGGAAAATGGACTTGGGAGGTGTGGGAGGAACAGTGCTAGTTGTGTTGGGACAGACACTTTCCTACCTGGAGCCTAAACTGAGGACTTGGGGATTTAAGAGCCTACTCAACAGGGTTCTTTGCCAGGAAACAGGGAGAATGAGGAAAAGACTTCACCTAATTGCCAAGGCCGGTATTCATCTCATCTAATAGAAGGTCCCTGAAAGGGAATTATCTGGTCTAGGGTTCTCTGGACTTTGTCCAGAATCAGGACAGAGCTGTGGATGCATCCCAGTGGGTATTCATTCCGCTGTGATGGAAGTGTCTAAGGTGAACCATGCGAGTTGCTCTCCAAAGGTCTGTTTTGACTTAGAACAACTAGATTAGATCAAGCACTTCACTTTTAGACATCTGATGTCAGATGAGCTGAATTGCACCCCATCAGAAGGTTTTCAACGGGGTTTAGTCCCATTAGTGCTGTAATGTGTCACCTAAGCACCCCTGAAATCATGGGTAGCTGAATCCTTTCTGTCCTTTGAGAGGAATATACCCATATACATATTTGTATCCTGTAAAGCATCCCACAGGACCCTTCAGCATGCACCTCCAAGCCACTTGAAAATCTGCCTCTGATACAGTTCTGCAAGCATCAAATTGTGTATGTCACGTCACCTTCTGCTGCAGCTTTTATCCGGGATGATCCACTGCCTAAAACTGCTGTGTCTGAAAAGCCTTCAAAACAGGAGTAGCAGTGCAGGTGTTTAGCACAGGTATCAGAGCTCATTGGAAGCACACTGTTTTAGTTTAGGAACTATAGCAGCTCATTTTTCCAATTAAAATGAAAAGGATATGTTGTTCCAAGGCAGCTTGATTTGAAGAAAAATGTCGGTAGTCATTTTGTAGGATATATCATCAAGACCTTTAATGACCAGTGCTGGTTGGGACATCAGCATTTATTTATGGTTGGGACTTAAGCAGTTCACCCCTTCACTGAAGAAAGACTGAATCCAGAATCATTAGTTTAAATTCAAGGTCCCTGTCACAACCAGTAACTTAAATTAGGTATCTGAGCACGTAGCAGCAAGCACAGAAATATATTCTCCTCCACAGCCAAGTGTGAGAAAGAGCTGAACACTCACAACTCCTACTGTAGAATATGGACACCAAGAGGATTAGTGGCACATAACATATGCTTGATATTTAGGACAATTTCCAAACTTAGCAGGGTTTTTGTGGACTTAAAGCCATCAGCTTATGTCTGTCTGTCTGTCTGTCCAGCAGAATCTGCTGTATAGGTAATCAGTGATCCTGCATGTGAACACATGTGCAAGTGAGTATAGTATTTGTAAATTCCTAGTTCAGTTTAACAATTACTTCTGTAGGGGTGGGTTTGATCAGTATGACTGGCAACACTAAATCACAATACCTTCCACCTGTACGTAAAAAACTCACCATTTTCACTCACTTCAAATCTATTTGCACCCGTTACTGTACTTTGTCTTGGATTTTCATGTGCTATTATAGAAAAAAAAGTCTCTCTGCCTCTGCAGTTTCCTCTCCTTATCCTCTCTTATTTCCAGCAGCCAGAACAGCACCTTTGTACTGCAGACAGGTACTGATGGTTAGCAGGAGGGATTCAGCTTTGCATTGCAGATTACACAGCTGCATAATCTCCCCTCTAAGAAGCACAGTGATACGCAGTCAGCTCGAGGAGAGCTGGGAGTTTGGTATTTCTTACCTGTTTTCCAAATCTCTTTCATGACTCTGAAGATATGTGAAGAAAGGTGTTAAAATAAAAAGGAAGTGGCTTATTTTTTTATTTTTTTTCCCCTGATGCTGCTGAGATTGCCAGTGAATATTACCTGAGCAGCAGCTAGCAAGTTTCTGCAGAAGTGTGTTGATGGAGCAAGTGAGTAGCAGCAGCTCTGAATAAATCATTTATGTGTGCACTGCAGTCTGTTTCAGGGATTGGCATCAATGGTGGCGCACTAACAGACAAACAGAGGAAAAGGCTTTCACCCAACTTTTTATTGAAACCTCACGGGAATAAAACAGGTCAGCGGTGAATATTAAATTAACTTTTGGCCATCTTCCAAAGTGATCTGGCCTAGTTAGGAAACATCAAGAAGGAAGAAAGCTTTGCTTCTTCACATCCTGATTTCTCGAGGGAGGGGAGAGAAGGAGGTCTATGCAAGGCATTGCAAGGCAACCTGATTTTATAAGTCAGCAGTTCTTCCACATGCACAGAGACAGTCCCGTGCAAATCCACATACCAGCTGCACACACTTTTCTTGCAATGTTGCAGCAACATTTAACCCACCTGCTTTTTCTTAATGCCAACTTGTACATTCTGAGGAGTAAGACTAGATCAGCAGGGTGTTTGTTCAGTTTTGCAAGACCATCGGTACAGCCCATATGGGGCACAATGTGCCTTTGCTGCCTTTGCCTCCTTGGGCAGGATTGGTCCCTTATTGGAATGTGTACATCTCAGCCTTGTGAAAGCCTAGTAAAGCTGACTTCAGTGGAAACTGCTTAGCAGCCACAGAGATACTGTATGGAAGTACCACCCTCCATTTTCTGCATGTTGGATGTTTGTTCAAAACATACAATTTTTTTCAAGAAATGATATATTTTTAGTACAAGCCTGCTTATTTAAGGATAAAGGAACAGTGGAATTAAACCATCAGTACCTGTTGGCTGTCCCATGAAGAAAATGAAGAGCTGTATTACATGTTGATAGGTAAAGAGCCACAAAAAGACACAGCAGGAGATAAAACTTTTAACTCACATGTAAAAGCCACAAAGCAAACATTTTTCTGACACACATCTCCAGCTAAAATTTGGAAGTGCCACGGTGGAGCCAGCTGACAACTGTATTGCTGTGCATCTTACTGAGGGTACTGGTGTTTCCCCCACTGGTTAGTGAGAGCCCCACTCCCCACAGGAGCCTGGCCAAGGGGTCAACCTCTGGGGAAGGAGGTGGTGAGGGGCAGGGGGACACCCTGTTCTCAGCTGTGAGCCATCCCACACTGTGTTTCCATGGTAGTGCTCTTCCAAGCACTGAATCTTCCAGTCTGGGGGAATTTTTACAATGGCAGAAAAGATTTCACAATTGATTTCGTTGTGTTGAACACTATTTTCTCGGGGATGGCAAAGGAAGGACAGATTTTAAAATTTTTAAGTAGCCCTCAATAATGTCACAAGCTCAAAGCTGGCAGCACCACGTGAAAGTTTCCATGCAGAAGTCACAGAGGTGCCAAAGCACCCAGCTCTGCCTCTGGAGCCCATCCAGGCTCCCACTTCTCACCCCCTGATCCCCACTGGGAACCAGCTGTGCACTGATGGCCATGGCAGGCAAACATGGACACCTCCAAGGCTTTTACAGCCCTCCAGGGCTGTTTGCAGTCTTGACCAGGTTTGGGCACTGGGCTTCCTCCTTGAGGTTGAAGGGCGAGCTGCTGAGCCACTAAACCCTCAGTTATTTTCCACATCTGGTTTGATTCTCTGCAGATAAACAGCAGCCTTGCCATTAACAACAAAAACTTAATTCACTGAGGTTTGTTCAAGCACTGAGAGCAAATATTTTTCCTGTGCAGCTTGGGGTCATTTTAAGGGAAAAACAGGGCTGGAGGTATATCACCCCTTTAAAAATTATTATTACTTCCTAGAGAAAATAGAATTTTAAGCACCTCTTCCTTCCATTTGTGAGGTTGTTTTTAGGGAAAAATTGCTGGCTTTGGGAAGGAAACTGCTTTGTGACTGACTTGGGATCAGAGCACAGGATTTGAATAAATGTATGCATTAATTTACCTTTTGTCCTTTTTTTGTTAATAAATGAAAATGCTCATTCATAAGTAATACCTCAGTAAAACCCTGTAGGAATGCTTGATCTGGTTTTCTGTCTGCTCCCTCTTGGTGCCAGGACTTACACACAAAGAGAGGGGACAGAGCAGCCAGCAAGTATCACAATTATAAGTCTTTAGGAAATGTCTGTGGCTGTATAAGCTGCTGATTCCCCTCACTGCTGCTTGGGAGGCTGAAGCCTCTATGTAGGTCACGTTCGCCAAGACTGCTGCCTCCCTTACAGACAGACCTGCTGTTGACTTGGGCTGTCTTAATGCATCAAAGAGCCTCTGCTATGCTTCAGCTCCCCTTCTGAACTCAAGCTGCATCGCTCAGCTCTTCATGTAATCACTGAGGTGGGTAACCTGACCAGGGAGCTTGAGCATTAATCACAGTCTTTCTGGTTCCCCGGGCAGAGAAGAAAATTTCTCATTTTACCATCACCGTTGTTTTTTTAAAATCTTTGAAATTTCTCCCTAAACCTGTTTTCCCACCTTTTCTGGTTTTTTGGTTTCAGTGTTTCAGAACCTGGTTATTGTTATCAATGATCATTTGCAGGGTACCAAAAGAGGCAGTTAGGATTTTTTTAATTAAAAAAAAAATAATTTTAAGAGGAGAAATGAACACCCACAGAAATTGAAAATAGGAATGCTGCTGAAGAGCATCTCTCTTTGCTGCACAATGATAACATCGGAGGTGCTGCTACATGATGGAGCAGCCTATTGAACAGACAGTGGGTTTGGGGTAGAGACTGCTCCATAGCTGAAAATGACTTCGTCCTCCTTGCAGTTCTGCACATCACATCCAGAAGCAGAATCGGAGGGGCTGGAAGTACACAGCTGACAATGCTCAGGAAGCCTAAGGAAGTATAGCAGAGGGGCACTGGCTGGTTGTCTCTCTTTGCTGCTGTTTGTCTTTCTAGCATGGCAACACCAAGGCTTGTGAGCAGTGCAAGCTGTCATCAGGTCCTGCCGGCCTTGCCCTGGCCTTGTACCGGCCAGGAGAGTGGCTGGTCCCTGCTCGTCACTGGGATCTGCCCAGTGCCCAGGAAGTCACGGTCACAGGGCTGGGGCAAGAGATGCTGAGGCACCCGGCCTAGCAATGGCTGGTTTTAGTCACATCTTTGGAGTTTTCTCCGCACTTCCTTCCTAGCAAATTTTACCAACTGTGGTTTTTCTCCGTTCTTCACCCCCCCCCCCCCCCTCCCCCCGTCTCCCAGGCAGGGCGGGAATGTTTCCCCGTGTCTTTGCCGTTAGAGCAGCAGCCGAGCGAGAAAGCGGAGCCGCTGCAGGGCAGGAAAGCGTTAACCCCGCACCGAGGGCGGGAGGGGGATTACTGCTCCCCACTCCCGGCGGGGACGGGGCCGAGTGGGGATTAGGCGGCCGGAGCCCCGGGGCCGAGCCATCTGCGTGCCGGCTGCTCCCCGTGCCGCTTCCTCCGCGGCCCCGGGGCCGCATCGTCCCGGCGGGGCCGGGCCCGGTGGTGCCGCGGGGACCCCGGAGCCTCCCGGGCACGGGGACGCCGGCAGAGGCGGAGCCGCCCTTCCCTGCCGGCTCTCCTCGGGGCGCCGCGGGCCGGGGGAGGATGCTTTCCCCAAACCCTGCCGAGCTCTGCTGAGCTCGCTGTCCTGCTCAGAGTCGCACCTCGTTTTAGAGATGCCTCCTCCTTTTCCTTTTTTTCCATTCCCGCAGCCAAAGCATGCCGTAAAACTTCCACTGACAACGTATTTCTTATCGAACCTGATTTACAGAGTGCTCAGGCTTCTCAGCGTTTGTCTTCTGCGAGCTGGCAAACCTGCTCGACTATTTAATTTTTATTATTTTATTTTTTGTCAGAGCGTTTTGTTTGAGGCTTTTCTGAGTGGAGAGCCCATGAAGAACCCAGAGCACCCCGCCGGGCAGGAGCAGGGAGCTTGGGCAGCTCCGGGCTCGGTGCTGGCCTTGAGCCTCCTCCCCAGGGCTAGTGATCAGCGCTGGGTGTGAGCCCTTCACAAACACCACTCACCCACCGAGGACAGCTTCATGGGGTGGTGGAGAGACATGAGACTGGTCTTCGTGTAATGGCATCTGAAATTCAGCCAGCCTTCAGAGGCAGCTGATAGCACTTCTGCTTATTTTTGCTAGCGGTCTCCATAATTTTTTTTTAAAATTACAGTACCGATATTGCTTAATTGGTTTGGTGATAAAATCTGCTGTAAACCTTTTCTGATTTGTTTGGTTCTGCTGCTAGGGAGAAATAACTCTATTTGTCTGCTTCTTGCAGAAAAAAAAAGTGCAGACTGGGCAGGATTTTTTTCCCCAAATGAAACACCAAATTAAATAAATAAAGGAATAAGACCCCAGGCAAAATGCAGATTCAGTCCAACTTTTTTTTTGCATCAGATGCATGATCAGTTTAATAAGAGAGATCCAACTAAATGCTCAGAGGCAGGGAGATAGTAAAAGAGAGGGTTAGAGTGGAAGTATCAGGGTGAGGCTTGATGTGTTTAGCTTTGCAGTTAGCTGTTTCAGCACTTTTCTCCATGACTTCAAGAGCTGGTAGGATAAGGTTTGGTTTTGTTAAACCTTGTTAGTGTCAAATCTATTGATGCCCGGTAAAGATTACACTTATGTGTCAGCCTTTGGGGGCTGGTGTGTGCGCATGCATGTGAGGCTGTGTTACAGCAAATGCTGACACATTAAAGTGGGGGTCAATAACAGATATCACTTAACTCTCTGGCCAGGATTGGTCACTTTAAAACACTGTCTGTGGATGGATGGTACCCAGTGACAAAAATGTCAGGCATCCAAGTGTTAATTATTTAATCTCCAGCACACACACACTCCTTTTTATAGTCCCCCTGAAAATCATGCATGCTATATTCTCTTCTGCTGTATTCAGCACAGCTCTTTTCTTTGGCCTGACGCTATTGCTTTATAGTGACACCTCCCAGTGGCACTCTGCAACATTTCACTAAAGTCCACACAGAACTGCTCCTTGATAGGTTCATGAAACCAAGTGCTGTGTTTGTGCAAATGACACCTTTTAAAATTCATCAACCTTTGTGGGTGCCTTCTTCACAGGAATCCTCCAATTCCTCCCTCTCCCAAATATTTGGGTCCCCTATTGAATAAGAATTAAAAGCAAAGAAATACTTTCTAGTTATGTCTTCAGAAATTTGGCACTATGGTACAACTTCTCCAAACATAATGACATCCTGTGGCTGAAGAAAGCAATGTCGTGCTCTTGATGTTCCTACTCTTGTTACTGTTGTTAATGTTATTGTGAGAGCAATCTCTCTGCTCTGCTGTGTGCAACACCTGCTAGCAATATCCAGGGGCTCCACGGACCTGGTATATTAAATACGTCTCACTCTTTAAGACCAGGGAAAAACAGGATTTAAGCAGATTGAGATGCAGCCTAGTTATGGTAAATTGTTAGGTTCCCACCACCGGCAAAGCTACCTCCCCCCATTTCTGGGTTTAGTGGTCTCTACTTGCCTCAGATTGAAACCTTCTTCTTTTACTGGCTGTCACAGAATCACAGAAGGGTAAGGCTGGAAGGGATCACAGTAGCTCACCTGGTCCAACCTCCCTGCTCAAGCGGAGTCATCCCAGAGCACACAGCACAGGATTGTGTCCAGGCAGTTTTTTAATATCTCCAGTGAAGGAGACTCCACACCCTCTCTGGGCAATCTGTTCCAGTGCATGGTCACCTGCACAATAAAGTTCTTCCTGCTGTTCAGGTAAAATTTACTGTGCATTAATTTCTTGAGTTATAGATGTCTCTGCTTACCATATGGATGAGTATTTGGTAGTGCACACACTGAAGCATCTCTGCAGATATTACTTGCTAAGTTATTACAAGCCCATTGTGGGTGTGCCCTTAACTAGAAACAGTCTCTGAAGCTGTTTTTGTTTTGTATAATAGGAACTTTTTTGGTTCATCTGAGCTCAATTCTAAGTCTCTGTGCATGTCAAAAATATATTCTCAGCTAAATAAATGTGTAATTGTAAAACTATTAAATTAAAGGGATGCAGACCCTGGGACAGACAGAACAGGCTGTTTTTCTTTAGCAGCTCATTTTGGGTTCAGCAGGAATGGGATAGGTTCAGTCCTCCTGAGGATGGGGAACTGATATAGAGCAAACACAGCCCCACTGACAATAGCTCCTCCAGAGCACCAGCTGTTGTGAACTGTCTTCCAGAACAAGTAGGGATTTTAGAAACTACTAAAATGGTGCTTCTTTGATAAATCTACTTTTCCTGTGGAATGGAGAATCTACACAAAATGGTCAGAAAGAAATACCATGTGGTTGTCAAATTCCCCACATTAAAAAAGGCCTTTGAAATTAGTTTTCTCCAAACCAAGGAAGAACTGCATCCCAGTTAAACATGAAAGGTTTGTACCATGACTACCTACCATTTAATAATGCATCTTTGTCTTAATTGGTGCAGTTTGGTCTGTGGACCATCCCTTAATCATAAGAGATGCCTTACTCCTCCAGCAGTTGTGCTAAAGTCATCCCCATGGCAAAAGTGGTGGGGTCCATGTGGAGTAAGATAAAATATGTTAGAGAGCTATCAGACTTTGATCAATGAAATCCAGAAAGAAGATAGGCACAATATGAAACACAAGTGAAACACAAATCTGCAGGCCTCTGTCTGGCTCAAGCCAGTGAGTGCAAAGCAATTCAGGCCTGCTGTCAGCTAAAGCTCTGGCACAGCCCTTTGACATGACTATGTAATGCAGCAAATCTGTTTCTCGTCATCTGACGCTCCACTGAGACCTCTTGCTATGCTTAGCTGAGAGCTTTGAACCTCCTTGCTTTTGTTGGCCTCTTGCAAAGTCCCTCAAAAACACAGTCAATTTGATACTTTACTCTGCTGTTGCCAATTACCCTGGTTGTTGTTGGACAGCAGAGAGGTAGTAGCAGCTGGCGAAATGGTGGGTTTTGTATTCATGCAGTCAGGGTAGCAGGGCAGCAGTTGTGCTGCCTGTGCAGCTCCTGCCAGGGCATGGGCAGGATGAAGGGACAATCACTTTGCTCTGCTGGTAACCAAGAAAAAGGGCAGTGTGGAGGAAGTTCATAAGGCCTCCTCGTGCTGGAGGAGCCCCAGCTGCAATCCTCCTACTCCTTGGGGCTTTGGGGCACTTGCCTCATCCCCTACAGTGTCCTCTGAAGCTTTTTTAATGCTAGGTGCAGAATAGGAATACAGGTGCCTGTCCTGGTGATGGTGGCTCAGGATGTCTCAGCCAGTGAGTGCTAGAAATGCTCTCAGTGTTGCCCCTGGCAGCTCTGTGCTCACTTTCATAGACGAGCAGCAAATGAAGAACGGAGTCATCTTCCCTGTAAAAAAACCCTCATGTCTGGCCTTTGGGTGCCTCTTACAGCCCTTACTTTGGGAGAGCTTCTACTCACTCAAAATAGGGATGCACAGGATGGCACAAACCTGAGGCTGAAGTGTGGGTAGTACTGTCATCAGGCCTGTAAGGAAGTAGCTATGGATGTCCTGAGTGCTTGTTCTTTACCCCTGCAAAGCTTTCAGAAAATAACACGGTGTCCATGTGCATCTCATGGTAAGGCAGAAGCACAAAAATGAAGGGGTGTGCAGAAGTCACCCTGGCTTTGGGCCGGACTCCAAAACCCAGCTGCAGTTTCTCAAAGCACAAGTGCAAATGTCAGACATCGATAAGATGGAGGAAATAAATGTTTTTGCAAACTGGGAGAAAGGAAGACTCTGTGGAAATGCTTTATTTCCCTTCTTACATAATTACATCCACAAGTAGTCAGGAAGAAACTGTGATTTATGTCTTGAGTGCACAGTAAATCACTGTGAGAGCCCATGCTCTGTCTGTGTTATACTCACTGGGAATGGCCTCTGGCCACCGACAGCCCCAGTTGCCAAAGTTTTCTGTCTCTGACAGACTCACCGGCAGTTTGGGCTTGGGTGATGAATTTTGAAATGTGATTGTGCTGTAAAGCTGGCATACACAGTCAAAGAGCCATACACAGCAAAGAGCATACACAGTCAAAGAGCCAGCCCATGGCTGGAGGAGATGATAGCAGGTCCTGGCCAGGTAGAGAAGCAAATGCACTGAGGCCCAACATGCAATGGCTGGTGGGCTGGTGGCACACACACACGTGTGCCTCACTGGGTTTGGAAAAGTGCTAAAGGAATGAGGGCTTGTTATTTTGGGAGGGGATATGCTCAACTCCGTAAATATACCCAGGAACAGACACACCAGCTTTGCTGAGTGTGTTGGACAGTCTGGAGGCTGCCTCTGTCCTGAGGGATTAACGCACGGGATGAGATACTTTGGCCTGTGGAGCTTTCCAGGAGCAGTGTACAGGATGGACTGGCAGACCCGTGCAAATCTGCAGGTGCAGTGACTCCAGTCCTAGTGTGATCCCTGGGCAAAGCCTGTGGGCAGCACTGCCCTTGGGAAGAGGGAGTCCTGCTGCTGACAGTCCCTGGCTTTGGGATCCTGGCTGCAGCATGTAGGATGTTCCCAACCCTGCCAGCTGCCCTCCAGTGAAAGCACAGCCTGGTGGGGACAGTTCCTTGGGCCAGGGAGTGCAGAGCCTGGCTGGAGCATTCAGGAGAGTTGGGTAATGAGTGCTTCAGCTTAGAAGCTGCTAGGCTTGGAAAGCTGCATGAGGTATCTATAGCAGAAACTCAAAGAGCAGGACAGGATGCATTACAGGTGTATAAATCCTTCCTGGCCTCCAGCTGCTATATGAGCAATATTGTGTCAACCTATTTTGTGTCAACCAGCTAGCCCTGTACAGATATTGTGTACCCTAGGGCATCTCAAATGGTACTGGACACCTTTGCTTAAGCAACTGAATCCTAAGTGGTTTGCTCAAGATCATATAAAGCCTCTGTGATAAATGGGACACAACCCAGACCTCTTCACGGGCTATCCAGCATTTTGATGACTGGAATTTGCCCTGTCTCAAGAATGAACATATCCACATAGTGGGTTGGCTGGATTTATTTTCTTCTTTTCTCATTTTTGAATAATTTGACTAGCCAAGGGTCATTAAAGGAAGTTTTGCAGTGCGTAACAAACATTTCTCCACAGCATATGTCATGTACAGGGAAAGAGTCAAAATCTTTTCACCCACCTTTATTATGCTTTCTTTATTTTTGTTTCAGCCTTCGATGTCATTATGTCTGCAGTGCTGGGTTTTGGAGGGAAATGTGCATGCTTCTTTTAATATCCCTGTGCCGAGCCTTACCCTAACTGTGTGGCTGCTTTGGGTTGTTTGTTCTGCTTTTTGAGAAAAAGTTCATATGAGCCTTCAGCATGAAAATCATATGAGGCAAAACGAGAGGGAGAGAAACTCCAGATGGAAGTAAAACCCCATGGGGAGGTGGGGCTTAGGAAAGCAGCCTCATGTGTGGCAGAAGACTTGATGGAAGTGTCAATAAGACAGTTCAGAAATTCCTCTGGCATGCAGTGGGTGCAACTAAGGTTTTCAAACTGGTTGTTTAATTTGGGGCTTTCTGGGGTCTAAAACATTTCTATGCTGCATATTTGGGGCAATAGCTGACAGTCAGGAGAGCCTGGGATCTCAGCTGTCATTTTAAGAAATTAGTGGGCTCTTAAGAGAAGTAAGAAAATGAGAGGCCTGGAATGAAGAGAGAGAAATAAACTGAATTGGGAAGCACGAGCTCAATAGTTTGTCATACCACTTTGGGTGAGGCTTGTATCGAGTAAGAAACCTGCTGAAAACAATTATCTGAAAAAAATGAAGCTGCTCAGATTTCTGCTTTATAAGTTTCTCTGCCGATTTAATCCTGCTCCCCATCCGCTCTGTGAGTGCTGTGTCCGGTTTAATGAGGCCCCTTCGTTCGTCTTGTTTGGGCAGCCGACCGAAACCTCTCCTATGGAGAAGGGCTTTTTCAGCCCCAGAGACTCCCGAGGGACTTGGGGGCAGAGAAATACAGAGTTCAGCAACTACTTGCGAGAGTTAATGAGGGGAAATGAACTCATTTGTGATACTTGTAAACCTGAAGCTCAGTTACAGGGAGCAGGGAGAGGGCTGGGGCATCCAGCTGCTTGTAACACAGATGTACTGATCTGGGAAGAGGTGAGCTGCTGGCTCTGGAGAGCCTGACTGTGCACAGAACCCTGTTTCTGGTTTAAATGGGTATTCCTTTGAAAAAGAGTCCAAGTCGTGATAAAAAAAAAAATCTATGTGCCCTTTCCAAACATCCTGTCCCAGAGCTCAGATGCTGACAGTGTGCTTTGTATCCTAATAGTGCTTTGTACTCTCAGCTTGTGAAGCCCTCTGAGCCTTTAGCCTGGCTTCCCACTGTGGCTGCTCTTCATGGGACAGCACTGATTTACACCAGTCTAATCCCTTACCTTTGTGACAGGTACTGCAGAGAGCTTTAGGTACTAACAAACTGAAAAAGCTTCATAGCCCACTACTCAGTGTCTCATGCTTTAGGTAACTTCATTGCCACATTACATTTCAGAAATTTAAAAAGCAAACACGGAGCAGTCAAAGAAACTGTACTGGTTTGTTCCCAGTCTTCCCCTGAGCAGCATCCCTCTCCTATACCCCTTTTTCTTTGTTCCCTAAAAAGCCATCTATGGCTTTAAATAAACTATAAGTGGGGACACGACTCTGCTTGATGTCTGGCTTGCAATGGAAGTTAAGTGTCACTTCCAATTTTGTGTGGGTGCAGAACAAAGAAGCCTGTGACCAATCCACTGTACAGTGCACTAGTTTTGTTTGAACAGGGAGCTTTGGTGAGAAGCATATTTCAAAGGGCTGGGGAAGCAGATTTTGAATGCTGTCAAAGAGAAATGATTTTACCTTTTCTATTTCCCATCCATGGTACCTTGTGTTCCTACCTCATGGAATAACCTTGCACAGTAGGTGGAGCAAGGCAGCTGGAGCAGTGTGCCAGGGATGGCTTTGGCTCGGTGGGGCTCCATCCAGGACACAAACTGGCCTGTGTCGAGTCAACCAAAGCAGCTGCACACAGGGCTGTTTGCAGGGGAGGAAGTGTAGAAACAGAAGAGCCAGTAGGCAGACTGCAGCACTCCTCATTTACCATCAGCAATGCCCAGCCACATTTATCTAACCAACTGCAGTCACTGTTACCAGTACCAAATGAAACCAGCACTGTCTCTATGAGATAATACTATCTGTGTAGCTGTTTCACAACATTTTTTCAAGAAGAGTGCAACAACCAAGGAAGGGCTTTATTAAAATGAGTCCCAGATTTACTATGAATAGGAGTTTAGCCAGGTTTCATACATGCTAGCAGAAAAAAAACTATTTTCCTATCAAATAACAAAGTGGTTGAGTAAGGAATTGAGATAAATTGTTGGGATGACTTCCAATTGTAGACTGTGGTGAGTAAATGAGGTAGGTCATGCCTCCCTGACAGCCTGGGTTTCAGTTTCACATCAGGCAGTTCTGTATTGCCATGTCTGTCTCCTCTGCACCATTTACTTCATATACTGTATGTACATCCTTCCCTCCCCCCAGTTCCACTCTCCCTTGTACATATTTAATCATAAAATCTCTCTGCTGCTCTCGTTCCTTGTATCTGACATGTGCTTTATCCAGGCTTCTGCCTCTAGAAGCTGGTCCTTGATAAAAAGGGACAAAGCAGACCATCAAGCTACCATGCTTTGTACAAGACATTATTTTTTCCATCTGTCAAAATTAAATAGCACTTGGGATTTTCCCTTGCCCTGTCAATATTTTCACAAAATTTTGGGCTGTCTAATGAAACTCAGGGAAAATAGTTGCACAATGACATTCCCTTGCATGTTGTCATGGTGTCACAAAGCTCTGTGCAATTTTTTATTTTTTTTTTTTTAGCTTTTTGAAGATTGATCCACAAAGAGGATTACCATCACTGCTTACTGCAGCCCTGTCACTGCTGTTGCACACATCTACCTCAGTAACCAGCCTGCCCAAATAGGCTCCTGTCTTTCAGACTAAGCATTTTTAGCATCCATTTAAATGTTTGACATAGAGAAAGCATTGGGGGCGTTCACAGCCTTGGCCTCACTGAGATGCAAGCAGGCATCTTCGGCTCCATCTGGGGCAGGATTTCACCACTTTCCAGCTGGAAGTGACCACTGCAGACTCCCTTTACTATGAAGCCTGCTCATCTCTATAATAAATGGCCATTTATTTCCAGAACATGAAGGCTCAAGGTTTTCTTCTTTTCCTCCCTTCTCTGTGCTGTTTGTGGCTGACAGGTGTGGGATCAGTACATCTTTCTCTCCCATTTAATTATGCACAGCCCTCTCTTCATTTTTCCACAGTAGGAATGAGGATAGGGATAAAATACAACTGTTCCTCCATTACACTGTCACAAAGGGAAGAACAGACACTAAGTTCATAAGCTGTTTGTTAGCTAAAAGCAGAAGACGGTCAAAGCTCTTAAGAAGAGATGCCATGTTCCTCAGTCAAAGGCACATGTTCAGGTTCTTTCTTCTTCCCATTTTCAGTTTTGAAGGGAAATTTCAGTAGCAGACACAACTTTTACAGACACATAGCCAAGTACGAGACTGAGAAATACAGGGTCATGCTTATCCTTTCTAGGTTAATTTCTCCCTGCCTTTGCCACAACCATGTCCATCCTTGCTCCAGCTGCCACCTCCTTGGCCACCCTCTCCAGCAGAACCACAGGCTCCAGATGGATGGCTCAGCACTTCCACTGTGTGCTGGTGTTTTTCTGGTTGGAGCTTGAATACAGCACTGCACTCACAGAGCAAATGATAATTTATTCCTTCATAGCTGATGGGTGAAGCACATGGGTATGAAAGAATAAACACAGAATTTCCACAATTGTCTGGAACTCTGTGTGTGTTGAAAGGAATTGGGGTGGTTCTCCTGAGGCAGCAGATGGCAAGCTCACTTGGGGATAATACCCATTGGATTCTTGTATTTGTGGCCACTGCTTATAGAGGTCACTAATCCTGTAGCTTGGCAGCTCTCTGGGGGTCACTAAATGTGTTTGTTTGGGTTTTGGAAATCAAGCACAGTATGTGCTAAGTGTTCTAACAGGAAATTCATGTGTAGTGTTTTAATATGTATTACATCTCAGGCGCTTGACAAGACAGGCACATAGATGATGAATGCAATTTGTCAGTAAAATTCAGCAGATATATCTTCAGGGTTTAACTTGATATCAAAGTGAGAAGGCAGCATTGAAAGCAAAGCAGTGAAAATTACACTCCTCAACTATTTTCCATGAAGTGATAGTAATTATTAGATAAGTAATAATGATTTGTGCCAATGCAGTCAGTACAGAGTGATAGCTCCCTAGGTTGTTATTTGGGCTTGTGGGTTGAGCTTGCTGTAAAGTGCACATTAAATACTATAGGATTATTGCAGTTCTGCCCTGTTTTAACAGATCAGAGTAGGGCAGTTCTTGCTGGATGGTTTGCAGGCTTTTCAGATACAAGTTGTACTAGGACAATGACATGGTTACTATTTTAGGCAGTGGGTTACTTGAAAGTGACTTGTGTTTCTATTTGCGTTAAAGAACCTCGCGGTCTTTTCAAGCAGTTATTAGTCTGTATTATAACAACTGTGTCTTTAGCTGCTTGAAATGCAGAGCCCTGGCAAGCAGAAATATAGAGCTACCAGGCTAAAAGCAAAATACATTAAATAAAACATCAATATTTATGACACAGTCAGTAGTTCTTCTGAAATAAACAAGAAGAAAATCTTGTGAAAAAGGATCAGGAAGGCTGGAAACACTAGTGAAAAACAATGAACATAATATAGTTACAGTATAAAACTCACATAACTCAGGGCTCAGTTCTTCTAAGCGCCTGAGCACTGTCACCTGTGGCAAAGCAAAGACTTAGACAAATTAAGTGAGTGATGCACTGATGGGCAAAAGAAGGGTCAGTGAGAGAATCCTGTTCTGCAGCTGGCACACAAATACCATGGCAGTTGAGGCATTACTGGATTACATGGAAATGGATCAAGCCACATACACAAATCTCTTAATTAACTGTTGGGTTATGAGTGAGAGTTACATTATGAATCCAAAATATTTGTACTACTACAATTCCTATTCCTATTTTAAAAACATTTTTATTCTGCTTTTGGAGATGATAGACCAGACAAATATACTTGTCCAGCATTTTTTATGATTAAAAGACTTGTAAACCACATCATAATTCTCCCAAAGAATGGGTTGCACACCCTGTCACCCCAGAGTAGCATGGGGGATAGTGGAAAGAGTAAACAGGTAAAAAGTTCTTGTGTCACACAGGGCAGGACACAAGATGAGGTTTTATTTATTGGTTCCATGGCAAACCAAGTTCCATTTCATAGCCTGATGTATTAGTTAAACCAGAAGAAAGTATGCTTATGTCTTAATGAATAGAAAATTTTGCTTCCTCTCCTTTGTTTATGACACTTAAAACCAAACCAGGATCAGCATTGAAAACCAATAGCAGAGTACTGTATTGCACAGTGGGTGACACTGTTCTCATGGGCAGGAAATACAGCCTTGCATCCCTCTGAGGAGAGCAAACTTTGCATCTGTGTCTCCCTGGGCTCTTGGTTAAGTGTTACCATCACTGCACTACTGCAGACCTTGAGGAATACAGTTCTCCAGAGGTGAGGGCGACATAGAAAATCCCTTCTTTTCTTCAAGTGTGAGAAAAATAAATTTTCTGAATTGTTATTTTGCACCCTGGTGTCACCCTACCCTTTGTGGATCTGGCCCAGGTTGGCCAGAGGGCCATGGTGAGTGGCAGCAGTGGGAGGTGCAGCCATGCAGGCAGCAGCTGGTGTGGTTCCATCCCACCCTTTTCTGTAGGAAATGAGGCTAAAAGATGCTTTTATGGGGTGAGCATGTGCTGAGCAGCACCCTGTAATCACAGCAGGAGGAAGAGCAGAACACTGTAATAATCTTTACCAGCAAGTACCTTGATCATTTGTAGCTACCACTACATACTGCATATTTAGGATCTGGTCTTTTATAAACAAGTTGCAAGCAGACTCCACATTCCTGGGAATGTTCAAGGCCAGATTGGATGGGGTTGTGAGGAACCTGGTATAGAGAAGGGTGTGCCTGCCCATGGCAGGAGGGTTGGAACTAGATGAACATTAAGATCTCTTCCAACCCAAACCATTCTTTGGTTCTTTGAAGCTGTGATTCTATGAAACCAGTACTAAAAGTATGGGAAAATGAGAATGGTTGCCCAAACCAGCCATGCTGTCTGGTTTGTGTGCCAGGGCCCTGTTTCTGGAAAGGAGGGTGTTGGTGCACAAAAGGAGCAGACACCAAGAAGGACAGACAGCTGTGGAGTTGTTGTCAAAGCTTCCAGCACACCTGGCAGATGTTTTGGCCAAAAGTTACCTCCCAGCAGCAGAGCTTACCCATGATGACAGGCACACTTCAAAACTGGTGGAGGAGCAGCACTTGTCTTGTACCAGACTCACTAACTCTGCTTGAAAAAATGACAGTATATTCAGCATAAAATTGAATATAAGAAAGGCCTGCCTTGTAGCAGAGTTGTTGTGTTTCATGAGTTGATGTTACAAAAGGGCCCTGTAAATGATGGTTTAGCATTGAAAAATTATTTATTATGAAGTGTGAAAAAAACATCTGCTCTTTCATGCAGCCCTGTAAGAAACAGTATCACTATGAAAGACAATCAGTCTGATAATTCTTTGTTTAAACTTCATATTCAGTGAGGGTGAGAATGTGGATCCTTGGCCGTGTGAAGGTTCCAGTGTATGAGGATGGGTGTGGGAAATGGTCTGAAACCTGATAGTGGAATCCAGTCCCTTTGGGGGGCAATGTTCTCTGAGTGCTACCCCCAAAAATTTTAAGGGTTTTTTTGTTGTTGTATTGCATTGTTTTCTAGTTCTTAGTTATTTTAATAATACATGAGCTTCTTTGTCTCTTAGAAACACAATTTACTCCCAAATGCCAAGAAAATTCCTCTACCCTGGTGTTGTAAGATGAAAGTTAAGATTCACAAAACCAAGTGTTGATGGGTAGTGCATATCTGAACCCTTTTAAACGGTTTTGGCAATCTCACTTCCAGGCATGTGCTGTTAGTTACTCCCATTTACATGTTTTTGAACTTCACTTTTTGTATTTCCCGTTCCTGCAAGCATCTGCAGTGTGTTCTATGTTGCTTGTGACAAAGCCATGCTCATTGCACACGGGTGGCAGCTAGAGGACCAGCCCAGAGTCCAGTTAATGCAAAAGAAGAAAGTCTTTCAAGATGATATTTTCACCCTGAAGTGTGTGTGCCTTCCATAGCCCCTCCCCACTGTTCCAACTCTGACACTTCCTGACTCCTCAAAAACGTTCAGCCCAGCACATCCAAAATATATTCCATTTTCTGTATTACTATACAATTACTTTTTACTGCATAATTATTTTTTACTACTCTTTCTCTCCAATTTACATCTCATCTCTTGGTGCCAACAGCTACCTAAACTTACAAAATTCACTTCATAGCTCCAGAGTGTGCAACAGAGCATAAACGGGGATGTGCAGCAACAGACAGAAAAAGTGGGGGTTAAGAGAAACTGGGAGGTGTAAGACAGGCCCTCCCCTGTCCTGCTTGTTTCCAGATTTCAGCAAGGGGCTGCAGTGCCCTTGTCTGTCTGTCAGGCTAAAAAAGGGACAGACCAGCAATGCAACCCAGTCTTTCACGCATGAAAATAAAACAAAAAGGGAATAGCTTTGCTAGGGACATTCCCTTAAGAGTTTTCAAAAGCATAAAAGATGAATGTTAAAGCCAACACCAGCCTTTGCAAAGAGCCTGGTATGAAGACTTGGAGGCTGGAATTTCATGTATGACTGTCACTGAAGCCACTTCATGCTGAGGACATGAAACTCAGCTGTGGCGAATTCAGTGCAGCAAAGGTGACATGATAAACATGTGAGCTGTACCCAGTGTATGCATGACATTCAAACTCAATATCAGATACATGGAAAGCAAAAGCAGCAATAGCTCCCTCCTTCTCTTGTGTCTTTCCCATCCAAATTTCTTTTCTCTTCCTCCTTTTCATCTCCATTTCTCAAATTCCATAGAATCATCACAGAATAAAAGAATGGCCTGGGCTGGAATGGACCCGGAAGATCCTCTAGTTCCAACCCCCCTGCCATGGGCAGGGACACCTTCCTCTAGACCAGGTTGCTCAAGGACCCATTCAATCTGGCCTTGAACTCTTCAAAACATGGAGCATCCACCACCCAGCTTCTCTGGGCAACCTGTTCCAGTGGCTCACCACCCTCACAGTATTCTAATCTGAACCCACCTTCTTGCAGCTTAAAGCCATTCCTTCTCCTGTCACTACATGCACTTGGAAAAAGTCCCTCTCCAGCTTTCTTGTAGGTACTGAGAGGCAGATATAAAATCTCCCCAGAGCCTTCTCTTTCTTCTCCAGGCTGAACAACCCCAAATCTCTCAGCCTGTCCTCATAGGAGAGGTGCTTCAGCTCTCTGATCATCTTCATGACCTTTCTCTGGACCTACTCCAGCTGCACCTTATGAAACAGAAGGGTAACACCAGTAAGGATCTCCAGGGTTGACTGAGTTGTCATCTCTTGTTGCCAAACAGTGGGACACCAATGATGGCCAGCCCCTCTGAAATGGGAGCAGCAGGCTGGAGCAGTCTATTTTTAGGGTACATGCAGTCAAGTGGAGCAGGAAGGAAAACAGATGATGAAATAATGGCACTGAGATTTCCTGTCAAAGGAATATCACTGTGTTCTGCTTCCTTCTTGTGTCAGGTCACCAGAACAAGTACTGGGTCTTATTTTCTTCTTTCTTTCCTTGAGAAGGTAAAATAGAGGGGAGGCAGAAATATTCATACTGCTCCTGCTTAAAAGCTAACTTTTATGTGGTCCAAGTCAGCTTTGAAATTGAAACCTCTCTGGGATAATGAAACAGAAGAGGTTGAGTTCCTATTTAGACTGATATTATTTGGCTGAGGGCTGTCTTTACTCAAGAGTAATTTGAGGAAGTGACAGACAACCATGACCTTGATTTACTTTGTAACAGTTTGGGTTGAAGTGGAAGAGTATTGAAATTCAGATTTTTTTAAAAATTCCAGGGACATCATTAAAGAGGAGGACTTTCCGTTCTTCCTTTCAGTACGCTCTGTGCTGTTAAAAATAGCAGAGGAAATAGATGTGTGACATTCATCTGCTGACTCCTTCATATCTGCTACCAGACTTGATTGCATTTAAAGACTGGTCAGAGCAGGAAAGTAGTCTAGGACTCTCAGCTTACCTCTGAAGGATTCTCAAAATGGGAAGCACCCATTTATGTGATAAAATACATTTCTTAAACTGGGCTTGTGGGAGGGATAGTACTAAATGAAAGAAGATAGTGGAAATCCCAAACGAGGTTTGGGAGATTTGCTAAGGCAAGTGGAGAATTCACATAATATGGAATATATTCTGCCCCATTTGCTTTGGAGGTACCCCAAGGTAAACTGAGATGCATATATTAGGGCAGTAGTACTACTTGATGATCATTTTTTTGAGCACTGATCTTCAACTCCATCACCCAAAAACTTGAAACAATCTGCATTCATGTCAAGTAAAACAGTTAGTTAATATCAGTATAATAGGAGGAGAAATGATGGGAGAGGTGGGCAAGCTTCTTTTTCTTCTGACTGAAAGGATTTCTGCCTCTTTTAGAGTTCTGAGAGCTCTGGATAAAGTTCCAGCCCTAATTTATTTCTGTTGGGATCCTTCCACCACCCAATCCCACACTTTGTTTGCCTGTTCTTTCTTACAGGAATGAGTTTGTTTGCTTTCCTGCAAAAACATCTCACAACCAGGAGTGAGCATGGAACTTGTCAGGTCTGGGAGCTGTTACAACCAGCCAGCAGTCTGCCAACGTTCCTGTCTGTAGACTAAAACAATGCCATTGCTTAGGAGAACCAAAGTAAAATGAGAAGGCTCTATTCAAAGGTTTCTTCAGGAAATAAAATCCATAGGCATTTGAGCTCCAAAGTGCAGACCCATGATAAGCAGATTTAGGAAAAGAAAACAAAAACACTAAAAAAAAAAAAGTCACATTAACCAAAGAAAACAAAGAAGTAAGAACTTTGCATGGATTTGTAGGCTTGTCCTTTACTCCCTGAAATGTGTTTTGCCTTTTCAGAAAATCCAGAGGACACTCTTCCCTTTTCCAGGGCAAGGGGACCACCACTGGCACAGGACCAGTCAGCCAGTAGATTTCCAGCAGAAATTTTACCTGTCTGTCTTAAATGGGAGTGGCACTGATTTGATTTTTAAATTGCTTTGTTCATCTTAAATTTGTAGATATTTAATTATATAGAACATAATCAAATTATTCAGACATATTTGGGGAGGGAACTCAAAAATTATGGGGATTGGATGCAGGAAGAGGATTGGAGTTCACATTTTTTCCTTAAGAATCTGGGTTGAACACTTACTTAATTTAGAAATAAAATATGAATGTGATGAATTGGCACACTTTCTTCTTTGTCTTTTGATCTAGTATATGATGTATAATCAATGTTTCTCCAGAGATGTTATTGATGCTGGTGTGTGTATGTAGGATCCCCCTTTGCTAATGACTATGATATCCCTACCAGAGCAGATAGAAAACTGAGGTTTGATTAATGAGTGATGGCAGAGGACATGGCATTTATCTGGATCTTCACACTGGCAGAGCTTCCGAGATGGTCCCACATCCATATCCACCAGAGTCATCACTCCTCAGCCTTGGGCTCACACTGCCTGTGCCAGAGACCTCTTCCTGCTGCACGCCTGGAGAGGATGAGTGCAGTCTGGTAGGGCTGTGATGGAGAAGAGAACATGCAGAGATATTTGCCCAAAGATGGACTGGAGACTCTGTAGTGGAAATCCTGCCTTTCATGAGTGTGTACTGTTGTTCTGCCCCAGCTGACAGGAGATGTGAGGCTTTTAATTCTGGCTCATTCAGAAAGGCTCTGGTGTTTGGTAAGAATGTGTTACCAGCCCACGCACAAAGCACAGGTCTGAAGAAGGAGGAGGAGGAGGAGGAGGGAGTTATGAATAAACCCTGACAGCAGGGCTTTTACCAGCTTCCTTCAACTTCCCACTGACTCCCTGTCTCTAGCACAGATTTCCTCTGGGACCTAATGCACCAGCATATTCCTCATTCAGAGGGCTGATGGGGGTTTCATTGTTGAAAGACCTTTTCAGTCCCCCTCCATGTGAGCCATTTCTAGCTTACAAAGCAGTACCATTACATGGCGTGTGTGACATACCACTACCCCTTTTAGACGAGCTTACATAAGTTTGTGACGCTTTTACAGCCCTGTGTCAGGTGCTCACCTGTGATCAGCACTGCTCTGTATAGGCAGGCAGGCAGCACACAAACCAGTCAGAGCACATTTGCTAATGCAGTCGTATCAGAAGATCACAGAATCATTTCAGTTGGAAAAGACCTCTGAGACCATGGAGTCCAACCATTAACCTGACACTGCCAGGTCCACCGCTAAACCATGTCCCTAAGTGCCACATCTGCACATATTTTAAATTACTTATCCCATCGGCCCTTTTACTTGTGCAGTATTTGATACGGCTGCAGCTTTGCTGGAAGCGGGGAGGGTTCCAGAATGCCAGCCTGTGTTTCTATCTGCGCGTAGCTCTGTGCCTGTGTAACAGGTACGCGGAGGCATGTGTTATACATATGCATGTGCACACAGACTCCTCTCTCCTGGCAGAGCCGTGGCTGCCGCTGCTGGCTGCCGCTGCGAGCATGGGAGCAGGCAGGGAAGGCTGCCGATCCCGGGAGGCGCCATCCCTTCCGCGCCGCAGCCGCAGCGGTGGGGCTCATCCCAGCCAGCCTGGTACCCACCGGCTGCCCCGGGGCTGGGCAGGCTCCGCACGGCCCCCTGCACTCTTCCGGGAAAGGAAATGCAGGTAAGGGGAAATTGCCCTTGGCAACCAACAGGCCCTGCGCTGCCGCTGGCCGGGAGCTGCTGGCTCCTGCAGCCCCCAGTCAGGGGTGACCGTGTTTCCAAAGGGCCCCCTCAGTGATGCTTAGAAGGCTGAGGACAGCGGAGGAGTATTGGGAGCGTGAGCGCTGGATACTTGAAGGCTGGCTGCTTTGTAGCAGGCGGGAGTGCTGGCCGAGGGATTTTGCTGCAACATCCTTCCCAGCAGTCAGGGGGGAGCGGAGGAGCTTGAGAGGTGAATGGTGTGTACCAGGGGAGCGCTCCGGAGGTACCTGCTCGCTGGTGATGCCAGTGGAGCTTGCAGGGTTAGAAACGAGACTGATCTCAGCCCTGCAGCTGGGTCTCCTGGTCTGCAGTAAGCACAGGGTTATTAAATCCTGATGACACTGTGTAAGAGCAAAGTATTTTTGTAAGAAGTGACAGTCGTTCAGGAGCCAGCATCGCCTGGGTCCTCCAGGTGACCTCGTCCCAGGTAGCTCTACTCAGAATCTTTTTTTATTACAGAAGTAGAGTTGGTGTCTGATGATGTCACACTCAGGAGGAGGGAAATTAAAAAAAAAAAGAAAAAAAAAAGATAGATTGCGGTCCTAATGCAAGGAGGATGCAGCAAACCACAGAGAGTCCTCTTCTCTAAGGAAGCCGAGGTGAAAGGCAGAGCCCCTTGGAGGGTCTCTCTCTCCCTTCCACTTCAAAGAGTAAGACTGTCTGCCTTCTGTAAACGGAGCTGCTTGCGTAATGCAGTACACATCGTGAGGTTAGACCTCTTCTGATTCCTTAATGGAAAGGCTACTTTATTTCTCAAGTGGGTGCCAGCAGGGATGCTGGAAAAGCGCAGAGACGCATCCTCCGTCCCACACTGACACCGCTGCACACAGTCAACTGCAGACAGGAACTTGTCGAAGAGGAGTGAGGACCAAATCTGGAGCCAATGCAGGGGGAGAGGAGCAGCCTCAGCTTTTTTAGCAAGTGAATGGGGAGGGGGAGGAGGGTAGTATGAGCAGTGATGTCATTTTTAACTGGTTCCTCGCAGAGCTGGGGAGTGAAGTTAAAGGAAAAACCTGCAGTCTCAGAATGGCGCTCAGCCTTGACTGGAGACTCTAAATGACTGAGGGTCCCCACAATGGTAATTAATTTTCTTTCCTATGCAAAACTGTTCTGTTATTTTGGGTCAAGCAGAGGGCATTTATTTACTCTCCCTCTCTCTCTCTCTCTCTCTCTTTCTTTCTCTCTCTCTCTCTATGTTTTGAGGGTTTGACTTTTGCTGTTGCCTCTGGTTTGTCAAATACCTTGCAGGTTATTTGAAGTTTTTCCTAAATAGTTTGAGAATTCTTCTCTGATGTGGGAATCCATGTCATTACTGGAGAGTTTAGCATGCAGCGTTTCTGCTACTCATCAGGAGGGGAGATGCAGAGGTTGCCAAGCACACAGCATTCTGCACAGGAACTGTACTTTTAAAATCACAGGTAGAAAAAAAGGGACTTGACTGGCATTTGTTGTTGTAATGATGGCATTAATGTTGCTTGTAGGAGGCAGAAAGGCTTCTGATCAACTATATAGATAGAAATTAATTCTGCTTTGGTGATAATATCTATGCTTTTGATTGGCAGGTTTTTATTATGAGCATTCTATTTCTAGTGGCACTGAATGGAAAATGTTAACATAAGAGATTCTGGCTATGTGAGACAGTGTATGTATGTATAGTTCTTCATGGCATGCATTAACCACTTGTGTGCTGCTCCCTCCACTGCATTTGTCCTGTTGGTGTCTTCCATATAAATCAGTGGGATGCCAGGCTGTGCTGTGGACTGGGGGTTATTTTGTCTCTGGTTCCTGGAATTAGTAGAAGCAGTCAAGCAATTTTAGATAAATAAGTTTGTCAAGACAGTTCCATCAAGGGTAAAGTGTCTTAGCCCAAATGGGGAAAAGCATCCCCAGTTTATATTTCCAAGTATTCAGCTCCTGGTATCACTGATACAGTTTGGGTTTGTGGTTGTTGTGACGATGCTTGGTCCAAAGGCAGAGGGTGTAATGCCAAAAAAAAAGTCCAATTTGCTATGGAAGGCTTGTCACATTCCTCTCTGGGCTCTCATTTCCCAATGGTGTGACTTGCTTGCCTTTTCACCCAGCAGAACACTCCAGACAGCTGAGGAAGCCAGACCACAGTTTTGCTTACTGGGAGCTTGGGATGTTCATGTGATAGCCACAGACCTCCTGCTGGAGTCTGTAATGACAACTGTGAGCTCAAAGATGGGAGATCTGGGCTCAAGAAGGAAAGAGGCAGAAAAGAAATAGGAACATTGTGCTTCCTTCTGAATATGAAATGTTCCTTTAGGAAGTTCCTGCTGTGGCTGAAGGCTTGAGGAATCCATTGCTCTCCTAGAGAAAGCTCTTCCAGAAGAGTAGCTGGGAGGAATAAGCCTCCCTTTCAGCAGCCATTGTGAAGATGCTGACAGCTGTCACGGGCCATTTTGAACTCCTCCCCCTGCAACCTGCCATGGTGCAGAGGAAGAGTAAATCTGGTAACCCCTTCTGCCAGCCCTCTCAACATTAGCCTTGGTGTTGGAACACGTAACTCTGAGACAAGATGGCATGTTCCTCCCAGTGTGGTTTTCACCCAGATGTATGCTTGCCTTCACTGTGGGGGGCAGTGTGCCTGGCAGGTGGAGGGAATGGTTAACAGGCTGTACTGAACTAGTCACCATGGCATATGGAAGCTTTCCATCTCCCTAGTGCCAGGCTGAATCAGCTGCTGTGGATAGGCAACTGTGTTTTCCTGTGATTTTAGCATGGCACCCTTCACCAGAAGGAAATAAATTCATTTTTTTTAAAGGAGAGCAAAGAACTGTGCATCCAGAATGAGCAGCAATCCATCATCCTCCTTTGGGGGCTCAGGCATTCCCTTTTCCCCTCACTGCCTGGAATGAAAACTAGTTCTGGATTTTGGGCCAGGGCACTAGTTCTGGCATTTTTGTCTCAGCTCAGTTAATCTGAGGTGAGAATTTGCAAACTTAGGACACTAGAGATGGGGTTTGATATCCAAAGAAGAGGAGAGCTGCATGTGACTGCAGCCGACATGCCCGCTTCTGCAGCCTTCCCCCTTAGGAGCCAGCTGACTTTGCAGCAGGGAAGGTTAGCAAGACCTTTCCAAGCACAAAGAGGAATAAAGCACTGGGACAGGCTCCTACAGAGCTTATAGGAAGCCCTTCTTTTAGGCTTTTTAAGAATAATAAAATTGAGGTGAACTAAAAATGCTTAGTCTGCTTTAGAGTAGGGGAATTACACTTGGCTTTGCATTTTGGCATTTTTAGGGGAGGTTTGGTCACGCATCAGTCAAAATTCACGGTAAAAAATGTTTTCTGTGTCAGGAGGTGGGTACCTCATTTGCTGTTAATTTTAGCTGTGTCTCAGAGTTGGAAAAGTCACAGACCAGACAATTCTCACATGGTTCCTTCCTGCCCTCCATTTTTACTGCAGTATTAGCCCCATTGAGCTCCTACCACCAAAGAGGTGAGAATCTGTAAAACTTAGTACTGCTACTGTCAGCAAAAGCATTACTGATGTGTCAGTGATGGACATGATTGTTAGGGAATGGGAACCAGGGCACAGACATGACTGCAAAGGTTGCAGTATCTTTCTGGACTTCAGTGAGCTTTGAATTTTACCATTAGTTGGCAACTGTGTTTGCTTACATCAGGCTCTGGACAAAATCACATTTGGTTTGGAGTGGTCTCTTGGAGAGTGCTGGGGCTGTGGAGCATTAGGGAAACAGACCTCACCTGAGAGATGTGGCTGACCACTGCTCACAAGGAAGCAGCACATTTTTCACACTCTAACTGTGATCCAGTATGATTTTCAGTCTACAATGTAACCCTTCCGCTTATGTGGTGGAATTTGCTCACTGTTCCAGTTGTTCTCATCTTGCGTGGTCTTCTCAGGGGAGGACAACATACAGTCCATGAGAATGAATTCAAGCTAACAGGAGTGCCAGAGAGGTTATTTTATGGTGCATGCAATGGTGATCAAAGTTAGAGAAGCAGATAACAAAGAGAACCAAGGCTGGGTACCCAAAGCCCCCACAGGAGGTGAGGAAATAATTTTCAAGGGATGAAATCACATCTGTCCTAGGAAAGGGTCCTTCTCAGGGATGCAGAAGAAGTGTAGATAACTCAGTGTGAGTGTGTTCATGGGAAAGAAGGAAAAGAAGAACCTCCCAGTCCCAAATTTAGCAATTAGTTCAACTCGGTGCATGTGTCCAAGAAACACTAAGGTCAAACATCTAATTGCATTTATGCCATTGTCATATGAGTAATTATTTTTTCTCCCTGGCATTTCAACAGGGTAAAACTGAAGTGGGTTTGAACTGTGGTACTCTGGTAAATCAGAAACTAGGTAACCTCCATGGCTTGTTAGCAGGGCCATGTCCTCTCCTTTGGGCACTCTTGGTAGAGTAAGGAGTGGTTATATTCCTCTGGGATACTTTTTTTAAGCTACTTGTTTTGGAAAAGATCTTTTTAACAATCCATGTAATCTGAATATAACTATAAAGCACTGTGCTGTTTTCTGCCAGTAATTGAAGGAGGGGGGCAAGGCAGTGGCAGAAAAGGTGAGTTCTGCATGATCTCTCCTTGTTTCAGGAAGGATTGGTGTTTTCTTCCACTCTGCACAGCAGTGCTGCCCATCATTTACCTCGTAATGATAATAGTATATAATCTTCATGATAGTGATAATCTTTATATGCAACTGCAGATTTCAAATTCTTCCCTGTTTTTAGTGCAAATTTCATTTGATGGCATCAAAAAACTGTTTTTTCATGTCCCTGCCTATTTACTCCTATATAACCTCATTGCTAGCTATCAGAGCCAAACTTTTGACAAGAAGAAAGGTGATGCACCAATGTCAGAATATGCAGATTCACACCTCACAGTTGCACCTCACTTTCTGTGTACCTGACAACTTTCTTTTTTTTTGGGCACAGCACAAGCAATCAAAATTTATCATCCAAATTAAGACTGTAATTATATTTTGATAAAGATCTGGCAATTCAGTGAGAATGAAATTTAAAGGGTTGCTGGGATACAGATGACTCTGGATTATGGGAAAGCGTTTGCATTTGGAATACTAATAAGACAAGATTGTTCAGCATCCTTATCTAGACTTTTCCAATAGTGTCTGATAACACAGACAATCAAGTACTTGTTTCTTTGCTATTATCTGGCAAAGTGATTAAAGATACAAGGCTGACTTTTATGAATGAAAAGGCAACATGCTCTACATGGAGTGACACAGATATGTCCCCCTGTTGGTACACAGGAGAAGTGAGGGGATAGAGTGCTGACCATGCCCACACTGTTAAGCCTGCCAAAATAAACTTTTTCTGAGGTTCCCTAGGGTCTCAGGATTGCCAAGGAACCTTTGTGGGTCCAGGCAGTGCTTTCCTGGGAGGTGTGAGCCCTGCCCAAGATGGAGGCTGCTGGGAACCTCCTTTTGAAGAGCTGTGTTGTCACCGGGGGGCAAGAGCTGGAGGACATGTCAGGGATGGGTGGGGGATATCCAAATACACTAGGGTTTGCTGTCCAGGCAGGATGGCCACAGAAGTAATGGCACCATAGAGCTGGGGGAGGTGCCAAAAAGCTCTATTGAGCCCACAGCTGCCAAAGGGAAGGTTCTGGCTCTCATGCAGGTACCTTCTCCTGCCAATCCAGCAGATGAGTAAAGCTCAACCTCAGCACTGCAATTCGATGAAGCAAGAGCTATATCACTTTCTCTCTTTTTTAAGTGTCTGGTCTGTATGTGACATTAATTAGCTATTATGGAAAGTTATTGCCATTAAATAATGTGGCCTGCTGACGAGGTATTATTCACTGCCTGTGCTGTGGTAGCACTCACAGACCTGGGAGGGCTTCACCTGCTGTGCTCCTGACCCCCTGCAGCCTGAGCCAGCTGATATCCCTCCCACACCTGTATCCCAGGGTTTCTGCTGTGCACCTGACAACTTTCTAGGCCAGGGCAGGGTTTGTGTTACCACCTTGCTACAGCCCTGCTCCAGACTGCCTGCTTCAAATACAGGCACGGTAAGGGAGGCTGGTAAGGGAAGGATCAATTCTCCCTTGCACTTAGTTTGTCCCAGACCCTATCTCAGCTCCACCCTACCAAAGCCCTTTTACTTCCAATGTCTAACTCCAAATGCCAAGATGAGCCTGCAATAATTATTATAATCTGTCCATCAGTGGTTCAGGAACTTAATTGTAGTTCTTGGTTGTATTTTTACTGCAGATCAGAACAGTTCCGTGCCTTTACAGCTTTTTCAATTAACTATGAAACAGTGAGTGTGTCATACAACAATGTGAAAAAACAAGGTTTGGTGGTATGAACTGAATTCCTGCTGAACTGATTCCTTTCAGGTTTTTTTTGGTGACTACATTTTATTCTCAAGATGTTCTTTCATGATCTGTAAGAAAGGGACTTGACTTGCACTAGGGCACTTTGAATGGCAGGAAGACCACATGTGATTCAGGAGGCCTGGGTTAATGAGCATTTTGGGAAGGCAAAGTACATTGGACATGCTGCAGCTGTAATATTAGAAAAATTACTGTAATACCTTGAATAGCCTTTTAAACACAAGATGTACAGTGTCTAAATGGTAGTCTCCTCAAATTCAGCCTGCACAAACAGTAATGTGCTTTTTTTTGCCTTCCATAATGTGCATGGGCATGTGATGCCAATCTCAGGCAACTCCAAAACTGCAAAGTTATAGTCCAAATCTTGTGATTTTCTGTAAGCTTCAAGACTTGCCAGAGCAAAGGCTCAGTCACTGGATCGGTGTCACCAGCCTGGGTCTAGTAGTATCATGGGAAAAAGGTGTTCATCCTGGAAATGTGCCTCAGGATCCCCACTTCTGGCATGTATTAAAGGCTCAGTACTGGTTCTCTGGAGTAGTCCAGGACTGTCCTGTCTTACATCCTAAACCTGCCTTTCATAATTTTTCACTCTTTCAATGTTAGAGAAGTCCAGCAAATACCTGAGAGGAAAGGAGTTCTCCTTTTGATAAATTGATAAAAATTTGATAAAATCTTTTGTCTTGAGTTGTTCTGTCTCAATATATGACTGCCCCTTTCTGCCTTGGCAGTGCCGGGTGTCTATTCATATGAGAAGAAAAAAAAAGCCTGTAAGTTGTATACAGCTGCATATATGTAGCAGAAAGTGTTTAGCCTATTCAAAGGCTGGCTGATGTGTCAGTCTGGTTTACTCTAGTGCCATGTTCTGAATTTGCACTGGGTTTCTACTTACTACAATTCACACATTTTTTCCTCTGCATTTTCTGTGGTGCCTCTTTACAACACCTACACTTACTGGCAACTTTTCAGGAATCTTCTCTGCCCTGATCATTTCAGTAAGCCTTGCTTGTTTTCCAAACCCATCATTCTGCCCTGGGCTGGCCTTGTTGCAGTCTCTGATTCTCTCTGGAGGAAGGTGATAACATGACCTGGTCAGCTTGCAGGTCCCAGGTTGTTTCTGGTGCCAGCATCACAATGAAGTCTCCACGGAATTATTGGAAACTTTTTTGGAGTCAGCAGAGCCCTGCCTTGATCTTCTGGCAGCTGGTTAAACAGAGGCACTGTGCAGTTGCTGGTATATCCAAGGCATGCAATAAACTTTATTTATATTATGAATTGTGGTCTGTGGGCTATCAGAATAGGATTTGGCAAACAAAGTAACCCTGAAGAGCTTGGGTCCCCAGGAAAAGGGTTTCAGCTTTGCTGGGTGGAAATTTGTACTTCCTGGGAAGATGCATTTACTCAGTAGGTAAAATGGGGAAGCTCAAGGGGATGAAATGGCAGTCAATGAAGCTAAGAGTATAAACTGTAGTTCCCCACACTTTAAAATTCCTTTCATGTGCTCTGAATCTAAAAGCTCGTGTTCCCCATAACAAGTCTAAATTAATATCTTCAAGCTGATTTTCTTCACAATTCATTTCTGCTTGTGCAAAGCTGTGGGACAAAGCTCTGAAATGAGTGTGATCTTTGACCAGTAAAACTGTGCCAGCCAAAGCCATTGCTACCATTTTTATCAGCATCATGTACTTTTTGAAGAATATGGAGGTGCAAAGAGTAGACTGACTGCTAAAATGCAGTTTGTCAGCGTGGCTGCAGCTACTTTGCCAGTAGAATGTACTGTATAAAGACAGAAGTTGCATTAAAACCTGAAGAACTTTCATAGTTTGAGAGTGGGAAATGATCCCAGATAACATAGCTGGAGTTAGCTACACCCTGAATTATTTCCAGAGGGTCGCTGCCTCGTGTTCACAATACACTGCTTTGTATGGGTTCATGACCTCTCAACATGGTACTACAGAGGTCCTGCATGCAGTGAGTTGTCAGACTGGGAGATATTATGAATTTGAAGCTTAGGTATAAAATTAGCAGTGTCTGTCATGTTGGTAGAAGTAATAGGTTAGAATAGGGTAGGGTAGGGTAGAACTGAATCAGAATTTGGAATAGAATAGAATAGAATAGAATAGAATAGAATAGAATAGAATAGAATAGAATAGAATAGAATAGAATAGAATAGAATAGAATAGAATAGAATAGAATAGAATAGAATAGAATAGAATGTTTTCAATTGGTAGGAGCCTCCTACCATGATCATCTAGTCCAAGTGGAAGATTGCTAGTATGAAATGCAGAATGAAACTCTGGTCATCATCAGCTGTAATCTTAAAAACATTGTTGTGTAGGCACCTGGCTAGAAATGTTAGGTACTGCTGAGATATGGACAGCTAGCTTCAAGTCTCCCTGGTTTCATGACGTTAAAGGAGGATTAATTGCATGGCTGGGCATGATGACAGCTGAAAGGCAGGAAAATTTAGAGCTGTAGTTCAATGGGGCTTCAGCTCATGGCAGGGGATCTGGGGTGAGTATGGAGTTGGCTGGAGGAAGAGACATTTTTCTCCTGTTGGGACGAATGAATCATCACAAACCAGGCAGTGACAGTGCTGTTGCAAAGTTGTGATTTCTGTGGTAGGCAACAAATTAATGTCATTTTGCTCTCAAAATAAAGAGTTTCTGAATACAAAAATTGCCCTGGGGATTATGTGAGTAAGCTCAGCTTTGGGCACGTATCTGTCTCAGTGGTTCATGAGTGGGGTGAGAAAGGTTTTTCTGCTCACACTCCTTTTTTAAGGGTTATTTCTGTGGGAGATGTCTGGCTGCAGTATTTCTGAAACAACATCATCCTACATTCACTGAGCATCCACAGAAGGACATCAAAGGGGAAGGAAGGTGAGTGTCTTCAAGCCATCCCTTTAGCAAAAGGGGAAGGAAGATGAGTGTCTTTAAGCCACTCCTTTAGCAAATATTTCCCTTAGTCATAAGTTATCATGGATGTGGCTGTAACTTCAGTAGTGATAGAACTGAAATTTTTTAAAGCCTTGAAAATTATTCCACTGTCCTGTAGAAGTATCTGCAAAAATAAGTTTTTGTATGACTCTAAATGAGAATCCTAAAAGTTTTGATATGTTCTTCTAATGGGCTGAATTTTTGTTGTAGCTTTCCCATCCTAAAAATATGTGTAACAGTTAGCCAAAAATAGGGAGAGTTGTACCTACTGTGCAGAGGTTGCTCTGGCCCTTGCAGAGTAAGGAGTTCTGTGGTATTTGTAAAGTGTTGCTGTTGTGCAATATTACAAAGACACGAGGAATCAGGGTGTTATAGATGGGATAAAGGATAACTCAAATGAAAAACATTCAAATTAATCTTTGCCTAATGCCATTTTCTTAGCTAAGTGGTGGTTGCACTTTTTAGGTATTTTTTCTTCTGTGCTCTTGCCCAGAATCCCATTTTTCTGGATGCAATAAAAGTATGTTAAGCCTTAAAATACCCAAACTTCAGAAACTATCGTGTAACAAGAGCCTTGCCAAGCAGACCTCACCCTTGCTTACTGTGAGAAAATGTACTGCATCCCAGAGGAAATCAATACTTACTAATGTGAATAAACATGAAGATGAAATTATCAAACTGGCAAGTGAGGGAAACAATCTTGATTTATCAAAATTAGCTGTATTTAAATGCAGTAGTTAAAAAACCTTGAGTGATAATTAATCTGGCAGGTGATTGGTGAATTCTTGTGTCTTCCTGTGCCGTGTGGGTCTGGGTTCTGGTGGGACCAGGCAACTTGGCTCTTTTTTTCTATACTGACCATGGTGGGTTAATTCTGACTAATGAACCACCTGTTTTTTATCCAGTGCAGTGCTTTGGAGCTGCTTGTAAATGGTGAAGGTTGGTTGTGCTGTAGGACCCTGTCATGGGTTTGTTCGAAACTGGGCGGAAACACCATTTAATGTAGCGGTTTCACATTCACCTGCTCGCCTGCTCACACCAGGCGAGAGTGCAGCACAGTGATTTTATGAGAATAAGGATTAAGAGAAATGCAAAACAGGCCTAAACTTCAAAGATAAAAATAGTTTATTAACAAAAAGAAACCAACAGAATCAAAATCAACTCCCAGGTGGTTTCTTCTTCCTCCCCCTAGCCCCTCACCCATGATGGTTCCTTTCTCCCACCTCATTTATCTTCCTTTACCACCATCCTTCTCACCAACAACACAGAGAAACAAACTTAGAAAACCCCTGGTCAATTTACCACTCTTGAAATGGGCTTTCATCAGTCCAATTGGAAGAAGAGTCTCTCTTGTCTCANGCCGGAGTTACCTTCCACGCGGGCGGAAGTCGAAGAGGGCTTCCAACTTCCCGCTCCTAAAAAAATGTAAGCTTCGCAAAGACGCCTCTAATTTCAAGTGGCTACATGAGGTGCCCATCTTAAAATTAGCCAATCCGTGGGCTCCTCACCTCTGCTGGAAACTGTCCCGGCGGAAGTAGGAAAACAAAGAACCCCCCCCAGGAAGGAGAAAAAAAAGTTGTTGTCCTTTAAACCACAACAGACCCCCTAGTTTTGTGGGTCCAAAACTGCAGCCTGGGCAGTACAGACCACATCTCATCTGCAAAGGTTTGGAGCCTGTCCTAGTGGGGAATAAGGACTGCTTTTATCCGTAGGAGTGTAACACTAACAGACCCACCAGTGAGGTATTCCTGGACTAGCACATGAAATGCAGGGCCTGTAACTGTACATGCAAATGCTTAGCATTGAAGGGTGATTTCTGCTTATAAGACACACAATTGGAAAGACCACAGAAAAGGCTAGGAGGTCCCTGGCAGGACAAGAGATGACTGTTGAAGGCCAGGAGGTAACTTGCACCAGGCTCAGAGCAGGGATGTGCCAGCATATCCACTGATCAGGCCAAACTCCATCCACAAACAGCAGCAGGCCAGGCAACCAAGACTGAAAATACTGTCTCAGTTCTTAGCTTTTCACTGCATACCAACACCCATATTTTCTCCTTTTTCCTTTTTTCTTTTCTGTTTTTTTAAGTTCAGCAGCAGAGGTAAAACCTTGTTTTCACATTCTCTGTAACACCCTATGATACTTTAGACGCTACATAGAACTAAGCAGATGGCAGGGAACTGATCTGTATTTGTATATAAAATGTCTCTGACTTTATGAACAAGATCCATATTATAAGAAAAAAAAAAAGTTGGCTGGAGTGGCTCCCCCTCCGCCTGTGCTGGCAGCTGCTACGGGAGCTGATGGGATGTGAGGACCAATTGCCACCTCCCCCCTCAGCAGATCCTGCCAGATCAGGGCTGTGCTGTATCCGTGGGTGTCGTCTGCCTCTCACTGTTCAGCATGTACAGCATCTCTGCCTCTAGAGCAGTCTGGCACCTCTTCCAGCACTCCCTTCTTTAACACCACTTGGAAAATCCATACGGAAGGAAGAGGGGCAGAGAAGAGAAGGCAGTGATGTGGGAGGGGGGTAATGAAGGCCACACCTGATGTCCTGGCATAGCTGGAGGGTCCAGAGAAGTTAGGCAGATCCATGACTCAGGAAGGACAGAGTAAGGACAGCAAAACTGCACACCTGGCCCAGCTTACGATGTCACGTTTATGAGTGTTTATCCCTTCCTTCATAAAAATGAATATATTTTGTTCAGTTTCTAAGACAATGCTTCACCTTTTGAGTTAAGACTCACCTTATGCCTTGGTAGCTTGCCTGTCTGTGACCCTGTTTTATACTTTGTCATTCAATGTATTCAAAAACTAAATGTGAGAACCCATAGCTTTGCAGACTCACATTTGTTTCCAAGTAGGCAGCCCTGCTACCCCATAAAGGTGATGTGTCACCTTTGGTGCCTGGTGGTGACAGAACATGTCAGCTCCTCAGAGCTGGTCTTCTTATGGTCCTTCCACTGTGAAGAGAGGGGGACAGGTGCTGCTAGAGGACTCTTTAGATCTCTCTGAGGCTTATTTGTACTCAAAATCAGTGAGGAGCCTATCTGTTAGCTACAGAAATTCTCCAGGGAGACAGATCTCCCTTGAGGAAAGTTACTTTTGTGATTACTTTCCGTTGCCTGCTTCTTTATGTTTGGAAGTATTGTCAGCTTTGCTCATCGTGAATAAATCTAAGTGTCCCTGGAGTGCTCTCTGCCCTGATTCACCATTCCACTTGATACATGATACATTAAGGTCAAACACTATTTGCTACTCAGTGGCCCCACTTCTAACTTATACTTTCTGCATAATAACTTTAATGGCAATTCTCCCTTCTGCCAATGCCCTTCTTCCGGCTCTTCTTTGCTCCTTGCCTTACTCCTTTCCTGAAAGTATTTCCTAGTTTATTTCTTTTCCTGTGGATTTTTTTTTCCAAGAAGCCTATTTCCTGCAGATTAGTTTTATTTAATTTTCATCACTGCTTACAGCTGAGGGTTTGAAGACTTCCTGCCCAGTGTTGCTGTCAGTGCAGTCATTCCACAGTGGTATTTGATAGCTGCCAGTAGGTGTTGACACCTGACATTTCTGCTCTGGTTTTGACTGGATGCAATGAAATGTAGCCATTTCAGCCATGCCTTCTGGTTTTATTCTTTGTGTGCAGGGCTTGGTACACAGTCATAGTAAAATGTCTGCCCACACTTAAAATATGAACACTAAGGGAGCGATTGTTTGCCACTCTGTGTGTTTGCTGTGCTAAAGCCGACGTGCTGAAAGCTGCCGTGCACTGGGTCTGATGCGTACACAAAGACAGAGGAGCTACAAATGTGCAAGAATTAGCTGTTTGCAGCAATGTTCTGGATGACAGCTCTCACCAGAGAGTGGTCCACACCCCTGCAGCATCTGACAAACCCTGAAGCTCTTCAGCAGATGTGGCTTCTCAGAAACCCCGTCAGAACTCAATTAGTTTTTGTGCATGAATATGTGGCTTAATGGTATAAATGTGAGTACAAACAATGGGATATGGTTTGGGCTCATAAAGCCATATTAGCCGTAACAATGAAGCTTAGCCTATGTTATGATCTTTATTAACACCCTACGACACATTAAAAGAAGTAAATGCTTTAGAATTTATTTTAGCTTAAGTGTTTTTATGCTGCATTTTATGTACTAGTTGCCATTGGCTGTGATGTCTCACTTCGAAGTGGGAGTTAGTGGGTCAGCCTGAGCCGTAGGGGCTCCCCAGCTGGCATGGTTACAGGTTTGCACGGACATGCAAGGGGATACAGCCACCAATGCTCACCTCCTGGTTAAATTTGCAAGTGGCATTTGCCGTTTGAGACCATTTGAGGTAAGCAAGGGCTTGAAATACAGCAGAAAAAAACAGTGCAAGTCTGCAGAAAAAATTTTAGTGCCTAAGGTGAGTAAGCTGAGAACATGTTATTCAAATAATAACAGCAGTGGGAAAATAATTTATCTTGACATAAGTTATTCACCATGCAGTCTAGATATACAACATCACTGACAGAGTTTCCAAATGTTATCTGGATGGTTTTCTTTAGAAAGTAATCCAGTGTATCTTGGTATCCTTGTATAGAAAGTCTTTTTGTCTGTGTATAGAAAGCATTGAAAGTAATACAGGCAATTCCATATATTGTAACACATCCATGCTTTATGGATTAAGGGCTAATTTCAAACCCAAAAGGCCTGGAGAGGAGAAGCTGCAACTCCTGGGTAAGAGTTGGTGCTCTGGCAGTGAGTGGTGCTGGAACATGTCTGTGGCATTACAGGATGGGTGGAGGGGGCTCACAAGAATTCTAAGGTTGCCTAAATCCTAATCAGGTCTTTCATTTTAAAAAATTCCCTTGAGAAAGTATAGAAGTGAAAGGGGCAGAAATCCTTATTTTCAGGCAGCTCTCCTTCCCCTTACAAAACACAAAGAACTGTGTTCCCTATTGTTTCAACAAATGAAACTGCAATTCAGCTGGCCTTGTTCTCAGCGTGCTTCTCTGAACTTACAGCCCAGTGCGCTGTAATGTTTAACACAAGTGTCCCATCAGAAGTGGGCCTGGGGAAGGACAGTGTGGAAAGAGGACCCTCCTCCTGGTCCAGAGCAATCTGGTCTAGTGAAAGGTGTCCCTGCCCACAGAAGGGAGTTGGAACTAGGTGATCTCTAAGGTCTCCTACAGCCCAGTCCCGTCTGTGGCTCTGTGATTTGTGGCCTGATTCAGATGGTTGTCTGAAACTGGGCTTCAAGTGAACAGCTTGGGAGGCCAGAGCCAGACCAAACATCTGAGGAGGCTGGTAGTGGAGGACTTGGGCATTCACTGAGACTGGGGAAGAGATGTACTGAAAGAACCCAGAGGAGCTGCACTGTGAACAGGTTGTACCTGCAACTGCACCCCTGTGGCCAGCCAGCTCTGGGCCACCATCAGGGTGGCTCCAGAGAGACCTTGTGGAGGAGTGTGTGGGATTTTTGTCGCCTATCCCAAGAAACACACTGCCTTACCATTCTGGGGCGGAAGCTATTCAGAGATAGGGATAGGGTGACAGAGCCAGGTCTCTCAATGCCTCTGCAGAACAGATTTGTGGAGCTGCAGGAGCAGCAAGAGTATTTCTCCAGAGAAAGAACAAAAAATAGTTGCCTTTGGTCCCCCTGAGATGCCTGAATTTCTGTCTTCCCCTGAAGGGCTGTGAGTAATTTGAAGGGACATGTTGTAATAGTATTTACATACATAGTATTGCATAGCATTGCTTAGTATTTACTAAATTGAATTGGAAGAAACTGTTGCTACTTACCTCTACTTGCAGTTAAGTGGCATCCAAGGCATCTAGCCAAGCACACTGAGAAAGACTGATGGGAAGGAAGAAGTGTGAAATACGAGCCACCATCTCTACTCCTAACACATGGCTTGTTGTTCCTGACTCTTGAGGGTTTGGTTCCTCAGCCTTCAGGCAGTGCCACTGGAAGGGAAGAGGGGCCCAGCTCATTCATTTTCCGTGCTAACTGGCATCTTTGATGCTAAATGCTGCTTCTGAGAATCAAGAGAAAGTATGGAGACTGTCTTAGAGCTTAGAGGGGAGGTTGCAGTTTTTGAAAAAATCAAGGAAAACAGAAATACATTTGCTGTACTTGGAATAAGTCATATTAATCTTATTTTCCAATATGGCAAGCATAGCATATTCTGTATTGACTGTCAGCTTCCAGTGTGCTTTTCCAAGGTTCATGGTGTTTTACTGATGGTCTCTAGGTTCACAAATGTGGAGAGGTTGTTCATACTGTGGATGCTGATGTGGAAATAGGTGCTGCAATGACCAAGTCTATGCTCTTCTTGAAAAGAGGAAACTCAGCACAGACCCAAAAGGCTGTTACTTGAAAGTGACCATTTCAGGTGCAAATGTTCAGACAGATAGGTGCAGGGGAATGGAATGTTTTGGGTAGAAGAATAGGCAGGATACCCTAAAGCTGCTACCAAAAACCAGTTTGACCTACCAAAAAAATTGTCTATAGGATGTTTTTTTCACAAGATTCTGAGGGTAAGCATTAACTTAGGTAGGTAGAATAGTACATGAATTTTGTAAAGCTTTGTTCTTGAGTGCTGGCATGTGAAATCAAGGTGACAGATCTGAGAGCAACATCACAGTGAACAGCACACTTCTCTGTGATAAAAGGGAGACCGTTATGGTGACCTGCTGGAGCAACTCGGGCAAGCTTAGTAGTGATTTGGGCTGAGTCAGTACAGGAGAAAAATAGCAGAGCAGTGAGAGAGAATTGCAAAGGATGTCTAAAAGCATACTTAGAAAGTGTGTTATCAAGACCACACACTATACTGCTAGAGATAAGAGACTTTATCTTGCTGCATATCCAGAGTGGGAGTAACGTGAAGGGTCAACACAGGAGGAAATCTGTGCTGACAAGCACTGCAAGTGTGTCAAATTGAAAGAAGTGCTTTCAACTAATTAAGTATGTAGGACTGAAAGGGCTCTCTTGGGACACTGATTTCAGTTACATGCTCTGGAGTGTGTGTGTACACAAAGACACAGGCGTGTGCATACGTGGGGTGTCGTATCATCCCTGCTGTAACAATCCATCCTTGCCATTAGATCCAGTAACCTTGAAATAGTTCTGGTTTAAGATTTTCTCTAACACTATTTTATGCCTTCACTGTTTTACTGGCTAGTTAGCTCTTTGTTTTCTCATGGAACATGATAGCATTCTGAACTGAATATGAAATTAATATTCCTGCAGAATACTTGACCTAACAGCTGCCTTAAGCTTGCCAGGCAGGACTGCCATGTTGTCTGCCTTTTCTACCATTACCCTGCAGGGCACTTTTGGAGGCTGTGTAAAGCACAGACCTGAGAACAGGAGTAAAAGGAAAGAAAGAAATTGCTGGCTGGAGAAACTTCACAGGAATGAAAACTTGAACATATAAAGTTCTCAGCATTTCTAAGAGGTTATTGTCTATCCTGCACTGACAGCTTTGAAATACTTTGAAATACAAAGCTCCATTTTGGCCACTGTAACATATTTGACAGAGTTAGGAAAAGCAGTTTAAAATATGTTCAAACACCACCAGCAGTGATTGAAAGGAGCAAAGCCAAGGATGGGATTAGCATGTGGTACTCTTCACATAAGTGCATATTGCTTAACAGCCTAATCTTCTTACGTGTATAAGAACCACAAGCCTCCCAGCCCTCTTGAATTATGTCTGTTGTGCCAGTCAACCAAACATCAGGTAAAAGCAAAATTCAAGGGTCTGCTCATGGAAATGACATCCAAATCATATGCTTTCTAGTATTTTAATCTCTCCTGCTACCTGGATGCCAAAAATGGATGGGGTTTTGTCCACTTGCCCTTTTTTCTCCTGAATAGCTGTTATTTCCATGTGTAGCATAATGCAAGGCAGAAAAATGCCACAGGGATGTGCTAAGAAACTGATTGAAACATGAGAGGTTTCACTGTATTGGCAGGAAATAAAACAATACAAAGAGCATAAAAGATTGTGGTCTTTCTCAACAGATTCTGCTGTCAGGGAGATTTCTGCCTTTTTGTCTGAGTTTGAAAAATTTGCTAAATTGTCTGTCCATGAGTGCAGAACAGAATAATAATTGTACTCATGCTGTTGCCCACATGTAGCTAAAGACTTAACTTGTTTTGTCATGTCTCCCCCCTGTTTTTCTGGAGGGCAGCTGCAGCCTGCGTAGACACAGTTGTGCTGGCTTTGATTTGCATGTGCAAGTGCCAGTGGCAGGGCAGATGTGGTGATCCAGGCTTCAGGTCTAGACCAGTTTCCCAAACCATCTCCTGGGGTCTGTGTCACTGGAGCTTTCCACTCACATCCATTCTGGACTCTGGTTGCACAAGACAAAAGCTCTTCAGAAATAATTTGGATTTCTGCCCTGATAAAAGCAGTAAGAAATAATGATGCACAAGTCCATTACAAACCATGTTTTCCAGGCTCCCAGAGAGAAGTAGCCAAGGAGCAAACCACCTAAAGTGGGTCATCAGTCACCAATGGGCCTGTGACAGTGGGCACTGTGAAGACTGAAAGGGAAATGTCTGCCCTGAAGAGCATCCTCACAATAGGCAGAATACACCAGGAAAACAGGAACAAAAGATGTGGCCAAGGATGGGGGCATCCTATCCAGACCCTGAACAAATCCCAAAGATGTACTTGGTTGGTGAGGAGATGGGGTTTGGCATGCAGTTTTCTCTTTCATTGAGTTGAGGATCTCTTGTCTTACACAAGAGATGTGCTTAGACAGCTCTGTGAAGATCTGCCTTGTTTCTCACGTGTCCTGGGGAAGATGGACCACAGACAGCTTCCCAGGGAACAGAAGGACTGGGAAGCACAGGCAGGGTCTTCAGCAGCATCTGCAGCACCAAGAAACTAGAGTGCCTGTCACATTCCCATCATCTGATGTCTCTGCCCCAGCAAAAGGGCTTTAGAAGAGAAACCCATCACTGTCAGAAGTTGCTCTGGCACTGATTTGGTGGGGAAAGAGCATGGCATCCTGCCCATGCCAGGGTGACCAGGGTTTCCAAGGGCACTGGGGAATGTCCCAGTTTCTAGCTGCAGTCACTTGGTACTTTTTTCTAGAGGTATATGGGAAATTGTGTGTGTGCCCATGCTTGTAGGTGTAGTCACTGAAGTTATGGTGAGTTTGCCATTGTTCAGCTGGGTGCTGGAAAAGCTGACGAGCCAGTAGCCTTATTTGCAATGAACAGCAGCCCCACCAACACACTCCCTTTGCATGTGCATTTTTCAATTGTTAATAAAGATGGGACAGGAAAGTAACTCACCCAAATAACTACTTACAGTTCCTGTTGGTGGGGTTTGCCATTGGCAAATAGGGAGATGTCTGGGTGCATGCATAGTTGGGAGGGAACACAATTGTTGAAAGCAGTGATTGTCTCACCTTCAAGGAGCTCCAGACTGCGGTGTCCCTGCTGGGTAAGCCCTGGCACTCTCTTTGCCATCGCTGTGAAGCAGCAGCTGCAGAGGGAGCTACTTTGGAGCTTGCTGATGGATGTGAGACATGACCAGCAGAGAAGCAGCTCCAGATTTCTACCAGTGTTGTAGGCTTAAACCTCCTGGGTGCTCCAGTGGGGACATGAGTACTTTGGGGGAAGCGTACATTCAAGACATACATAACTATAAATAAATTTCACATCAGACTCAGCACTTGCCTCAATGAAACATTTATGCACTAAATTGCATGATGAAGTTGGATATGCTGCCAGGCTGCCTAGTCTTTGAGATAATCTGGTCTTCCTCAGAACTAATTTTCTTGCAATGTTTTGCACACAAACTCAGCAGGCAGTAACTCACTGCTGACCTGGGCAGTGGCTGAGGGAGAGGCTGATCACGTTGAATTCTGGTGCTGCTGGAATAGGCCTATTTATGCAAAGCTGGATGAACATCCAGCTTTCTTATGGCATTGAATCACACAAGAAAAAAGTCACCATTTTTACATGAAATAGCTAGAAAAAAATGGCATATGCTAAAATGACAGGTCAACCACCTTAACTCTGGAGAAGAAGGGTTTTCCTAAGCAGAGCCTGGCATGGTGCTGCTGGCCACAGCAGCCTTGGGGTGCATCCTGCACCCCTGCAGCAGGGTGTGCAAAGAGGTGGAGTTCCACTAAGTGCACAGCCCCCAGCACCTCTGCCTCCTGCAAAGGGCTAGGGTCATTACAGCCTCTCTAAGTGTAACTGGACTCTGGAATTTTATTCACTAGTCTGATCCTTTTTGATTTTGGGTTTTGTCTTTTGGAATCTGGATACTTTAATAAGGATTCGGCAGCTGTCAGTTCAGCTTTGCCTGTGCAGAATTCAGGGCTGACAGCTCTGGGCTCTGGCCTTTAACATGTAGGCAACTTTCTTGCTCTCTGCTCCAATTCCCTCCAGGCTGCACACTTTTTCACACCCTACAACAAATCATGTTTTCTCTCTGAACCAGGAAACATAGGAAATTATCTTTTTTTCTTTCTTCCCCTGACAGCTAATAGCAACTATAATACAGATAGAAATAATAGAAAGTTGAGAAACAGAAGGAGCTGGGAAGAGGGGAGGCAAGCATCTAGAGGAGCAGACGGAGTTGGAGGTGGGGAAACCCCTGGATCTATCAAATAAATAGAGCAGAAATCCTTCTTGCTTGGCCTTTGTGGTGTTATTATTAGAACAACCACGCCTGAGTGCACTAAAGCCGCACAACCTTCAAGCATCCACATCCAGCTCTGCTATGGCAGGATCTTTTTTCTGCTTGGCTAAAGGAGGGAGAGAATGAGAGGACGTGAAGATGAGAAGGATCTGTAAATGATAAATATGATCAACTTCAATAAAACATCTATTTGGAAATCTTCAAAAATCTTCTCATGAGAAGAGCCATTAGTGTGTCTGTTTGACATTGGTTGTTAGGAAACCAGCCAATGTTAATGGATCCATGGAATGGAATGGAGAATCCATTTAAATGGTCTCTTGTTGTTTTGTCATCCTGCAAGACAAAAAAGCCCATTCATTTAACTCAGGAATGAAATGAAGTCATAGTTTATATGATTCACTTGTATAGTGTAAATTGATCAAAGCGCACGCTAAAAATATGTTAACAGTCTATATCTGATGCCTGAAAGGGAGCATTTCCTATCTCTGTATTGGCTTTTTTTCTCATTGAGCGTGATGTCCAGCTGTTAATCGTTTAAAGAGTGTGGCTTTACAGTTTCTATATTGCTTTATTTATTATGCACGTTACAATGATGCTGAGGGGCTACAGCCACGCGCGGGCTCGGCATTGTAAAAACAGCCTGCAGTATAAAACACTGAGTAAAGGAAGTGCTGACTGAAAGAGATACCTTATCCTCATTTCACAGAACAGAGACATAGGGAGTCTCAGTATTTAACGCCAGCTCCTAGAACAAACATATGGTGAAGCTTTGACTGCACAGTTCTTCCAGAGTGGTCTCTCTCTGCTGAATTACCCTGCCATAGGGTTGGCTTTTTTCTTTTAGTGGAAGTAAGAGATTCAGTCCTGTGAAGAAAATTAGATGTTCAGTAGTCCTTAAAGCTCATACACAGTCCACTCCTGTGGTTGCATCCTCTGGCTTCAGCTCTCAGCAATAGTGCCCAGTTCCCAGGGGCAATCAGCAAGGGCCAGGCGAAATGTCATTGCAAAGAACAGGCAGTAGGCAAAGGACAGGGAAGGACATGCAAAGAACAATGTGCAAGGAATGAAATGGAAGCAGGTCCTTCTTTCAGCAGGATTTTACTCACTGGTTAGCTTTTTCCCTCTTTCCTCTTTCCAGCAGTTTTTTCCAGAGCTTTGCTGCTCCGAGGTTGGGATGCTCTTCCTCAAACTTCCCAACTAATTGCATTCATTGTGGGTTTATACTTACTTATCCTTGGGCCAGCATTGTCCTACACCCCTCCCTCTGAGCTTCTTCCCCACTGCAGGCTGAGAACATTCATCCCCTTGTGGCTTTTTCTGCCAGTACTTTTAGTTTCTATGCTGGACCTCCTAGAAAATCCACTCCAGCTTTGAAATATTTTAAAGGATTGGTCAGTTCAGTGAGTATTGTGCAATATTTCTGCTTTCTTGGTGTCGGGGGAGTATATTCCCTGTTACCATAAATCAGAGATCCTGCAGAGAAAGGTGAGAAGACGGGTGGGTGCTGGCTGGGGCCATAGCACAGGGTACTGTAAGCTTCTTAATGCCCTATCATTGGAAGATAAGCAATGTATTTGTGGTTTTTCTCCTGGGACAGCACTACACACAGCTTTGCTAGGTCTGCTGGCTGAGGGAGACTTGTTGAGTGGCTAAGAGGTCATGGTATTTTATCTCTCAACAGCAACATGTGTCTACAACACTAGGTGTGTAGCAGAGCTTGCATGAACTTGGTTTCATTTTTAAGTCCCACACAAAGGATATTAACCCAACTCCTACCCTTATTTGTAAAACCCTGTTGCCAAAGCCAAAAGAGCTTTCTGCAAGCTAAATTTTGCAGCAAAATCTATTCTAGTCTGATGAAATGTCTGAAAATTTTGTAAGTAAGTAAAACTTTCCACTCACTTACTGATATTCATCACAGACAACTACTAGCACTTCAGTCTAGACAGATTTTTCTGGGAGTAGGAAGGAACTGCTTGTGCCTGCCTTTTCATTAGCCTCCAGGGTACAATTTGTGGTCATGAATATCACGTGCCCTAGGCAATACGAAGAATGGGTGGGGGTATCATTACTATTGCTTACAAATTTTTGGCCTGAGTTGAGATTCCCAGGGAGGAAGTGTGGCTCAGAACAGGATCAGGGCAAATTGCTTTGTGTCTCAGTATCTTGTATGTAAAGCAGACATAGTGTTTTGTTACCTTCAAGGGGTAAAGGAGATATAAAATTAGCTCATGCGAGTGAGGTATTTCCCTACTGCAGTGGTAACAGACAGACAAGCCATCAAAAGCTCTGCCTGCAATTTGGCAACATTATGTTTTTGCAATATCAAAAATTTAATTACTAAATCCTCATGGTGAACAAGCACTGACAGGTTGCCATCATTTATCCTACAACCGTCCTCCACTACCATTTTTTTCCTCCCCCTTGGTGCCATTCCTTGCACTGGCATCATGCCAGTTGCATGGAGCAGCACTACAAATGTCCTGAAACATGAGTGAAACCCCCCCTGCAAAAATCCACTGAGAAGTAAAGCAAGGCTCCCTACCAGACAGAGAGTTTGGGATCCCTTCATTGTTGCAGAAGCTCTGGGAACCTGAACTTCAGCAGGTCTGTTCATCATATCATACCACCACTTCCATCATGACACCTAGAAATTTTGGTTAACTGTTGGGGTTTTTTCTACTCAAAGAAACTGATAGTCTCTCATTGTCCCACAAATGGCAGCATGGTTCCTAGGTTTCTCCTCTTCTGTCTGCTCCCTCCTTCTTCTCCAACTTTACTTTCCCAGTTCTTCCTCTAAACAAAGCACTGGCATGCCTACAGGCTGAGTGAATCTTGTCTTGCATTAGATAAATCAACAAAACAAGAAAGATGAAACCATCACCACCAGAGAGCCATTCTCTGCCATGATGCACTGGTTGCCCCTCAAAAAAGGTTAAGAGAGTGCAAAAGCAGGAAAGTAGATGAGAGCCCTGAAATATTCAAAGGAGAGGAGTGCATGGCCAGTGGGGGGACCAGTGTGAGGCACATGGGCTCTTTGGCTGCTGACTGGGAAGGGAAGCCCAGGGGGAACCTCCTGTGCCTACCTGTGCCACACTGTGCTGCCCTGTGAGCAAAACAGCTGCAGCAGCTCCTTGGCATTAGACTGGAGTCTGTGTGTATCGATGCCTGTGGTAGGAGGAAGCCCAGTGCTGTACCTGAGGATGTGCCACCTTCTCTGCTGCATTATGTGGGCTGAGGCTGAACCTGCTCCCTGCCACTGGCTGAGTGCTGGCATCTCCCATGGCCCTCCACTCCTGCTTTAGCCCTTGGAAAGCTACCTGCTGTGTATGCTGAGGCTGGGCATAGTCCATGGGGCTCCCATGCGTCCCAGCACTCCCGAGAAATTCTCTCAAACCTTTAGTGCACTTGATACGTATAATTTTCAGAGGCAGACTTCTGGGATTTCTCTATAGAGAAACTGAAGAGTTCCTGTCCCTCAGAAGTCCCTGTCTATTAAAGGAACCTCTTTTGATAGGTGACAGTTAAAGTCTCTCAGCAAGGCAAGCAGTTAATCTCAGTTGTTATGCCCTGGAAGGCAGCAAACTAACAACCTGTGTCAGAAACTAGTTGTGTGTAACATGATGTAGTGAAAGAGCACATTGGCAGGAGAATGAGTAGATGGAAGACCTATTCTTCCCACTGCCTTGGCTGAAAATGTCACTGTGGAAAGATTACATAGCTTCTTTGCATTTTTGTTTTGCTATCTATAAAATGATTATAGATCATTTTGGTCCATTTATATAAAACACCGATATAGTATCATTTTACCTGCTTGCCTCCATAGAGCCATTTGCAATCTGGTAAAAGGGCATTGTCTAAATGCTAACTGGTATAACATGAAGTAGAAACACAGAGAAGATAATGTTTGCTGCTATTTGATGGGAGTATAGGTGCTATAACAAACCCAGTGCCTGCTCTTGACAGTGCTGTTCCAAGCAAGACCTGTGCTTTTCAGCTAGGTTGATGGAAGAGAAACTAGAAGTCTTATCTTGCACTCTGTTTTTTATCCTGCAGCTGTCTCCAACCTTGATGCAGAGAGCAAAGTGAGTGTCTATTACCGAGCACCTTGGCATCAGCAAAGAAACATCTTCCTGCCCTCCACCAGACCGCCCTGCGTGGAGGAGCTGCACCACCACGCCAAGCAGCACCTGCGAGCCCTGCGCAGAGGTGGGTGCTCCCCCGTGCTCCAGCTCCACACAGAACACCTCTCCACGGCCCTCTCCAGACATACAGAAGGATGCTCTGGCACAAGCACACACAGCTGTGGTCGTCACTGGGACTTAGGCTAGGAAGTCACAGAACTATAGAATCACAGAATGGTTTGGGTTTGAAGGGACATTAAAGATTGTCTAGTCCCAACTCCCTTCAAAAGGGCTGAAACTGAAACAGTGGTATAGTCTCCACAAAAACTGAGCTGTCTGCTCAGGGTTTCCAAGCATGATACTGGGGGATGCCTGTGTCCTTCAAGAGTGGCAGCTGAAAGTCAGGTGATAGATGTGCTGGACAGCTTGGAAGGGTTGGGCAGGTCTCCCCTTCCCAGGCTAGGGAACATTTTCTGACACCACCTAACAAACTGCAGACCTTTTGCCTCAAAGCAACACAGAGAGGAAGCAGGAGCAATCAGGGTCATAACCAGGCTCCTGGATCCCTGCCATAAAGAGAATTTACTAGATGCAAACATCTGGATGGTTCTACAACAGCACATTAAAGGGAAGGTAAAAGATGAGGAAAGGTCAGTTTTCACTGGGAACCTAACCGAGGGAAAATTATTACCAGGACACAAGACAAAGCAGGGAAACAAGCCTACCTTTCTTCTGTGCCATAAGGAAGGAGAAAATCCATGCAGGTCATACTTAAAATGTTCGGCAGCAGCCTCCTGTCTTGAACTGTTTTGCACCAACAGCTCTAATTGCCTTGCTCATTTATTACTGTTATTAGCTTATAATAATAATCGATTACTTAGATCTGCGGAGCATCTGTTAGCAGGATAAAATGTTCCAATTAATTACCACATTTCACTGTCTCTGCAGGTTTTAGGTCAGGAACACACTGTGGGTGCACTATGTCTTCATAGCATGGCAGAGAGTGATACAGCCAAATTGCAACCACAGTAATGCTGGAGTAAAGCAGAAGTTCTTTTCTGTTCTCAGCAGCTCTGCTTTGCAATGGTGCAGAACCAGGCTGATCTTTGCCTGCCATCTTGTGGGCAGGAGAAATCCTGACAGCAGCACAGGAAGGCAGCTCCAGAAAATGTCTCATCATTTTTAAGTTATAAATCTCAGTTTTGGCAATTTCCCATCCTCCACAATAAATGGCAGCTGTGCAGGTTCAGCAGGCAGCTTGTCATGTGCTGCTTTATCTTATTTTCCAAATAACTGCATGTATCGGGATGAAATTTTAATCTGAAATTTACTCTAAACATGTTTATTGTGTCTCAACTCTCTCTTCTATCAGAATTTCATTATCTCTTTATCTGTTTAACCAGGAGCAATTAGAACTAAATGTTAGGTCAGAAAACAGCTATGCTAGCAGCAAACACTGTTGACTGGACCACAGCAGTGGAGTGGGTGAATATATTATCTCCTTTCAGCAGTGCTCCATGCTATTGCTAAACAGCAATTATCTAACTGTCACCTAAAATTAGAGATGGGAAGTCCATGAGCATTCTCCCATTCACTTGGAAGGTTCCAGAGAGACTTGGGACTGATGCTGGAAGAGGACTGAATATTGTGAGCCCATGGTGAAGGGAGACTCCTGTGGGCCTAGAGTAGATAAAGATTTTGACCTTCCCAGGATTATCTCCTTCATGCTGGAACCTGAGCACTACCACTGCAACAACCTTCATGATGTCAAGTTTAGGACCTACCACTGCCATGCAACCAGGGAATAAAATCCCACCTGGAGCTGTGTTTTTTTTCCCCTGAGAGTGATACATTTTATATGGGTAGAATGCAGGCATAGTTATTGCGTCTCAATAATTCAAGGCAATAGGAGCTGTAGGTTCCTGTTGGAAATCAGGCCTGGGCTCTCAAGTGCCCAGAAGGTAGCGCCTTTGTCTCCTGGCATAAATGGTATAACTCTCATCTGGGGACAATTCAGCTGCAGTGCATATGCTGGGGTGTGTTGGATGGGCATTGCTCTTACTAGATGTCCAGTAAGTGCTTCTCCCCTTCCGTTGCAACAGGAATTATTTGCACCTGACAATCGGGAAGAGAAGAACCTTTGTGTTTGGAGTCCACTGTCCTGCACCTGTCTCTGTTGTGCTGTTAATAGAGATATTTGTATATTTTTAACACTTTGAAAGACTCGTGTCTTCTCTCTCATCCAAAACAGAACATCGAAGCCGAGGTGATAACAGAGAGCAAAAAGTCCAAGGCCCCATTGCTGTGGTGGCTCCCCCCTTTCCTCCCTTCCCTGCAATCTGCAGCCAAAAGAGGCAAGCGATAAAGGACCGGCACTTGCTACCAGTAAGTCTTTCACTACAGCTACCCCACACAAATACATTTTTAGTATGGTGGGACCTAAGTGTGACACTGCTTCTCAAGTGCCCCCTCCCCAAGCCGTGCTGGTACAATGGAGCTGACCTTAGAGACTGTCAGCAGTGTAACTCAGGTCACAGCTTCCAGCAGCCAGCCCCAGGGTGGCTGCTTTCAATCAGAAACCTCTTATTTTTCACCCATGGCCAGCACACACATGCTCTCTTTCACACACTCCTCCACAAGTCCTCCACATTCACCACTCAGGCTGCAGAGGAAGCGCTTTGAGGACCCTCCCATAATTTCAGAAAGTGCTGTAATTTCAGCCCTGGCATTAGCATTGCCAGGAGCCAAGAGCTCAAGGGCTTTGATGGCTGGCTTGAGGTTTGTGTGTGTGCAGATAGGTTCAGGAGCAAGACCCCAGCTAGAAGGAGCTACACTTTCCATAGTCCTAATTTGCAATGTTCATCTCCATGAAGTTTTTTCAGATGTTTCATGTCTCACACATGTCCTTGCAACCAGCCAAGCAGGAACTCCAGCTGAAGATCTGGTCCTGTATGTGTGTGCTGATTTGCTACTGCTGCATTAATTTGAAATCAAGTTAGTGTTGACAGTATGGTATTTATCATTGTTGAAGGAAACGTGCTAGATTCACAACTTTAACTCTGATTAGGTCCATAATTCCCACTGGCTTCAGCTGGACTTTGGTATTTCTGTGGCTCTGGGTGTTTTACTCATAGAAGTGTCGTAGTAGCTACATTTTGCCCTGTAGTAAGAGCCACTGCATTATTTAAAAGGTGTGGGTCAGACCTGGACTTGGCTTTTAAGTGAGGCATTTGTCTAATGCCAGCCCCCCATGGAGTGGTAATAGATCTGTTCTGCATCTGCCAGTACAGGGAGGGACATTGGCATCTCAAGACCTGTGAGTATGTTATAAGCTTGGTGATGATTCAGTACCTACACGGAATCATCCTTTATTTAGCTTAAAAATCCAAGTGCATTCAGCCTAATCCATTATATCAACCATATTTAAATACTACAATGCTAAAGCACTCACAGTGTAAAAGACTCAACGTAAACAAGTCACACCTGCCCAGTGACCAAAACATCAGCTAATCAGTCCATAGGAAAAGCTTTGTTTCTCATTTAAAAAGCATGAAATACATAATAAGATTTGGATTAGTTTGACTGTTCCACCTTTTTGGCTGCTTATCTGGTTAATTTTGAGGACAGCATCACCATCACTGCAGGCTTTGTCCAGGTTAAATTTGCAGGCCTTATGATACAACTTAAAGGAGATATCCTGATGTTAAAGGACAGCATAGAAAAGAGTTTGGAGACAGAAAGAAGAAACAGGATTACCTGTCTTCTTTATAAGTCATCATCAAAGCTAGTGCTGTTGTAGGGTCATTGAAAGGTAAAGGGAAGGTGATGCTGTGTTAAGGATCAGAACTAGTTACAATGGTAGTTTGGACAGGCTATTGAACATAAAGCTTTCTTAGTATCAGATGGGAAACAAGGCATTTCTTTTGAAATTGCATACACAGTGCTTAAAGGCCTGAATCTTTTCTCTGTTTGGAAAACAACCAGTGCATTTTAGACATTACTTCCATCTGTGGAACACAAAATAATAACACATAGTGAGCAACTCTCTGAGTCCTGTGTTAGTTGACAAAATTAAGTCATGCTGAATGCAGATGTCTTGGCTATATCTGAAAGTCCACCTTTTTCTTTTCAAGAAGGAAAACATTAAGCTTTGTGCCCATCCAGACCTCCTTTTGGAAGCTGACCAGGTTCAGTGTTCCCCTAAGGAGAATCAAGAGCTGTTGGAGGCTGATTTCAAGACATCTGGGAATGTTCTGCTTTGGAAATTGCAAATACACTGCACTCAGACTACTTCAAAGTGCCTTGACCCATTTCTGAGAAAACCCCTGTTAATGGGGCAACTTAAAAATTAAAGAGAATAAGGCAAGATGAAGCTGCACATGAATGTTCTGTCTGGCAGAGGTTAATCAGAGATTTTTATAAGACACTGCAACAGTGAATAGCTAATTGTGCTGGCCTTCATGATATAATGATACCATTACAAGAGAAAGTTGAGAATGCTGTTATTNTGCCCTGTAGTAAGAGCCACTGCATTATTTAAAAGGTGTAGGTCAGACCTGGGCTTGGCTTTTAAGTGAGTCTAATGCCAGCCCCCCATGGAGTGGTAATAGATCTGTTCTGCATCTGCCAGTACAGGGAGGGACATTGGCATCTCAAGACCTGTGAGTATGTTATAAGCTTGGTGATGATTCAGTACCTACACGGAATCATCCTTTATTTAGCTTAAAAATCCAAGTGCATTCAGCCTAATCCATTATATCAACCATATTTAAATACTACAATGCTAAAGCACTCACAGTGTAAAAGACTCAACGTAAACAAGTCACACCTGCCCAGTGACCAAAACATCAGCTAATCAGTCCATAGGAAAAGCTTTGTTTCTCATTTAAAAAGCATGAAATACATAATAAGATTTGGATTAGTTTGACTGTTCCACCTTTTTGGCTGCTTATCTGGTTAATTTTGAGGACAGCATCACCATCACTGCAGGCTTTGTCCAGGTTAAATTTGCAGGCCTTATGATACAACTTAAAGGAGATATCCTGATGTTAAAGGACAGCATAGAAAAGAGTTTGGAGACAGAAAGAAGAAACAGGATTACCTGTCTTCTTTATAAGTCATCATCAAAGCTAGTGCTGTTGTAGGGTCATTGAAAGGTAAAGGGAAGGTGATGCTGTGTTAAGGATCAGAACTAGTTACAATGGTAGTTTGGACAGGCTATTGAACATAAAGCTTTCTTAGTATCAGATGGGAAACAAGGCATTTCTTTTGAAATTGCATACACAGTGCTTAAAGGCCTGAATCTTTTCTCTGTTTGGAAAACAACCAGTGCATTTTAGACATTACTTCCATCTGTGGAACACAAAATAATAACACATAGTGAGCAACTCTCTGAGTCCTGTGTTAGTTGACAAAATTAAGTCATGCTGAATGCAGATGTCTTGGCTATATCTGAAAGTCCACCTTTTTCTTTTCAAGAAGGAAAACATTAAGCTTTGTGCCCATCCAGACCTCCTTTTGGAAGCTGACCAGGTTCAGTGTTCCCCTAAGGAGAATCAAGAGCTGTTGGAGGCTGATTTCAAGACATCTGGGAATGTTCTGCTTTGGAAATTGCAAATACACTGCACTCAGACTACTTCAAAGTGCCTTGACCCATTTCTGAGAAAACCCCTGTTAATGGGGCAACTTAAAAATTAAAGAGAATAAGGCAAGATGAAGCTGCACATGAATGTTCTGTCTGGCAGAGGTTAATCAGAGATTTTTATAAGACACTGCAACAGTGAATAGCTAATTGTGCTGGCCTTCATGATATAATGATACCATTACAAGAGAAAGTTGAGAATGCTGTTATTGGCTAGCTCTCTCTTTTTGGCATAAGCTTTTTTTGACTGACATCTGCAAAAGTTTATCTGCTTCAGGGACTGCCAGTAATGTTTGCTATCTGATTCCAGTATCATCTAGTCATCAATGAACTTAAGATGCCAAATCCACAAGAATTTTTATTCATGGCATAGTAGTATGTTGTGTATTCCATCCTCCTGATGCATTGGGAAGGTGCTGAAGGAAGCAATACACAACAAAAAGAGCCCCCTTTTGTTTCTTTTAAACTAGGAAAGGGATCAACAAGAAAGTTACAGGGTCTGATTTTTCCAAACTGACTATCTAAGTTAAATGCATGTATTAAGATACTCAAATAAGAAACTTGATTTTGAGGAATGTTCAAATTACCACTGTGAGACCTGTGGGAACTACCATTACTGAAAATTACTGAGAAAACAGGTTACTTATATCTAAGATGAGTCAAGGCTCCCTACGTGTGTTCCTTTTGGCTGCTGCCACCAATTAGGTGGCTATAAGCTCTTCCAAAGATCTTGCATATTGTAGAGTAAAACTAGAGAAAATCAATAACAACAGACGGAGATTCACTTTTAATCACTACTCTGTTTACAGGGAGAAAGATGCCTAAGTCCCAGAGATTCCAAGAAAAGGCAAATGAATTCAAGTTCAAAGCAAGTGATGCCAGTGTAAATGGGTCTGGAAAGACATTTTGGAATGTTTCATCACAAGATCACATTGTTGTGGAGAAAGAGTAGAGAACTAGAAATGGCACAGGCTCTTTCATGTCTGCTTTTGTTACAGGAAATTCCCTGATTTGGCTGATGAAATGTCCACTTAGCCCAAAGGCCAGAAGGGGATCCTTCAGGAAAGAGTATAAGAACAGGGCATGCTTTATGCTGTTTATTGTCCCATGATTTATCCTTCCAGTTTCATACAGAAACTGTTTAAAGAGTTCCTGAGCCAGAGATCAAACACAGAATAGTAACCACCAAAGAACCTCACTGTGTTGACTGTGAGACTTGTTTAATCCATATTTTCAGCAGATTTACACCTTTACACCCTCAACAGCATCCTGTGACAATTACTTTAAAAATCTGCATGAAAATGTAGCTTTTGTTTATTTCAAAACTAACACCTCATGATTTCATCGTATCGGTCCTCAGACTCTGAGAAACAGTAAGCATTCCCTTCTCATTCCCTTTCTCCATGCTCCTCATGGTTTTGAAAACATGACTTCACTTAACTTTACTATCCATTCCAGTCATTCATTTTTAAAGCTGAAAAATTGGCATACTTCGTCTCCCTCTACACCAAAGAAATATATACAATCAAGCACATTTTAAAGTGTCACTCATTCAGGCATTTCTGCCAATGAAGAAAATGAAGTAAAACTCAAACCAAACCGGAAATAATCTGAGGAGAGGATGAGAAAGTTATGGACTTGCTAAAATGAGGAAAATATTTCTTACACATGTTCCCATGACAACCCTAGCACTGCTGAGGCCAGTCACTGAGTGTGAAGATGCTGTGTCATTCCAGCTGCATTTCAGACTTCTCTTTAATTTTTTCTGCTTTTCTTTCTTGGGTTTCCTCAAGCCCAGCCAGCAAGGCTCTGAAATATCTGTATTCCTGTTCAGAACATTATGGGACCACACTTTCTCAATCCCCATATGGCACAGCTATTATAGTAAAACCTAGGAGATGGAGCAAGGAATTCAGTATTTGAAAATTTACACTCACAGTTGCACAAACTTCAGTGTCAGTTTATTCAAAATTATAATCTAAGCAGGAATCTAAGAGACAAGAAGCAGATTTTTTTCCAGACAGGGTTTTTCTGTCCCTGAGGCCTCAGCTAGGGCAAATGTGAAGGAAAAATAATGCATTGGGTAATTTTATTCCACCTCCTTGCCATTTCAAAAATATTCCCTATGGTCTGCTTTAGGATGCTTTGTACAGCAAAGGGAAGGAAGCACAACTGATTATACTCACTTTCACACAGTTTTGTTTATCTGAAGTCAGATGAAGCCTCAGTAAGAAATGACTGAGCTAAGGGACAGGTGTGAGTCGGGCTCTGCATTTTCTACGTGCAAATCCTGCCTGAAGCTGTTAGAAATAAAACCTACCTGACTTTATTCATCAGAATGAACATGTATAGCACTGTTTGTGCTATCCTGTATTGTGGGATGTTTATTTGTACCTTTGTCTGCCACATGTGGTATGACTTCTGTCACAAAACATGTCGTAGTTTTGTCTTTACCTTGTCAAACCACTGGAGCCTTATATTAATCATTAAAGGATTGTCAGTACTTTAGCTGATGGCATTTGTGATGCTCCAAAAGAAAAGAAAACACCCACAAGCAGACAAAATAAAAACTTAAGGAGAATGAAACATACAGAAATATTAACATTGGGAGCAGGCAGGTGAGCAGGGTTGTGATTTGCAGCAAAAATAGCATGGCCAGGAATATTCCCATTATTTTCTCTTCAGCATCAGCTGACTGTGTAAGAAAGCTGCTGTATAGTTATGAATTTCTAATTAAGTAGTTAGCTGTGCTTTGAAAATATTGGAAAGGTGGCCTTTTACAAGTATTTCCTCTCCTTTCTCTAGACCTTCAGTTTTTTCTATCATGTAAATAAATACTGATTTCCTTAACTCCTGTGAGTTAAGGAAGCAGCAGGTTCTCTATTTCACAGGCAGAGAGAGGTTTCAACCAGAACCCCAGGAGTCAGTACTGTACTCAGATGAATGTGGGATTGAACACTAGTTCACACTTACTTTACATGTTCCCTTTTCAGTGCATGAATGACTGTTCTATACTGTACACCTTATTTCTGTGCTCCCACAGGGTGAAAGCAAACTGTATGTATGTCCTGTTTGCTGGAGACGACAGAATATATAAAGCTTGCAGATGCTGAAGGTACAGCCTGATGCTCTGCTTGGGTGATATCACCCACTTTATTCATAAGGTTATCCTGGGAGGGAAATTTCCCCCACATACAGCAATAGAAGCCTGAAGTCAGAAATAATATTGATCCCTTTTTTTGTTAGCTGCAGCTTTTAGGCAGCAGGAGTCAGAAATAATCCTCTGGAGAACAGTGCTGTGCAGCAGCCTCCTGCCCTCACCAAGGCCGTGCCAGCCCTGTGCTGCTGGAGCTGTGACTCTGCCACCTAAATCTCTTGTGAGATAACACCTTGCCTGCCTGATCAAACACAGCTGAGGGGAAAGGAATCAACTCAGCCATGTCTAAATTCAACAAACATGTTGAGAATAAATGCTCTTGATGAGGCTTTAGCATTCTCAATCTTTAATTAACAGAGGAAAAAATTTTTCTTTATTCTTGGGTTTATGTTTTTCCTATCACCATTGCACTGTGTTCCATAGGCCCTGTGCACTAACTTTGAAATCCCAGAATCTCTTGTAAGGCAACCAGTATAGGTAAGGCAGGCTATGTACATGATTTAACACAAATTGTGCTTCTTGAACCAGTCTTTCCTATATGTTGAAGTTGCTGAACAACAGTCATGTATGTCTCAGAGCTTTGGGGGATGGAAAAGAGAAGAGTGGCAGAAGTGGCATTTTTGTCCTGTTATTGACCCATTAATTTCCTGCTCCAGATCCCAGCTCTGGGACAATAAATGCAGCAGACTCATAAATTGCCAGGCTGACAAGTTCGCTGACTGCTGATTAGCTTCTTTGTCACTGTCCTGATGATATCTTTTTAATTAGTTAAAATGGTTAATCATGAGTCTTAACTTAGATATGTGCAAGTAATGCCCTTCCTAAAATCAGGGTGAGAGCGGTCAGAGGTGCTTCATCTCAGCCCAAGTTCAGTGCTGAAGGAAGGTGAGCTCCATTGCTCCTCAGCAGAAGTGCTGTTGACTCGTCAGGCTTGGGCATCTGACTATCTTGTTGAAGTGCACAGAAACCAAAGACTTTCACACTGAAGTGACATGGAGCACTGAGAAATCAGATCACGTGCATATGCAACAAGATTTTTACTGCAAGGCAGTTTCAGGAACACAATGGCACCTCTGCAAGTGAGGTTGATGGGATAGCTCAGGAAATAAAAATGCTCACAATATGTCAGTGACAAATCCCTATTCAAGCAATTATGCACCCGTTTGGTTTCAAAGCAATCTTAGCCCATTAAATAAAAATGCACACTTAAAGTATTCTGGCTTAGTATTTAACAGAATGATTATCACTGTTTCTGTTTGCCAAGCATACCCACACAAAAGAAATTCACTTTTAAAACTGCCTCACTTCAGATTTGCCCATCAGACCAGAACAAGCCTTGGGTTTATAATAATAATTTCTTGCTTAATTACGTGTTTACTCAGGACATTTAGAGATATTATGGTCTTCTGAGTGAATGAGAACTTTTGAAAAGTGGCAGCTCACTCCCTCCCCCAGCATGGGGGTGTTGAAATGCTGAGGCTGCTGCGCTGTGCCAGTGTGCCTCAGCTGCCCCAACAATGGGCACCATGTGGGAACAGGCACTAAGTGACCTCAGGACCCCTTGGTGAGGCAGTGGTAGCACCAGCTTTCTCAGGAGCACAACTGTGACAGCAGAAACTGAAACTTTGGTGGTCACCTTCATTTTTGTCCTATCTCTAATGACAGGAACTTACCTAGGAAGTTTCTCCTGCCATGCTTAAGCAGGGGCCTGAGTCTCTGGCACATCTAAGGATGGCTGTAGGTACATGGAACCAGACAGGTGTTTTCTCAGGGGCACCTGGCAGAGTGGCACACAGGTGAGGTAGGGAAGTGCTGCACTGATAGGACACGTAGATGGGTAACCATATCTTGCTTGTCTTGACTGTATCTCTGAGACCAAAGCTGAGGTCCTGCTGTTTCTCTCCTGGACAGGTTTGCCCCTGAGTGGATTGTGCATGTAGCTATGCTTGGAGCTCAGAGCAGGAGGTCCTCTTCTCTTTGTGCACTGACAATCACAGGCCATGGGATATTGCAGAGATTTTCATATCCTGAACTCTCATCACCTCAGCAGCATTAGTCTCCCTGTGTCCCAACCTCCCCAGAGATCCTCTAGCACCTTCCATGAGGAAGCTGAATTTCAAGCATCCTGGTAACTGCAGTCAGTCTGCTTAGAGCAGGTGACTGGAAACTTGGTCAGAGGACCAAAGGCAGAATTATCCTTCAGTATCTCAGGAGTAAGCAGACTGAAATAATTGATGTATTCAGTATCTCCACAGCCTTTGTTGTATGAACAGAGGTGTTGCTCCTGAGATAAGGACTTTTACCAGCTTGGGAGAACTGTTTTTCCACTGGCCTGGGCAGAAACTAAGCTGCTGGAAATGTCCACTGGGAACAGCTCTCTTTTTCCCCAGCTCTGCTCTCCTGTAGGGCTTATGGACAGCTCGTCTGGAGGCTTCCCATGGGCACATGGGAAATAGGGAAAAGCAGGAGATGTTACCTAGGAAGAGAGTAGGATGAAATGCAGGATTAGGCCTTTTGAGACTCACTACAGCTTTTTTTCTTGAGAGGAAACCATGTAATGCAAAGTTTTTCACAATGAGGTTTGTTCATCTGTCACAACAGTGTTGATAATGATTGATAATGACTGGGAGGAAAAACATTCACAGAATTATTTGGCGTTATTAGTCTGCTAACTAATGCAGGGAGAGATAATAACCCTTACCAAGAAACATGTGCTAGAGATTTCCAGGGTGGTCAACAGACCTGATTTATCTCTTTTTTTGTTTGATTTCCTATTTTAAAAGAAGTCAGTTGTCTTTCATTCATTGGTTTTGAAAACTGGACATTACTACAAACAAACCAGAGTTTCTGACAGAAGGGGTTTGTGGAGGTGTAGGGATTCAGCAAGACCCAGGACATTGTGGCCATCCCTGTCCTCTCAAGTGTTGCAAAAAGTGACAAAAAGCCAATTGGTCATTGTCACCCTGCCACAATGACTGCAAACTTAGAGAAATAGTGATATCATCAGAAAGACATAGCAATCAACATATTTGATAAATCACTGTCAGCATCATTATTTATATCCATCTGCTTAAAACTGAAAAAAAAATTGAAAAAATATTCCCTTATATTATGAAATCATTTACATTTCTAATGTAATTGGATATGTATCTTGCACTGCTTCAGCTCCAGGCAGAACACAGTTTGAGTTACCAAATCAATACAAGGCATTCTTGGGACAATTTAAGCATGTCTGTACAAGAAGAACCAATTTCACTGCAGTTTTGTGTAATTCAAGTAAGCAAAACCAGCACAGACTTCACAGGGCTCCAAACCAATCTGTTGTGGGGAATAAACCCATCAGTAGGAAACAGAGTGAAAATCTCTGCTCGTTTTGGCTCTGATGCTAATTTATCCAGAAAAAAATTATGTGCTTTTACAAGAATCATTTTGTGTATGTTTTTAATTTTAATTTTTTTTTCCACATTTCACATTTATAGTTTAACAGCACCCGTCCGCCCTCCCCAATTGAGTGTTGCCACATGACCCCCTGGAGTAGAAAGGTACTGGAAAAACAAGCAATCCTCAATTAACAGCCCTGTCTCACTCTTCTCCCTTCCAGATCCTAACCCTTCCTCTTGCTTGCTTTTCACTTGCTAACACTGCGCTAAAAGAAGCCATTTCTGTTTTTCTCATGTCAGTAAGACACAATAATAACTTCATTGCCCCTTCTTTCATTCTTCACCTTGGATGGGGTTCAAGGCCACAAAGCCTCCTCCCCCTATCACCTGCTTTAAAAGGCCTGAACTTGGACAGGCTCAATAGCGGTAGCAATCACATTTAATTCTCTTGCCATGTTTTGCAACTGCCCCTTCTTTTTTTTCCTAAACGGTAAGAAATAGGTTGGACAATGCCACACTGACAGCAGGTATTTATTCTCTGGCCATTTGGTGATGCCACTGTTTGGAGAGCAGGAGCTCTGGCAGCCAGGGTCACTTTGCCCACTTTGTCCAGCACTTCATTGTCATCCAGGCGACAAATGCAGCCTCTGTGTGTGTGTGTGTGTGTGTGTGTGTGTGTCCCCACGTGCCTGTGTGTGTGTGCAAGGGTGGGTTTTTTTGCATGCATGCATCAAACTTAGGGCGGGGGGGTGGGGGGTGGGAGTTACCTAGGAAACAAAGTCTTTTGTGCTTGAAGTTTATATGAGCTATTCACGTCTGCCGGGAATCGGCACAAAAGCTGCAGGCAGAAAGAAGGCTGCAATGTTTGACTGAAATCCTACGTGGGGAAAGAGGGTTTTCTGCGGGAGGGAGAAGAGGAAACGTGTGTTGTCTTGGGTCTGGGGGTGCTGCAGGAGGTGACATTGACAAGGTAAGTAAGTGCCCTCCAACAGTTTAAATAGTAGCTGCTGAGTTAAGATCCCCAATGCTTTTGGGGCCGGGATGTAAATGCTGTTTGGCAAGCCTGAGATGGTTAATTCTCCCGGGATTTGTGAGGAGCCTGGGCGGAGGAATGGCAGAAGTACAATGGCAGACAGGGCATGATCCTGCGGTGTTCAACACCCGCCTGCTCAATGCTCTGCCGTGGCAATGTAGAGCAACGTTTTATCTTTGCCCTGTTTGCTACCGAAACTAAAACTGGCAAATCAAGTGTGAACAAGCAGGCATGAAGGAGAGAAGGCTGGTAGTTAGCAGCTGGGAATTCGAGACTGAAGGGAAAGACGGTCTGAAAGGGACTGCACTTCTCTTTTAAAAAATGAGAGGCAGACGGATGTCCTGAGCTGGCCAAACAGTTGTCACAGCTTGCAGAAGAATGTACTAATGGAAGAAGGGAGGGAAATTAGGCAGAAAAAGGTAAAGGTAAGTGTTTCTCCTCTCTGTCCCTTCCAAACAAAACAGAAACTTTTTTTTGTTTTTGTTTTTTGTTTTTTGTTTTTGTTTTTGTTTTTGCAAACAAAGAGACCCCAAACCCAAGTTAGCAGCCAGCACCACATGAAAACGCATTTGCTTTATTTCTCTCTGCAAGGCAGGATGTTGGGGAATTTGTTGTTTCTTCCAAAAGAAAACAAGAAGTCTGTGTTTCTTCCATGCTGTTTATTTTTCTCTGTTTCTTCATCTTTAGCATCTAGTACTTCTTGTAGTATGCTATAAAAATATGCATGGTTTCTAAACAATCTTTCAAATTTCTTCTGGTGGTGGCTTCTCTTTTCTTTGGTTGTTATCCCCCTGTCCCAGCACTGTCAACACCTGCCACTTCCCACCACACAGCTGTTAGGTGGCTGTGCCATGGTCTGCTCTTGGTCTGCGTTTGTACAAATGAAATGCAAATGGTTTTTCCGAGGTATGGAGGGGTCTTTTTTAAAACTTTGGACTTTCTGATGCTTGAATGAATGGTTATATGAGGCCAGTTGCAGTTGCAAGTGGGAATCCACGGGACACGCTTGCCATGGCTATGCACGAATGCGGGATGTGCCCCTTCTGACAGAGGAGATGGCCTGTAAATGTCACTGTAGATATGCTGAGCTCCAGTATGCTGAGGTGTTTTTCTCCTATTAGCAGGATGCTAAGTTTCCACTGGAGAATGGCTGGTGCTGTGTGACTTAGAACAATTTCTTCCTGCATCCCTCTAATCGATTTCTGATTTGTGTGTCTGCTTTGTTTCAAAATTAGCCTTGTGTGCCTGAATGGGAGACACTGATTTTGAATGTATTCATTTGCAGTCCCATCCACCAGAGGACGAAGATACAGATGTCATGTTAGGGCAGAGGCCGAAAAATCCAATACATAATATCCCTTCTACACTGGATAAACAAACCAATTGGAGTAAAGCACTACCTCTCCCAACTCCAGAAGAGAAAATGAAACAAGATGCCCAAGTGATTTCTTCTTGCATTATCCCCATCAATGTCACTGGTACAAATCTCTTCTATTTTCTTTTTGTATTTATTGCATGGTTCAAGGGAGGTCAAGTACTTATTTTGTTTAATTTATTTGAAGTCACGGGATTGTGCAGTCTGGGGGCAAAGACCCGAGCCTGAAGATTTAGTTTCTGAAAGACAGTGGGCTAAATTCATCCCTTATGCGTGACTGCAGGAGTCGCCAAAGCCGCATCTAGGATTAATTTGGCCCGTATTTTCAGGATCATGTTATATGGTGTAATATAACCCTGGTTCCCTGTATAAACAATGTACTTTTTTTGTGTATGTAACCTACAGTCTGTATTAACAAAGACCTCAAATAACTTTTTGAATGTAGCTGACTGAAATAATGCAGAAAGCCACCAAAATTAATCATATGATTATCATGTGTAGCAGGAGAAGAGAAACTAGAGAATGTAGGCTACTATTTGCAGTGCTTTAAACATGCAAGGCATGAATGTGTAGCATACAAACCATCGCTCTGAGATCTCTTTACATGCAGCTATGCTGAAGGTATAGTAATGGCATTTTCTTTTATTTCTGTAACATTTGGATATATTTGACTAGATTTATTTGAAGGAGAACTTGTTTATAGAAACAGCAGGTATATCACTTATTAAATGTGATAGATGATTTATTTCCAGAAGTAAAAATCAGGCTGTTTTTCTCTTTCTCTTTTTCTCTTTCTTTCCTTCCAGAGGGCTATGGTAAACAAAGTTGAGAGTTTTCCTCAATAATATTTTCAAATACCAAGTTTTGGTTAACTTAAGAGCATAAAGTGGGCTAACTTCCAGGGTTAAGTACTTCAATGTAAACAATCATGAAAAAAGCAGGGGGCTTTCAGTTAACCTTCATTCTCCAGAGAATATAGTTGTATTTAATTCTATTTTCCCAGTAACTGGGGGGTTGGGATAAAGTCACAGCCCCTCACTTACCACTGTTCTTCCCCATGTCTATCAGTGGTGCACAAACCTTCCTGCAAGACAGGCTGTAGGATTCACCATGGGGCTGGAGAGGGTCATATGCCCACAGTCCAGCTTCAGCTCACAACCAAGGCTTTTGGGCTTACAGCATCAAGGTGACAAGTCGCCATCTACTCCACCATCAGCTGCATGAATCCTCCCAGTGACAGCAACACAGGCCCAGTTCCCCTCCATCCTGGCAGAGGAGGTGACACTGCACAGTGCCACCAGCTCTGCCTGCCTGTGGAGGTGACAGCCAGGAGTGACTGTCCCTTTCTCTGGGACAGTGCTCTGGCCACAGGAGGACAGGCAGCTGGCTGGCAGAACTGCCTGTGTTCACCCTGCTGGGCTGCAGGCCAGGAGCCAGCTGGTCAAGGTTGTAGGTTGGGCACTCCCTCTTCAAATCCCCACGGAAAGTCAGAGATAATGTAGCATATTTCCACGAGGTAAAGCTGGTGATGAAATTATGCTCCTTCTAGTTTCAATACAGGCAACCCTAACTGGTGCAGGCTTTCTAACAGGGCTAATGTCACCTAATACCCAGAGGACAGTTAGGTCTGGGACCAATGTTAACTTTTCCAGTAATAGCCATTTTTGCCTAGACTCCACCTGCCATACATTGGAACCAAATTTCCACTGATCAGTTTTACAGATCAAGAATGGTATGTAATCTTCTGGATGTTTATGTGTATCATTCTCATTAGCACTAATGGGAATAATTTGTATGCATCACGGGGAAGAAATACCCTCTTCCACTTTCCTCTCGGAGATGACCCCTGTGCATCTGGCACACAGAGCATGTTCGGCTAACTCACAGTTGCTGGAAAAACAGCAATGATGCTGATTGATTTTTTGTTTCAAAGAGTTTGCTTTTAGTTCTCTGTTTTTGTTTTTTTAAGCTTTTCCCAACCCTGAGAAATGTTCACTATTTTGAAAATTATTGTTGTTGGAGTTTACAGCACTTTTGTTCCATATTAAAGAAAGTTCTTCCTCTGCTTATTCCAGGGGCATTGGTGGTTACAGGACATCTGTCTGAAGCCTCTATTTCACTGTAGTAGATTTCAAGAAGAACTTTTACAAGAAAGTTACTTTTTAATGTTTTACATTGTTATGTAATGTAATATGTATGTGTATGTCTGTGTATAATTATGTTTTCTATAATTATACGCTATTAAAATAGAGCTTCTTATCAGGATTTTTTTTTCCTTTTCTTTGGTTTAGTTTGTTTGTTTTTCTTAAGATTACAAACCACTGTACCAGCAGTCCTTATGTTAGTGTTTTTATGGACCTGGCACATTTTTTCCAACCTGTCCCATGTCAACTTTAGAGAGCGTGAGTGAGTGTACAATTGTGCAAAAAGCCAGCATAGACGGGCACTGGCCCTCTGGTCAGTCAGCCTCCTTTTAACTCTTTTGACTACACAGTGTAAAATCAGTTAGCACTTCCCTGTGTTAATGCTGTGGAAACATAGAGAAAACAATGAATTCTCACCTGTTCTGTATGAAGGTGGTCATAAACAAATGTACTCAAGAACTTGTGCTTCTAAATCTAAACTGAGGATCTTGACTGTGTGACCTGAGCAGACTCCCCACTGTGTGCTGTGCACATGGGAAAATCAGGCCACTTTCGTGATGTATGAAAATAAATAACAGCTCCCCGTTAATGTCAGTCTTGGCTGTGTGTCATTGTCACTGAGAATGCTCTCTAAACTTGCATGGTAACTTAGCCCCATTTTAGCTGTCTCCTTCCTTTTTGAAATGTTAGCTCCCTTGGCATATTGGTCTCCAAAGAAGCACCCAACTACTGCAATATGGCATTATAACCTTAATTTTTTCTTATGCTTAGTTGCTTAAAATAAGTCAGGCTACAACTGAACAGATAATGCTTTGCAGACAAGTTACTGTCATTGTCCCTATGACAGATGGATAAATAGCTATAAGAAAGATGCCCTGCTACCAAGAGCTCTCTATTTGCCTTCCTGATTTTCTTTCCTTTTTCTGTTCTTTTTCTTTTCATGCCTTCTGTTATTTTTGGCAGACCAGGCTGCTGAGAGGGAGCTGGAATTAGATGTAAAACTGTGATATACTGTGATATAATTTACATAAGAGCTACATAAGGGCTCCCTTATGTTTATTCACAGGCTTAATCCAAGCTCACATACCTCCACTGTGTTCCAGCCATGAAAATTTGTTTACTATTTCTAAAGGCTAATGAGACCTATTTATGGGTTGCAGGAGTTGGTTTTGACAGAGAGGCTAGTATACGCTGCTCTCTTGTTCATTCACAATCTGTACTACAGCGGAGACGAAAGTTGAGGAGGAGGAAAACCATCTCTGGCATCCCCAGAAGAGTGCAACAGGAAATAGGTGTAGTATAAATACAAATCTTCCATAGATAGCTTTCTAACCAACTTAAATTGCAGGGTTATGAGCTGGTAGTTAGCCTTCCAAAGAAACGAAACCTTGAAAGTGTAAATGCTTGTGGAGTTTAGGAATTATCTGTTTTGTTCTTTTGATTTATTACAGTGAGCAAAGCTATATTACTCCATATGGCCTTGAAGGACTGGGGGCCTTACTGAGTAATATAGATGTACGTGTTCAGCTCTTATTGTGTAAATGTTAATCAGTTATTTTTTTCTTTTTCATTTTATTTCTGTTATGAACCCATAGTTATGTGCATAAAAAGTAACTAGATTAAGTGAAAGTTTTTTCTTGCATCAGGGGAGCTTAAGGTAAAGAACTGACAGATGTTACTCCGCAAAGTGACGATGAGTTGTCACAACAGCTGGATAACTTAGATGAGTGGTTGAATATCCACCATAGATACAGCTGCTGGTACCCTACGGGAGCTTTGCTAAACCTTCCTTTTGTTTATCACACACCTCAGTACCTTCCTATTATTCTTTATCACCAAGAATATTTGCCTTTAATCTACCAAATTACCTCACTTCTTGTCAAGGTAAATCAGGAGCAACTCTGCTGGGGGCAAATTCAGTGTGAAATTCTTATTAACTCAAAACGAAATTAATGGAATTGTTATTTCTTATTGTTCATCCGCACATGGCTCTGGTGTTTCGGTCCATTGCCATGAAACTTCATTGGAAGCAGAAGAAATGTGTTTATCACAGGGAATAAGCACTTGGAGGACCTATAAAAGAAAGATCCTTTTGTCTTGCAAATATTCTTGGTAGTAAAGAAGCAGATAATGGAAATTCTGAACAGAGAGGTAGGCAAAACAGAATTATTTTTATAAGCTTTTGGAGTGTTTTGTCCAGCAGCCACTCCTAAAAACTGTCTCTAAGTAGCAGAAATAGAGTCATAAAAATTGAAAACTTTGTAGTCTTAATATTTACCATAACAAGCTCAGCTCCACAGAAGTCATGTTGCAGGACTAGGAGAATTTCCCTACCTCACCGGCAGGAGGTCTGCCTTATAAATTCTTTATAGCAAACTTAAATTTGGTCCAATGCTCAGAAAGATTGAAAAATAAAGAACACAGCAGATAATGCTTCTTGGGTTGCTCCGCGGGTTGTCTCGTGCCAGGAAATGTGGAGCTCTCTCCCGCTCACCCAGCTTTCCATGTGTCCTAGATTCAGATGAGTCGCCAGTGGCGAGAGAGCGCAACGTGATTGTGCACACAAACCCAGAATTCTCTGGCTCCAGCAACAGGAGGTTGGGAACCCGGGACTCAGAGTGCCAGACAGAAGAAATCCTGATAGCTGCTCCCTCCCGGCGGCGGATCCGTGCCCAGCGGGGGCAGAGCGTTGTTGCCTCCCTCTCCCACTCCGCTGGCAACATCTTGGTGCTGGCAGACAACGGGGATGCGGTCTTTGCTGCTGCTGTGAGCAGCCGCATCCGCTCGCGGAGCCTTCCTCGCGAGGGCGCCCGGGCCAGCGAGGGCCATCAGGATGCCACCACCAAGAGTGCAGAGTACGAAACAGAGCACTTCCTAGCTGGTGAAGAGAGGATCCTGAAAAAGGGGAAGGAGATCTTGAGCAAGCAGGGTTCACAGGAGTGCCAGCCCATTGGTTTAACTTGTTCTCAGCACCTGCATAGCCCTGAACACAGCATCGGCGAGAGGGGCAGATCGAGGCTGTCAAGGATGGTCGATTCAGGCAGCTGTGAAATTTCATCCAACTCAGACACCTTTGGGAGCCCAATTCACTCCATCTCCACAGCAGGAGTCCTGCTCAGCAGCCACATGGACCAGAAAGATGACCACCAGTCCTCCAGTGGCAACTGGAGCGGTAGCAGCTCCACATGTCCCTCCCAGACATCTGAAACCATTCCTCCTGCTGCCTCTCCTCCTCTAACAGGCTCTTCACACTGTGACTCCGAGCTGTCGCTCAATACCGCTCCCAATGCCAATGAGGACTCCAATGTCTTCATCACAGAGCAGTTCGGTGACCACACAGACAAGGTCAGGGGCCACAGGGCGAGCTCCTTCACGTCCACTGTAGAGGATTTACTGGATGACCCTAACAACAGCAACACAAGCGACAGTGAGTGGAACTACCTGCACCATCACCATGACGCCTCTTGTCGGCAGGATTTCAGCCCTGAGCGCCCAAAGGCGGACAGCCTGGGATGCCCCAGCTTTACCAGCATGGCCACCTACGACAGCTTCCTTGAAAAGACACCCTCTGACAAGGCAGACACTAGCTCACACTTTTCTGTGGATACTGAAGGATATTATACCTCCATGCACTTTGACTGCGGTCTGAAGGGTAATAAAAGCTATATTTGCAACTATGCAGCCCCAGGCTCCGAGAGTGGCCAGACTGGGAGCATGACTTCCAGCCTGGCTGACTGTGCCTGGCAGGAGTGCATGAGCCACAGGAGGCAAGCACGGCAGTGCATCTCACTGAAGAAACCAAAGGCAAAGCCAGCCCCACCAAAACGCAGCTCATCTTTGAGGAAATCAGAGGGCAGCACCGACCTTCCTGAAAAGAAAGAACCAAAGATCGGTGGTGGTCAGCATGTCTCTCACACTGCCAGGGAGATGAAGCTGCCCCTTGAGTTTTCAAACACACCTTCTCGAGTGGAAGGCCCCAATCTGCCAGCCAAGCAGGAGCTTCCCTGGGCAAACCAGGGTGATGGTGGGTTAAAGGATGCTCCATTTGACACCACTGATATCCCCTCCTTTAAAGATGAAGGTGCTGAACAACCTCACTATGCAGACCTCTGGCTTCTGAACGACTTGAAATCCAGCGATCCTTACAGGTCCTTGTCCAATTCAAGCACTGCTACGGGTACTACAGTCATAGAGTGCATCAAGTCACCAGAGAGCTCTGAATCCCAAACGTCTCAGTCTGGGTCACGAGCTACAACTCCATCCCTCCCCTCTGTTGATAATGAGTTTAAGCTGGCCTCCCCAGAGAAGTTGGCGGGGTTAGCCTCACCCTCCAGTGGGTACTCCAGCCAGTCAGAGACACCCACCTCTTCTTTTCCAACAGCTTTCTTTTCGGGACCGTTGTCTCCAGGGGGGAGCAAGAGAAAGCCAAAAGTACCAGAGAGGAAGTCATCACTGCAGCAGCCACTCTCAAAAGACGGCATCGCCTCAGTGAGCAAAGACCTCGAACTTCCAATTATACCTCCTACTCACCTCGACCTAAGTGCTCTTCACAATGTCTTGAGCAAGCCCTTCGCTCACAGGCACCAGCTGCACACCTTTAGCCACAGCAAGCAGAGCGCGGTCGGGGAAGCCCTGCAGCCCAGCCCTCCCTCTGCGCTCGCCATCACACCCTCTGTTCTCAAGTCTGTCCACCTCCGGGCAGTCAACAAGCCTGAAGGAGTGAAACATAAAGGCAGTACCCCAGACCTGCTCTGCATACAGGAGACCACCTTGATGGCAACCGATGTCTCTCCAGGGAAAATGAGGCCGCTCTTAGCTAAGAAACCAGTATCACGCCAGTACTCTACAGATGAGGCCATAATGCTGTACATTGACACTTCCCCAGCAGAAGCAGGCCCTGGAAAGCCACCTTTAGAGAAAAGCTCCTCTTTTGGTGGGCAGAATAGCTGTGAGCGAGAAGCTGTAACTTCAGCAAGCATGGGTCTGGTTGAAATCAAACCTGGGAAGGACCAAATGCACCTGGCCACTGAACACTTACCAGAAAGCTCTCTGAATCAGACATATGCCATTCCTGTGGATGGCTTTCAGAAGGGCTCAGCTGTCCCCACAGGTGATGATGAAACAAAGAAACCTGTCCAGGAAGCAGAAACATTGCATGATCTTCAGCAAGTGCAGGCTCAGCAAGAGCTCTCTGAAGGTAGCGAGGGGAAGGTGGAAGCTGGGCCTGTGGGTGAAAGCCCAGCTCAGGCTGAGGGACCGGCCATCACCTATCAGTTAAAGCACCAACTCGACATAAGCCACCATGTGCCTGGGAATATCAGCTACGAAGAAGAGATGGCAGCAGTGGATTCACTCAGCGAAGAGGTTTGCAAGCAGGAAAACGATATCACATCAGGTATCCCAACCAAAAGTGCCTCTGATGACAGCAGAGCAGACGAGACAGTGGGTGGCGCAGATGAGCCTTCACTGAAAGGTCAGTTGGGAATTCTTCCTGTGTCATACAGGTAGCTTTGGATGGGATGGTAGTGGAGTCAAAGCAGAGTACCACATCAGCTTCCTTCTGTGTGTTTAAGCATAGAGTCCCCCATGTCTGTTAGCTGGCCAGCCAGCCCAAAGCTATTTACACTTTTCCAAAGTATTCAGACTTTATTCCTGATATTTATGTCCTCCCTTGTGCTGCATTTCAGCTGAAAAGATAAATGGGAGGAGCACTGGTCCTGGGTACAGAAGAGTCGTATTATCACAGCTATGCTGTAAATGGGAGATCCTGTGTTCAGTGCCCCTTTTATGGGCTCCAGGATGGAGCAGACACAACTTTTAGATTAGAGGGTAAAGGCTGTATGGTGGTATTGCCCACTCAGTTGTGAGTGAAGCTGGTGCCTCCAGCTGGCAGTGCTGTTGCAAAGTGCAGTGGAGTCCGACTCATAACGTGGCTTCTCTCCTTTTTAAGAGTCTTCTCCAAGCGATGAGTCCATCATGTCTCCACTGAGCGAGGAGTCCCAGGCTGACACTGAGGATGTCTTTGTGTCTCCAAACAAACCCCGCACTACTGAGGATCTGTTTGCAGTCATTCACAGGTGACCTAACCTTGCGGCAGTGGGAAATGGCAACATGCATCCTGCACAGTTGACCTCTAACAATAGCTGTGGGATGGTTATTCTTTATTAAGTCTTTTCCTCAAAATACGCTCTTTAGTTAACTCAGTTTAGTCTTCTAAAAGGCAGCCTTAAAATATGCTTTATTATGGCCTGGAGTGCAGTCTGAGTATTTTCATGGCATGTGTGGGATACTTTACAGTTAAAAACATCAGACTGTTCTCTCTAACCAATATACATCTTCAAAGAAAACTACCTGCAGTGGTTCCTGTCTTCTGCCTACTAGTCCACCAGCTCTAGTCTGGTGAATGAGTTGTTGCAGGGAGAAGGATGAGAAAGCATCTCTTCAGTTTTAGAGTATTTTGTAGTCAGCTGAAATTTAGGATCACAACTGAAAGTTTTCTGATACTGAATATATTATGCTAAGTATTATTATTACCTAAGATTCTGCATGCATTGTTGTCTTTACAAAGAGCTGGTTGTGCCTACATTGTTTCGAAAGATCTGGGAAATGTTGAGAGGCACTCTGTGTGCCATGAGTCACTGATAGCTGCCAATCTTTGACAGAGGGATTAAGAGAACTCTGGCTAATATGAAAGCATCTGTAAAACTCCACAACAGCACTAAGCATTGTACTACAAAAATAACGTCTGAAAGAGTTTTCCTTGGTGTTTTACAGATCAAAAAGGAAAGTTCTTGGGAGAAAGGATTCTGGAGACCTTTCTGTAAGAAACAGATTGAGAGCTTCATCTGGGACCAGCAGTCAGCCTTCCACCAGCAGCACACTGCCCACCAGCAACATACCACCAGCCAGCAGCATGGGCATTCCCATTAGCAGTCAGAGGTCCCCCGGGCTCATATACAGGAATGCCAAAAAGTCCAACACATCCAATGAGGAGTTTAAGCTACTGCTCCTTAAAAAGGGCAGCCGATCTGATTCCAGCTACAGGATGTCTGCCACAGAAATTCTGAAAAGTCCTATTTTGCCGAAGTCTCCTGGAGAGCTGACAGCGGACGCCCTTCAAAACATGGAAGAGTCTCCTCCCACAACAAGCCCTGATGCTTTATCGCCCCTCTCCCCCTGCTCCCCCAGGGTCAACACGGAAGGATTCTCCTCCAAGAACTTCCCAATGTCGGCATCCTCGCGGGTGGGGCGGTCGCGGGCACCGCCGGCAGCCAGCAGCAGCCGGTACAGCGTGCGCTGCCGGCTCTACAACACCCCCATGCAGGCCATCTCCGAGGGGGAGACTGAGAACTCGGACGGCAGCCCCCATGACGATCGGTCTTCTCAAAGCTCTACATAGGCTGCGTGGGTGCCAGGGCCAGGCTGCCAACACCACTTGAGCTCTACATGTAAGGATGTCAATGTAAGAGGCAAATGCTGTAGCAATCCAAAAAAAAAAAAAAAAGAAATAAAAAGAGAACAATTGCAGGGCAATATCAATGCTTAGATGTGTTTGCATTCAGAAGACACTGGGGAAACAAAAGGACTACAGCTGTAGCTATTTATTACATTACATTTTCTAAGAGGATGAAGATATGCTATGTCTGTTCTGTTTTCTTTCGGCTTCATTTGATTTATCCCACTCTCATTTCCATTGTCACTTGTAGATTTCAAAGCTATACATTTTCCATAGAGTTAAAGGTGACTTTGGGTGGGGTTTTTTTCCTTGAATCTGCCCATCTAGAAACAAATCCCTCACTGTAGTGCTTCCCTAGGGAGAAGAAAAAAAATAGAAAATGCTCTTGAGAATTGGTATTTTTCTACACTAAAATGAGCTGAAACAAAATTTAGAAGAAATTAACAAAACATATGTAAATATCATATTTTTGATAAAAGTTTGTAAATAGAATTATCAAAAAGTGGACATGGCAAACGATTTACTGCATAGCAACTTTGTTTATAGAAGACAAACGAATTCAATTGTAATAACTGTATTCTGTGAATACCATTTTCATATCAAACACAAAACATGGCCACCAATAACCACTTTCAGTGTGACAGGCCTGAAGGATGACATTGAGCAGTGGAAAGCAGGAATTTTCCGCCTTAGTTAGGGAAATGGAAAGGCTGACTGTGAAGGGATTAAAGAAACCATTTGTCTTTCTAAGGCAGCTCCAAAGAAGCTAACTGGAAAGCACACCTGGGAGGGTTACCATGAGGATCGGTGGGGAAGATGAGTGTGTTTCTGACAGAACAAAGCTGGGTCTGATGCAAAGCCCCAGAGGGTCCCATCCCACAGCCTCCCCTGGGCCTTTATTCTTGCATGGATTGCTTCAGAGAGGATAGATGTGAGAGGAAATAGTACTTTCATATTCCTATTAGGCTATTGGGATACATAACACAGTCATAACCTGGTAACTATAATCTTAAAACACTATTAGTTTCTGGTTCGTAAAGGAGACAAATAAATTATAAGCATGCAAGAAGCGCTTTCGATTTATCAGTAAATATCTGCAATGAGTTTTCAGTGAAGCTTTCTCTTTGTGCTGATGAGATTCATGCTACCTAAATATTTACAAAAATGACACTGTGAAAACGTAGCTGGGAAATAGGTATGTGTATGCATTATTTATATTCGTTGCTGAGCTGGGAAGGGGAAAGCTCCAGTTTATTCAAGCCAGCCACGTACAGTAGGCATCTTGTCTGGGTTTACTAGAAACACAGAACAGGGTGGGGGACTGGGGTGGGGTGGGAAAGGAGACAAATCAAAGTAGCTGCTTTGATACAAATGAAGGCAGGGAAATAAAAGCTGAATTACTTGAAGTTACTTGAATATTCTCAACTTAAAACCGCAAGAACCTGTGAGTGGCTTTATACTTTTAATTTTAAAACAGAGTAAAACCAACAGACCTGATTCTCCTTTGGGCCACCATAATTTCCATTGATGTAGCCCCATCTATGCTACTTAGAGGACAAGGCCCTCTTTATCCAAAACTGATGCAGTTGGTGTTGGTTGCTGTAGGATATAGTTAGGAATAGAGGAAAGGTTAGTGAAGAGAAAATAGTGACGGAGGAATGGGGTGTGCAGTAGGACAGGTCAAGTAGGATGGCAGAAAGAGCGTTCTCTGGTATTAAGAAATTAGCTAAAAGCTGGTTTTAAGTAAAAGTAAAGGACTGGGAGGTGGGATGTGTGAATTCAGTTTTTACTTTTTTTTTCTTTTAATCATGTAATGCATAAAGCTGAGAGTTAGAAGAAGGCAGATCATGTTTTCAAGAGGACGGTTCTACCTGAAACTTACAGTTTTAAGGAGTCAAAAAGAATCAGAACAGTTTAACAGATCTGAAATGTTATTCCCCATAAGGTTCATATTTCATTTTGTCTAGAGCTTACAACAAGACATATATTACTCAGTTTCCTACTGTCCTCCTGTGTAGCCTGGTTGCATTCAGTTGATGAGGCAGAGTCACTGTGCATGTGATACATGTGTTGGGATGAGGGTTGGTCCATCAGTTGAAGGGCTGCAAAATCGTCTAAAATAGTTTTTAGAAAGGTAATGGGAGAAATGTTTTGGAAACAAAAGGCTAATCACATTAGTAGCTTAGGTAGGAAAATAAGTCTGAATACAAGTGAAGTGCATTTATGAGAATGTTTTAGGAGGAAATGTTTAGCATATAACAAACCACCTTCTGGAGAGTATGAGAAAAGGAAGTTTAGATAATGGGCAGAAAATCCTTAGTTTGTCATCTTCAGTCATTTTTTACAAAAATTTTACCAGGAGCACTTTTACAAAATGTCATTCAAAGCAGTAAAGAGAATACAGCTGAATTGACTTTTTATTACCAATCAATAATTTCATAAAGACCCCAAATAAAGATATATATACACTAGGGTTTTTTTTTTTACCAGAATGATAAGGCAATACTTCACATAAAAAACAAACACAGAACAATCCCACTATAGTCTCCTTTTGCTTAATTTTCTAGTTTATATTTAGCAGATTGAAACCCAAGTAGAGAGATTCTAAATCCTCTATGAAGAAAGGAGTTCAGAACAAACATGGGAGTCAGAGGAAGCTGAATGGTGGGGATCCCTGTAGCATTGGAAGCGTGTCATTAAGGCACCAGAGGACAGGCCATGGAGCAATGGGAACATCTCTCACCTCTTGAGACAGGGTACAGTACGTGCATCAGGTTACTCCTGAACCGTCACTTCAACCTACTGTTCTGTTGCTTGCACTGATGTTATGAAAATGATTTCTTAAGTTATACAGCTGTGTTCTGAAAAATAACATTTTCCCCTTTTCTTCTTTCTTTTTCTTTTTCTTTTT
>VZTR01004771.1:35425-175784 GCA_013400775.1 Chaetops frenatus | reverse complement strand
TCCAGAGGTGCCCCCAGGGCAGGCACAGGGGCAGCATCACCCAGTTCATTCATCAGCTTTCACTGTAGATCTTTCTTCCTATCTGGGTTTATACAATTTTTAACCAACTCTTTTGTATCATTCATTTCTTCCTCACTGATGAGTTGCTAAGAAACTGCCCTTGCTCAGTAGGAAAGTGACCACTGCACAGATTTTAGAGACCTTCTTATTAAGAGCCACATCTAAAACCCTTTGAAATTAATATGAAGTTATAAAACCAGAGAATTACAGAATTGTTTGGGTTGTGGTGGTGTGAAAAGGATTTTAAAGCCCATCCTGCCATGGGCAGGGCCAGCTCCCACTGTCCCAGGCTGCTCCCAGCCCCAATGGCCAAGCTGGCCTTGGCCACTGCCAGGGATCCAGGGGCAGCCACAGCTTCTCTGGGCACCCTGTGCCAGGGCCTGCCCACCCTGCCAGGGAACAATTCCTGCCCAAGATCCCATCTCAGCCTGCCCTGGGGCCCTGGGAAGCCATTCCCTGGCTCCTGGTCCTGCAGCCCTTGGCAATTGTCTCTCTCCATCTTTGCTGCAGCTCCTTCAGGCACTGGAAATCCATTCATTTTTCATCAGACCTTAAAGTAAAAAAACCCCTTGGCTTTCTACAGAAGCAAATTTTTTGGAGGAGGATGCACAGATCTGATCAGCCAAGAATCTGGAGGTGTCAGTCTTGAGGTTGTTGATGTTGTATTTGTGCTCAGCTTGGTCAGATATTTCAAGGGCAGGAACCTTGTGAGTGGATTTAATGAGATGATTTGGGCTTTCTGCTATGGAGCAGAACATGTTTGTTTAGAAGGCGTTTCCCAGGATTCCTGAGGCCAGGCTGGATTCACCTCTGATGAGGGAGCTTCTGGAATGTCCTCTCCCAATTTGTATGAAGGCAAAAATTCACCAAAATTAAGTTACAATTAAATATAAAATATACTAAAATCTAGCCAGAGAGAGCAAATCAAGGTCTTTGATTTCCAAAGTGGAATCCCTAAAAATTCTCTTTTACTTGGGTTTAAGGAAAAGAGGTTGGAAACTTTAATTTCAGGGTGAATGGTCTGTATATTAAAATTTTAGTCTCTCTTTTTTTTCATATTGTGTCCATTAATCTAAATCATGAGTATCTATTGTGTATGACAGTTGGGTATTAATAGTGACTTATCAAAATTTAAGCTATAATAGAGAAGTCAGAACAATTTATTTTGGTCACTAAATCTGGACTTTGTACTAAATGCATGTACTAAAATGTTCTTCTATTCAGGTGACCTCCCATGACTGTTTTTTTTAACAAATCAGAATTTTATCAAGACCAGATCAAGGTTCAGTCATTAAAAAGAGCAGGTGATTTCATAGTGTCAGAAACAGCCAGGCTTTGTTTGTCTGCAATACTGAAATTTGAACACTATTCTTTGTGAGTACAGGATGGATTAATATTCTAAACACAGAGTATTTGCTCACTTCCTACCTCTAAAGAGAAATGAAATTAAGACACTGTATCAGACTGGCTTTATAATAAAAGTATATGGGTTTTATGAACCTCACAGCTCTTGAATAAATTCTCTCAGCATTCCTATTCCAGATGTTAATTTAATGGAACCACTTGAATCACAAGTGTGGTCTTTCCACGAGTAAGATAATTAAAGAGTTTGAAAACCAGGATTAATAAATCATTATAGTAAGTTTAGTTCCAATTAACATTATAAATGCACCTATTTTAGCAAGTAATTGACATCTGATTAGCATGTTGCTGGGTACAGCTGTTTAGATATTAATCAAAATTCCAAATCTTGCTTACAAAATCACTTAAAGACATGTACATAATTTCCCTTTATTTACATGGTAACTAAGCTTATCTTTTACATGTGTTTGCTCAGGACCAAAAATTGGAGCATATGCTGGGATTATTATTTATTAATTATAGCCAAAATTTCCAATATGATTCAGAAGTCCATGGGGCAGCACAGCTTCTTTTTTGATATAGTCTGTGTAATCTCAACCACTGTGGAGGCGTCTCTGCACCGTGGGTGTCAGCTCCCAGAACTGCTCAGTTTTGTGTCTGAATCTGAGAAAAACAGCACTTTCATTTGGAAAAAATGAATGAAACCAATTTGTTAGCAGCTTTCCTTTGAAAAATGAATGAAACTAATTTGTAAAAAATACAGCGATGAGTCTTTCTGATGAAAAAGGTAATAAAAATGCAAGGCATGAAAGCATATTTTGTGCTCAGATCCAGTTAGTTTGTGCTTGAGCAGACTAAATTAAATACTATAAATTCTGCTCAAGAAATGTAAATACTAGGAGTTAAATCTGACTAAAACTTCAAGCTAAAAAGGAGAAGCTACCTTTAAATTGAATCTCTTAGATCTGAAATCATTTGCTCTAACTGAAATGATGTTTGGTCATTGATGTATGCTTGTAATCATTAAATATATGTGAAATATGAAAAATCTTGCTTTTAAAGGCTGTCACAAAAATGTTTCAGTAACAGAAAAGATTGTTGTTTCTTACATTGGATACGAATCAGAAAGAAAAACCTTGAACTACAAGGAAATGAGTGGCTGATCTGATGGGATGAGGAGTGAAAATATCAAATCTGTCTCTTTTGTTAGAGAATTTGCTGTCCCGAGACAGCCAGTGCAGTAAAGGGGGGCAGAGCAGGGCCTGGGAAGGGCACAGTGCAAAGGGGAGGATGCTGCTGTGTGCACTCACCAGAACTGGAGAGCAGGACCTCCAGCCATTCCTGAGGAAGGTCTGCAGCCCCCCGTGGGCAGGAGGTCACACAGGAGCTTTAAACCTGACTTTTTATTTGATAGTGTTGCACTTTTCCACTCCTGTCCCCGACTGGCATGAATGGCTCCACACTAAAAGGCTTTGGCCTCCTTAGAGGAAGATGAGGGCACAGTTCATCCCTCTGCAGGAATTCCACTCAGGGGTCTGGCTCAAAGAGCTTTGGCAGCCCTTTGAAGCCTTCCAGGAGTCAGAGCTCCCCATCCAGGGAAGGCAGAATGTGGAAAGTCATCGGGAGGGACTTGGAAATGCTTTTAGAATCTTGAGAGTCTCATCTCAAGATGAGAGCCTGACAGGCTTTATTTTGCTGTGAAATCGGTACTGCCCATGGTGTGGCTGTGCTGGCTCTGCCAGGGGCTTTCTAAGGCATTGGGAAGTTTGGTCCCTCTCAAATCCATCCTGGGAGGGGGTTCCCTACACCCCATAACCCCTGGAAGGCATGAAAATAACCTAGGAGTGCTATAAAAAAAACATTCAGCCCCCTTAAGAGCATAGCCCAGGTTATTGCCCAAAATTTCCACCTCAGAGCTGGCTGAGGAGGGTCAGCACCTCCTCACCCAGCAGAGAAACCAAATTTTACCCCTTTGAATGATTTATAGTGCAGCCCTTCCCACATGTCAGCTTTTATAGGCAGTATTTACAGCAAAACAGAAGAAGTCCAGTAGTTGAACAAACCTCTCATCTTTATTCTTTTGCATAGAATAAACAAAAAAAAAAATCATTTCAAAATTTGAATGAAATGGGAAATGGGGATTAACCAGGCAGTAAGTGAAAGCAAGCTACAGCCTCGAGCACATTTGTAATTAGGTAAGTTACAAACACTTCAATAATGAGAAGGATAATAGAAATTCTGACAGGTCCTGTACTGGAGAGAGCTTGTGGGCACCACTGTAATAAATGAACAGAGATCTATTTGATTTTTTGTTAAAAGTGAGAAGCCCCAAGAGTTTTGTGTTACTTCATTTAGTGCTTGGTGAGGCTGTTTAGATGAGACTTTCCCCTACATTTTAAATCACTTATTGCTGCTTTGGCAGTGTCTGTTAGATTCCATTAGATTCATTAGCTCTTCTAAAGAGCACTGCTCTGTGGAAATAGCTGAAACAGCTGCCCTGTGTAATTTTGTTATTGCTTTAATTTACTCAGAATTCAGTTTTAACACTCCAGCTGTCAAATATAAAGAGGAAAAAACAATCAATATAAAAGCACTTCCTACCTCAGTATTCTTATGTATACAGTTTGGGGGAAGATGGCTGAGAAATGAAACAAATGTAAGGCTTGTTTTGTTGTTTTCCAGGAGATTTCTTGGAGCTGCTGGAAGCAGATAGCACTTCTGAAAATGTCAGCATTGGAGCACTTCTCTGTGGGGTGAGTTCTGCTCCTCTGCCAAACTGCTTCTCTCACACCATGAAACATCTGCCAGTCCCCAAGCCCAGCTGCCTTCTGTCCAGCACCACTTGTTCCCTCCTTGATCTTGGCCAAATTGGGGTCAGTAGATCTAGACAAGTGCTGTGCTGCTGTGCCTTTTTTATTTGCTCCAGGAATGTGGGATAAGGTTTCACTGAGCATCCCAGTGCAGCTGCAGACCTGCTGGAAATGGGAGAGTGCATTTGTGAAGCTCTTTTGATTTGCCAACAGAACCCTTTAGGTGTTGTAGTGCATATTCCTGTTGCTTTCAAGAACATAGAATTACTTTTTTTTTTATGGTCCCACTCAGACCATCCAGTGAGAAAATTGAGGGATCTCCTCTTGTTGTTGAATACTGATTAGGAGTACAGAACTCCAGAGCAGGGCATAACAACAACTAATCTGGCAGCAGTTCAGGCTCAGAAACTCTCACAGAAGTTGATTGAGTAATGCCAACCTAAAACTTGGGTCTTTTTTACCAATATCTCAGAAATACAGCAAAAGAAGGGTTAAATCCATAAAGGAATGGCTTTTATTTTCTGAGGGGAGAGAGGGAAGCAAAAGGGAAAAGAGATTTTTATCTTTCATCTTTGGTTCTGTTCTGATGTCTTCAGTGAAATGAGGCAATCTTCTCAAATGGGACTTTAGGATGAGATCTGGTTTAGCATTTTCCCAAGGCCAGAGGGCAGGGCTTGATGGGATCTTGGGCAGGAATTGTTCCCTGGCAGGGTGGGCAGGCCCTGGCACAGGGTGCCCAGAGAAGCTGTGGCTGCCCCTGGATCCCTGGCAGTGGCCAAGGCCAGCTTGGCCACTGGGGCTTGGAGCAGCCTGGGACAGTGGGAGAGGATGAAATGAGATAATCTTTAATGTTCCTCCCAGCCCAAACCATCCTGGGATTCTGTGAATAACTGCATGGGATGATTCTTTTGTTCCACAGCTTTTTTCTGCCAACTCTTGGCATTTGCTGCTAGAGATTTGCCTGTAGACTTTGCAAAAACAGGAGGTCCATTGCCTTCTTTCCAACAGGCAGATCAAATAGTATTTTCTTGAACAAAACTGCCAATTTGAGCACAATCAGCCAGTTGTGCTTTAAGTTGTTGTGTAGTCAGAAGGGAGGTAGTAGAATTTCTGGAGTGCTACTCTAGAAAATACACCATCAGTGTTCTTGTCTGGAGGGTTTTGCTCTCAAGGACCATTATCTCAAATATCTGATTTTCAACCTATCTATTCTCTAGTTTTTAATTGAAAATTAATTAATGGTTTTTTTGGAAACAGTCATGTGATTTCATGACCCAAATCCAGTGAAATAAGAATGCTATTGTTGTGCCATCTGATAGGTAAATGCATCTCTTTCAAATTAAGATCCTTTAAAAGCTGTTTCTGATATCCCCCTGATGCAGAGCACACAGAGAGACCTTTCACTTCTCATTGTTAATAAGTCTTCAAATGTTAAACTTTAGATTTCTGCTGCCAAAGGCAAATGTTTGTTTATTTCCTCCTCAACAGCTGTCATGTTATTGTCACTCTTTCCTTATTTTTTCCTTTAATTACCTTTCAAAATATAGTATTGAAGATGAAAGGCCAGGTACCTTCTTTCAAAGGTCAGGCTTAACTGGCAGTGATGCTCATTGCAATTTTCTGAAAGTCAGCTCCCTTGTCTCAGCAGATGAATATGTTGTCATAGCATAGGTATGCAGCACATCAAAAATAGTATATTTTGTACTGTTCTGCTCTGCAAGTTTCCAACATGTTCTCTTCAAACACTCATTCACAGCCAGAAGACCCACTTAGTCCCAATATACTCAGAATTAAGGTTAAGGTATTTCTAGTGTGGATAATGCAATAATGGATGTGAAGTTTAATCAAGCATTTGCATGGATATAAATATATTTTTCCCCTGTTCATTTGTTTCTAAACACACATAGGGTGCCCAGCCTTTGGCTGAAGGCAAAGCCTATTTTAGGATTCTCTGTTTATTAGGGGTATAACATTTTTTCCCCTGTGCTGTTGATTCCTCTGCTGCCTGCTAACAGCTAAACAAGCAGGCAATGGTGCAAAAGGAAAGCACACCACTGAGAATTAACTGCATGTTACAACATGGTCCAGCCTTTACTGTTAGAGTAAATGATTAGGAAATCAAGTAATAAACTAAATACTGATTGAGCTGCTTTCCTCAGGACTGCTGTTGCTGATAATCCCAATATTCTTTGCAGCATTAGTTAATCACATCCCTTGTTTGAAATGAACTCCTCTCAGATTGTCAAAGGACAAACTGAGGATGGGAAGTTAAGATATTTAGCACTGTAATGGTTCACTGGTCTGCATTAATTGGGGAATTTGGAGAGCGTTAATTATCAATTTATATTTGCTGCAACTCATCTGTTGCCAGTCCTTGGGGACTCAGGAAGTGTTGGTCCTGGTGTTTTGTCATCACCAGACAAACTGGGGAACAGCTACAGCCAGAGAGAGCTGCACCTGCTGCACTGAGATTGGAATTTGGCATCTGCAGCCTCCTCCTGCTCAGAAAGGAACCCCTGCACAAAGGGCACCTGTATGAGAATCCTCTCAGAACAATAAATTCATGATAAATTCTTGGCCTAAGAGTCTTTCCTTGCTTTACTGCTACTCAGCAGCCTGTTTGGGAAGGACATGATTGCTTGCATTATTAACAAAGCTGGATTTAAGCAATTTGTCGACTCATTGGACACTTAGAATGGGCTTGTCCCTTTTTGCAGATATTTCTAGCCACAGCCAAAAATGGCTCAATAGAGATATTTTGTTTTAAAAGATCTTTGTCTAAAATACAGTAATTAGATTTAATTCTTTAGATGGCTTCTTCGTGCAAGATGTCACTGAGGAGTCCCTTTAAGGATAAAAAGCTGTGTTCAGAAAGTTCTTGAACTTCCATTTCTGGGCACTTCAGACATCTTTAAGGGTAATGTTTGGAAGATACTTTCACAAAGCTCTTCTCTACACCAGATGTGCCATTAAATGCTTTAATCACATCATTAGTTTTCCCCCAAAAACTCCAGCATTGTGCCACATGTGGATAAACACAAACTTTGATGTTAAATAGGTCACCAGGCTGGGAGAGGAAATTCCTCTGTCTCCCAAGTTCCAGGTAGCTTTGTAGGTTTTGTAATTTACTGAGGCAGAGCATTCATGTTGTCCAGTGATCTCTGTAAGAACACTTCCACTCTGGTGAATGAAATGTTCATTTTAAAAAAGCAGCCTATTTTAAATATTTTTGAACTGAACAGCAACTGAAATGAGTGTCTACTTCAGATGTCTTATCAGCAGCTCATAGAGCAATGATATGTAGGAGATGCACTGATAAGTAGGAGATAGGTGTCTTCAGAATATCAGAACCACATAAAGACATGCATGGCTGAATATTTCAGGAGTGTCAGGAATCCAGTTCCATTCTGTACTGGGAGAATGATGTATTTTGGAAGGTGTTTGACTCGGAGGAGGAACCTGCTCCCCAGAAACACCGTTCCAGTATCCAGCACTGCTACTGCTCCTCAGGCATGTTCAAAGACCCAGCAGCAACGTTCTGGCAGCTTTCTGTAATGGATTTTGCTGTGTTGATCTAGGAAATAAATGGAGGAAGTTCAGAGTTGTGGAGCATTTTCTTCCCAGGAATGTGAAAATTTGAGCTATCAAATGAATCACAAGTATTGTATTGGGTTGGTGTGGCAAGGGGTTTTTTTGGGGGGAGGGGGGATGCGGGGGTCACTGTTGAGAGAAACTTTCAGAAGCTTCTCCCAGGTCTGACAGAGCCAGGTCCAGCCAGCTGCAGGACAGACCCAACCCTGGCCAAGGCTGGGCCCATCAGTGACAGTGGCAGCACCTCTGGGGTAAAGTATTTTAGAATTGGCTGAAAAAAAACAGTGCAGAAGTGAAGCTGGGAGAGAGGAGTGAGAACATGGGAGAGGAACAGCTCTGCAGCCTGCCCAAGTCAGAGCAGAAGGAGGAGCAGGAGCTGATTCAGCTGCTGGAGCTGAGGTTCCCCTGGGACTGGGGTGCAGCCCAGGAGAGGCAGCTGTGCCCCTGCAGCCCCTGGGGCCCAGGATGGATCAGAGATCCCCCTGCAGCCCCTGGAGGGTCCCACACAGGAGCAGGGGGTGCCTGAAGGAGGCTGTGACCTCATGGATATTCCATACTGGAATAGGAACTGTGGCCCTGTGGAGAGAGGAGCCCAAGCTGGAAGAGGTTTCCTGGCAGGACCTGTGACCTCACAGGGGACCCAGGCTGGGGCAGCTCCTGAAGGACTGACTGCACCCATGGGAAGGGACCAGGCTGGAACTGCTCCTGAAGGACTGACTGCACCCATGGGAAGGGACCAGGCTGGAACAGCTCCTGAAGGACTGACTGCACCCATGGGAAGGGACCAGGCTGGGGCAGCTCCTGAAGGACTGACTGCACCCAGGGGAAGGGACCAGGCTGGGGCAGTCTGAGCATGCACCCCATGGGAAGGACTCTCGCTGGAGAAGTTCACGAGCCATCTCCTATAGGAGGGACTCCTCCCTGGAGCAGGAGAAGGGTTAGGAAGGAACAGGAGGAAGGGCTGACAGAGACACAGTGTGATGAACTGACCACAGCCCCCATTCCCCATCCCTCTGTGCCTCTGAGAGGAGTAGGTAGAGAAAATCAGGAGTAACATTAATTTGGGGAAGAAGGAAGGGCTGAAGGGAGACTGTTTTAGTGTTTGGCTTTATTTCTCATTATCCAACTCTGATTTGATTGATAACAAATTAATTTCCCCCAAGTTGGGTCTGTTTTGCCCACTCCCAACTTGTGAGAGATCCTAATCTCAACCCAGAAGCTTTTTGTCCTAATCTCAACCCAGGAGCTTTTTGTTGCCCTTGCTCTCCCCTGCCCAGCTGAGAAGTGGCAGAGCAGCTCTGGGGTCCATAGTGTACACTATGAGTGGCATGAATCAATCATTTGCACACTTGGTCCTTAATTTGTGCTGGGTTTTCCTGTATCTATGCACTGCTCATCTCTGGGACATTCCAGCATTTCTATCCAGAGACAAACGCTTTGATTTTTTTACCTTGTAGCTCTTCTTAGTAGAAATGAAGTCTTAAAAATTCTGATCATCATTGGCAGTGAATTTTCTGCTGTGAATTCCCAGCTCTTGAGATCCAAAATGATAACATTGTATTATCCATGGCTGTATTATCCATGACATTTGGGATGGCAATGACAAAGATCAGGGAGTATAGGATATGTTTCATGCTGTCTCACTGACAATTCTCATCATTACTTTTATGCCCACTCTTTTTCTTTCTGATTTCTGCTATTGCTGATCTTAATGGGCACCAAGTCTTGTATGAACTTGAAGCCAGTCAACGTTTTATGTCAATCCAATTTATCTCATCTCATCTCATCTCACTTCTCTGTTAGGGCAGTTGTTTAAATAACTTTTTTTTTTCTTTTCTGCTAAACTTGGATTTTTATTCTGAAGAACTTTGGATCTATATATATATATATATAAAAGGAGGATCAGGAACCTGCTGTTTTTCTTAAGCATTCTCAAAATGCAATGGGAATGTTCTTTTGTTGTGAAAGATTGAGACAGATTTTGGACAAAAGAAGTAATATGAGAATTTATGAGTGATTCTTTCTAATATAACTGAAGCTGCATGGAGGACAATTGAGCAGAGGGCTGTAATTATTTTAAATAGTGATGTTTTGGAGAAAAATACTGAGCCTGGAGATTATAACCCAAGCTGAACTACTTGGCAATTTACATAACTGAAGTGGTGCATGGGAGATGACATAGAAACAACTGGAGAACAGGTTTGTAGAGTTTTATTTTAAAATTATTCTTTTTAATGGCAATTTTTAGTATTTAAAGTGTTTGAATATGCATTTGACGCTACACATTCTGAGCATGTAAGCTGTTCAAGGACTACATTTACACTTTTATCACATTTTAGAGTATGGTTCATCAAATTTTGGTAGTTTGGCACAGAAAACAAGGAGCTCATAAAATGCATGATAGATACAGGTGAAGAAAATAAAAAGACATCCGATATTGGCAGTTAAAATCTTACTCTGTGACTGTGAAGAAGAGTTAGGAGTTAGATATCAGCAGCATTTGAACTCCACAAGGAGGATTGTAATTGTATGATTCATTATTCATCAAAGAATGAATTTGACAAAAGTCCTCAAAGGAAAGTGCATCCAGTCTGTAAAACCAGACATGCTGGTAGTTATTGCATAAACTCTCTACTACTGCATAGAGGTACCACACACCTCTATTTATTTATCTATTTATACTCCTAGTCTTATTTTTAACTTCTCTTATACTCTTCTTCAAAGGATGTAATGCTTCTACTCACATGGTGTGTGTAAGGTACTCCTCAAAGGTTTTGAAAATCTTGGTTATAAAAAGAAAGCCCAAATACCAAAAGAAGAGATTTTTTTATTAGCTAAAGCACAATCATCTTTGGAGTCTGGAGTCAGGAGATGCAGCAGGATTATGGAAAAGTGTGTGATAGGGACAGAATTCTTAATTTTTGTGTAAGTTATTATTGTTCACAGAGTCTGTGCTTTACACAGACTAAAACACTATTCCCAAATCTGAAAAAGTAGCATCAGCAAAGAATTCCAGCTTCTTCACTTGGATCTAATTTTTCTATACCTCATAATTTGAATTTGCCCATTTGTGTTAACCTATAAGAGCAACAGAAAGTAACCACATGGGCAGAAATTTAAAATTCCAGGATCTTGTGGTTACACTGATGAATACAGAATTTAGGGATCTCCTCTAGTTTTAGGAAGTTTTCAGCTTCTAGGTTACTGTAACTTTCATCAATAATTTTAAACTAATTAAACAAATTTTTCATGCTTAATTGGAAATTTCTGTTAAAAATAATATATTAATTTTCATGTATTTAAAAATTATATACAAGTAATTGAGGTCGATAATAATTGCTAATTAAAATCCTACATTAGCTTAAAACACTTTTGAAGAAGATGTAAGAAATGGCAAATTATGAAGAAAAATGACATATGTGTTATTTGGACAACATTTTTTTTTCTTTGGCAGAAAATGCAACAATCAGGATCAGCCAAAGGGGGAGGGATAGAGACTACAAAAGATTGAGGTGGCACAAATCCAACAAGGTGAATAAAAAAATCAAAAATTATTTCCAAATTTTTCTGTTTGGATGGTTCAACAGGTACCCACAGTATACTGTGAATTAACTGCAGTTTCTTTTGTTTGTATCATACAGAGCCATGAAAGCCAATTTAGTTTTTAAACTCGATCAATTTTCTCTCCTAAATGAGCTGAGGTAGGGTCACCCATCAGTAAACCTCTGTCAAACAAGCTTTTTTTAGACTGTCCAGCTCTGCTCTTTAATGGCACCAGTTGGAATTAGACCTTAATGTAATGTCACTTTAAATTAGGGCCTTCAGCCTGAATGTGGCCATAAAGAATATTATCAAGGCAGAGTAAACAGATTTCTATCAAAACAAATCAGTGTAGGTTGGAAACAGCAAAGTCACTGACACTTTGGAGGGCTCAGACTTCATGGTGGAATTGGCTGTGTCTGCTCAAAGCAACCACAGGAATGTCTTCAGGTGGCACAAATGTTGTGTGTTTGACATAATAACCACACAAATGTACAAATAAACTGCCTCATGTTGGCCTGCACAGGTCTCTCCTCTGATTTATGCCCTCGTTTCAGGGTTCTAAACCAGACCCTGCTGCTCCCCCGTGAGCAGGAGCTGTTACATTGCTGTGCTCAGGAAACTTTGAGTAGTTCTCTCCTTTTTGCCCCAAATTCCTCCAGCCCACGCAGCCCCCCTGTGCTTTGAGAGGCACTTTGGCTGTGCCAGATGTCACAGGAACCACTGGGGCTTTCTTAACATTGTTGTTTAGTCCTAGGAAATCTGATGGCATCCTTTTCTTCCCCCAAAATAGCATCTCTATTTATTTCCAGAGGCATGGAAGATGAATGTGTGTGCACACATAATCAGGTATTGATTTCCAGGCTAAATGTTTGTAATTTACTTATGTGAGAAATAATTTGAAGCACTTTTCCCAGGGACAGTTAATTCTAAGGGATGAGTTATTTATTTTGGAATTCTGTATCTTTAGGTAGTGAAATCCAGCAGAGAATGGTTGTGGGTGAATTATTTGCCAGATGGCAAAATTTCTCAGCCTCCTCCAAGTCGATTGTTTATGTGCACTTCCTACTACACACTGCAGGGGAAAAACTCTGTGGAACCTGCACTTGGCAACTGGCAGCCAAGGGAAAAAATCAGCTGAATTGCCATTTGTCCACCTAAATAGTCCCCAACAAAATAACCAGAGCCATTCTGAGCTGTCCATTAGATAATGAAGAGTAGAAATCAATGGAAATTAAATGAAAGTAATTTTGGACTCAACATCTCCATGGAATTAAAAATACATATAGGATCTGGTGCTTACTAAGAAAACAAAATCGATTTGAAACTCTGGTTCTTAACTGGATAATTGTCAATTATGGCACTGCCTTGCAGAAGAAGGAGCCAGCTGGTGCAGCACTAGTCTGGACCTTCAGCTGCTCAAATCACTCTGGGCTTTGCCACTGACTTGCAAATCACAAAAAATCCATGACACAAATTGTGGGGGAAAAGGTGAACTTGTCAACTTTTAAGTGGAATTATTTAAATTTTTTCCATTTACTATTGAATTCTATAGGGAGTGTAAGAGAAGTTCAATACCAAATAAGCTTTATATGAGGAAAAAAATAGTGGAGACAATGCTAAGAAGCAGAAATTGGGTCTATAACTCACTCTGACTCTGGGTCTGGAAGGGTTGGGGTCTGTGTCCCACCACCCTGAGGCCATCCCCATGTACCCATTTCAGGCCCAGATCTCCTTCTGAGCTTTTGGAACTCCCCAATGATTTGCTGATTCAGGAGACTAAACCCTGCAAAGAAATAATGTTTTTTCTTTCTGAAACTGTCATTTATTTTGGCCACATTCAGCAATCCAAATATAATAAGTAGGTCTGATGTCATTAAATGTCTGAACGTCGTAAATACTCTCAGGATCTGATCTAAGTAAACCTTTTACTGATAAACTACTGTCTTAGTAATAAACTTAGTGTTTTAGTAATAAACCTAGTGTCAGGATGGTAGAAAATTTTGGGGACAATGTTATTTATGGTTACTCTGGTGAAATCCAGAACAAGCTATTGATTAAACCATGTAATTATAGTTTCTGTAGTAATGTGTAATTTTGCAGACTTTGGACCAAGCTGTTTGGGCTGCTAACCTGAATCAGCCAGGGCTTCAGGGTGTTTATCTGTTATCTTTTGCCACAATGAGTTTCAAAAGAACTTCTGAAGAGCTTTCAGAACAAACAAAAAATTTTTAAAAGAAATTAAAAAAAACCAAAAGAATGGGGAGAAGGGTGGGGAGAGAGAAAATGACTTAATGAGAATAGAAATTCAATTGACTGTACAAAGAAAACTCAGCATGAATAGAATCACAGAAACATTGAATGGGTTGGGTTGGAAGGGATGTAAAGCCCATCCAGCCCCACCCCTGCCATGGTCAGGGCCAGCTCCCACTGTCCCAGGCTGCTCCCAGCCCCAATGGCCAAGCTGGCCTTGGCCACTGCCAGGGATCCAGGGGCAGCCACAGCTTCTCTGGGCACCCTGTGCCAGGGCCTGCCCACCCTGCCAGGGAAGGGAATTTATCACAAAAGTCAGGAAGACTTTCCAGTGTTACAAAGCAGAAGGCACCTTATTGTCACCGTTTCTGACTAACAACAACCTGACTGCCACTGTTTCTAATTACCAGAGGAAAATAGAGCACAAAACAGCACCAAGAGCAGATGGTCATCAAAAGGCTAAAAGAAAACATGAGCAGTGTGAGACCTGATTTTTCACTGACTCCAGTTGTGCTCAGGATTTTGGGCAGTGCTGCTTTTCCCCTTCAGTAAAACTGAAGTGACAAATCACCGAGTGAGAAAGAGGAGAAGGAGAGTTAGCAAATTATGTCACCAATGAACTTTGTGTGGAATATGTTAACATTTTAGAGCTGAGATGAATGATTTTATTAAAGATCTGAGAATGCTTAAAAGCATATTTTAGAGCCTAATGTTAATATCTCTTGTTTTCTTGAGACAGAATTTATATTGGTGCTGTGCTTTGCTCTTCTGTGCTTAAAAATAACAATAACATTTCAAGTTACAGAAACTGATTTATATCTCTCCTTCCTCTTTTTTTAAATGGTATTCATATATTAGGAGGGGGAATAGTGAACTCTTACAAAAAAATTACTTTACAACTCCTGTGACTTTTATAATTTTCCCATTTATAACGGCCAAGGCTCATCATTTCCAGGCTACATAAGAAAATGGAAAGGCAAACTTGGAGGAGGCAGTGGAAACAAGACACCAGCCCCTGGCATCTTTTCCCAAAAGATATTCCATGTGGTTTGCATGACAAATGGCAGCACAAAATGCCATGGAGGATTGTATGAAATGCTAAATGATGGAGATGTGTGTTTGCAAAACCTCTCTTCTGTAGCAAAGTTGTTAATCCAGCCTTGAATCCTGGATGAGCAACTGGTTTTAACGTCTGAGCCTGACAGCAATTTTTCAGTGTCTGATATTAAAGTTGGTGCCCTTTGGTCTAGTTTGGAGCCATAAAAAGCATTGCCTGAGCACCAAAAATTTTGGAAAAACCCCAGAGCTTCATATAGGCACAGACCTGCCTTCCTTTTTTTTTTTTTTAACTCAGGTTTTCACCTGCTGTTGTTGTTGGGTCCCTTTGCAGCTGATTAAGATGTATTGTACTTCACAGCTAGGATGGATTTGACAAAGGGAAAAATCTTTTAATAAACGAAACCAAGTAAAAGGCAGAAGCAAAATATGATTATTTCAATGACTTGGATAAAATACAAAAACTCAGAACTGTATTGAAGACAAATTCTGATGGAAATATCAGAAGAGCTTGTTTTGTTTTGTTTTGTTTTGTTTTTTGGTGTTTTTTTGTTTGGTTTTTTTTTTGTTTTGTTTGTTTGTTTGTTTGTTTGTTTTGTTGTTGTTTTTGTTTTGTTTGTTTTTGTTTTTGTTTTGTTTTGTTTTGGTTTTGACCACAAGGGAAATTTCAATACTGCAGCATGTACTGTCTTGTTTCAATCTATTTATTTGGGCTGCAATTAAATTGTCCAGCATTAAGTTGCTGATCCCTGTGATCCTTGGCTATTGGGAGTGGTGGTTCAGATGCACCTGTGAAAATTCCCATTACATGATGGAGATCCTGTTCTTCAAGGATGTAAGGTAAAAAGGGTTAGAGGTATAAAAATGATCCATATGACAAGGCTTTGAATTTAGTAACATTGTGCAAAAAATAAGGAGAAATTAAGACTTGCATGGTGTCTGAACAATGCACAAGTTATTTAATATTATTGTGGATAATTTTATGAACTACTGTAAACAAAACTGCTTCAGAACCACCAGAACATTGCTGCTTTTCACAGGAATTATTTTCACAGAAACCTCAGTAATATTTAAATAGAGCATTTTAAAAGGTTGGCTTTTACAAACCTTCTAAAAAGTGTAATTTTTCCTAGGACATTTTAGGTTGCCTAATATTTCTATCTATAAGGTTGTAATAACAATGTTCAAATCTAATTCTAGGTAGTGGTCAGTGTTCACTTCTACATCTTCATCTCCATCAAACTGATTTTGGGTTTGCAATATCAATTTTTGTCTTTTCAATATGTGATTTTTTGCAATCTCATTCAAATGTATTTTCTGTGCAAGTGAAGAGGTTTTAATTCTCAAATCTCCTACAGACCATTGCACAGTCAGGAGATTTCAGATGACGTAGCCTCAGCTCTGGTTTTTATAGATTTTACCAGAAGAAGGTCAGAGCTAAACACATTTCCTAACCCACACAAAAAGGCAGAATTTTCTCCGGAAAGGAGTCAGAAAAAGCCTTGCTGGTGCATATTTTGTCATAGAGGGAAGATTGGATTGATGTCAGTATCAGGATGGATGGATTCAGTTGGAAATTCCTCAAGTAAAAGGAAATTGTTACTGAAACATGTTTTGATTTCAGCTCCCTGTCCATGGAGATAAAGTACCAGGTAATGTGGGGACAGCTCTAAAATCCATGGTTTAATTTACTGTTTGCAATCTAACAAGCTGAAAGGATTTAATTAATAGCTCTGTAGTTTGGTACATTTCACAGCAGTGGCTTTTATTGCTGGATATCTCATGATTTCTCTTTCCCTTTGTGAAAACATGCATGGGGTTCTCAGTTATAACTCCTTAGCATGAGAATAGTTGAAATACATTAGATTATATGAAAAAATAGCAAAGCAGTAGCTTTTCTTCTTCCCATTGAACTGATTCTGGTACAAGAGGTCTCATCAATATTAACCACATCATAAATTAAGAAGACTTCCTGAGATGTGAGAAATTCATGTGGAAAAAAGAGAATATTTCTGCAGTGTCCCTGGTTTCCCAAGTTCCAAAATGCTTTTAAATAACTCAAATTGAGCTATCCCACCACCACCATCTGTAAGAAATAAACAGATTTTATTCTTTTTCATGTATCTTGTAGTGGTTCTTCTTTGCCTTTAAAAGTGTCAGAATGTTCTAAGAGGTGAGGAGCCCAGCTCCAGGAGGTTCATGAGTTCACAGGAGGAAATTACAGAGCTGGCCTTGTCTGAGCATGTCCAATTCTTTTTTTTTTTTTTTTTTTTTTTTTTTTCCCTTCATTTTTTTTTTTTTTCTGCTCAATATTCTTTGCTATACTAGACAGAGAAATATGTCCTTCATTTTTTATAAATTTCAAAGGCAGCTCTATTCTGTTTCATATTTTCACATTCTGGATATTCTCGAAGTCAAAGAAAAATACCACCTGCTTTTCTATTTTTCCATCCCTTTTTGAAAATTCACCTAAGCAAACTTGGGTGGCTTTGCTTTCTTTCTGCCTGGGTGGCTGCACCCAGGCCAGTTCAGTTGCAATTAAAAGGCAGGAGGGTTGGTTTGTGGTGGCTGCTGCCAGGCACAGGAGAACCCATCGGCACAGGGATGTGGTGGGGACTGAAAATCCCCCTGGCTGTGCTCACTTCCGTCTGGGATCAGGGCTCTGCACAGGGCTGGCAGCCCAGCCCCAGATGGGAATGGCAGGGGGAAGCTGCTGTGGGTCCTGGTGTTGTTAAGGCCAAGTTGTAGAATTATAGAAAGGTAATTAATTGTTAGAGTTGAGAAAAGCAACGTGGATTTTTCAGTACGTTAATAATCACGGAATGGTTTGGGTTGAAAGGGATTTAAATCTCATCTCGTCCCAGCCCTGCCATGGTCAGGGCCAGCTCCCACTGTCCCAGGCTGCTCCCAGCCCCAATGGCCAAGCTGGCCTTGGCCACTGCCAGGGATCCAGGGGCAGCCACAGCTTCTCTGGGCACCCTGTGCCAGGGAGTATCTCTAAGGCAACTCACACAGCACAAGTTCTTCCTATGCAGAAATTCCCCTGTTTCCTTGGTTTGCATCATCCTTTCTCAGCAGGAAATCCTCATTAGGATCACCTGAAGGAGAAAGAGAAGCAGCATAGCCAACTCAGAGCCCATCTCTCTCATCACTGGCACTGGAAATTGTAAAGTAAATCAGCTTTTTAAAATGGTGACAGCAGATTATGGATATGAGATTTGTAATTCCCAGGGGAGCAACATCAGGCAAGCAGCAAGACAAATTTATGAGCACTCCCAGGGTAGGCTGTACTACCATCATTAACCTGATTTAAAAATGCACATGAGGGTCTGATACGGTGAAGAATGTGGCTTTATTATCTCAGGATATACAGGTGGTGTTTTCTTTGAAAAGCAGGGTGCCTTGGGACTATTGTTTTTGAGGAGCTGGAAAGGTTCTGCAAAAATCATATAACAATTATTATTAGGAGATGAATTATAATGGTTTTGCTGACTGCTTGAAGAAAGCTGAAGAGTGTGTATCATAACACAATTCAAATATTTTCTAAACAAACCCATTATCACAAATTCATTAACTTCAATATATCCTTGGCTGCAATCAGGTTCTTCTCTCTTTCCCCATATGTCATAAATTGCTGCCTGATGACTTTTCCTTTACCATGAAGAATTTTTGCCCAAACTAAGAGAGATAATGCTGCACATCAGGTACACCCACAGCCTTGATCCCTTTCCTACACCTTCTAAATGTAGAGGTTTGGTGCTTTGCACCCCTGCTCTGTTCTCTCTCTCCTCTCCAAACGCTCCAGCTCTGGGCCTAAAAAGAGTGGCAACTTTCTTTCTGTGCAATCTGGTGTGTAGGTGTTTTCTTCGAGCACCAGCACATGAAACAGTCAGCACAGTCCATTTAAAATAATTAGGATTAATTTTGTCAAGCTCCCATGAAAACAAAAAAGAAAATGATTTGCAGCTACCTGCACAGTGCCAACTTAAGTGGGATAGACTGAAGTCATTACAGGTTATTCAAGTTAAACAAATATTAGCCAAGCTTTGCCCATGTGACAAGTGATTTTTTGCAATTCCAAGTCAAAACACATCTTTCTGACCACTTTTCCAAATGGATGATGCTCTTGGAAAGAACATTTTTCATTGGGAAAAAGCTGGATCTGATCAATTTACAGGTGGCTTTTGACAGCCAAAATCTATCCAAAAATTCATGTCAATTTCTATTGAAAAAGAAAAGAGTTTTCAAAAGGAATGCTGATGTTTCCAGATATACCTGGGCACCCTATAATGAACTGGGAGATTATTTAAGAATTCTGTGTAAGGAATTGAATTGCTGAGTTCAAAATTTAATGAAGCTCAATTGATATAATCAGGAGATTGAAAGAAGCCTCAAAGAGTTTGATTCTTGATTAATGGAAATCTATACAGTTCATGCATTGTTTTCCTATCTTTGGAATAAAAAATGTTTAGGTAAAGTTTAGTAATAAATAGAAATTAGGAAGGAGTTGGAGACTGGAATGTATGCATCAAACTTTGGGGGTCTCTTCACTTCTTGTCCTGTAAATTAGGAATAAACACCTTCTGGGGGGCTAAGAAATGGTATGCAATGAGCAGAGGAGCTGATTAAACAAATATATGTGTATTTTCCAAAAAAAATAAGAAAAAATCCACCATTATTTTTTGAAGAACTGATTAAAAAAACACCAACCTCTTGTCCTGAAATTCGAAAGTTGCCCTAATTTTAATCTTAATTGTTTAGCAGCAACAGTTGGTGCCCATGAGCCCAAATTTGCTGTGAATTTCCATGCAAGGTACAGGAGAAAATGTGAATGAGAAATTGTGGTATAAATAGGCTTGTTGAAAGTGCAAAGCAGACTAATTAATAAATAAACTGCCAGTTTGAAGTTTGACACATCAGTTACAAAGATGAGAGAGAAAACAAATGTTCTCTGTTCCCCATTGCTGTACCTAAGCAGTGTCTAATTGAAAACAACTAAAAATCATCCTTCAATGTGATTATTGTTCTCAGGATCTGTGCCCAGCACTGCTACGAGCTGTCAGATTTATCAGATGCCACAATGCCAATTATTTCTTGGGACTCTGTGATCTTTTTAAATCTGAAAACACAAAGCAGTCTCCCCAAAGCCTGATTTTATTTGCTCCCTGACCTTTTTTCAGCACTGGGGTGTCCTGGGGACAGCAGCCCTGGAGGACAGAGCCAGAGCCAGCACTGCTGGGTTTTCCTGCCCTGCCCTTCCCCTCCTCTCCCCAGCCACAGCCACAAAGCTCCTGTCTGTCACCAGCCCCGAGTTTGTCTCCTAAATCTGGTGCTTTTTGCTGCTCTTGTCTCCCTTCCTGCCTCTGCCTTTACGGTTTGTCACTCACTCCTGTTCCTCCCCAGCTTGGCACTGCTGTGTCAGGAGATGTGAGTGGCCCTGTTACCCAGAGCTCTACAAGTGTTCCCATGTTCTGCTGAGATTTGATTTTTCCCAGAAAGGAGGCTGACAATACATCTCAGCCTGGCTCAGGAGTCACTGGAGAGAGGCAGTGGGACTCAGACAAGTCTCCTTCACCTTAATCTTTCTCATTAGAATCTGCTCTTGGAGAAAGAATCAATCCTTACTGAGAACGAGGCTTTTATTAATGCAGGGAGAGATTTTGGGCAGGAAGGAGCCAGGCAGGTATCTGCTGTCAATGATTTATTTCTATCCTGGGCTTGAGATAAACCTTTGTAAATAAACCGAGTCATTTTTGCCTGTGACACAGGCACTGTGTGTGTGCATGGCAAGTGTGACATTTGTGCTCTGTGCTCACAGCACTGAGGCACAAGCACTGAATCCCAGTGGCAGTGCAGCTCCCACGGAACCAGCACTTTCCAGGATAATGCTGTTCATTGCTGATCCCTGTGTTTAACCCAGGGCTGCTTATCCTGCTGTCTGTCCAAGGAAAGGGGGAGCAGCAGTGGTGGTGCTGTTGTACCTCCCTCTGTAAAACACTCTTGGCAATCATGGAAGGCTGTGCTGAAGGGTGGATAAACAACCACCAGCAGGTTCTGAGCACAAGAACTCTTGGGTTTGTTGTTTTTTCATTACTATTGCTAAGATCCACCCACTGAAAGGAGAGTTTCCAAGGATGCCTGGCCTGTTCCTGGCACATGGCACTAGGGCAGGTGTTCACACTCAGCTCCCTGGTGTCACCCATGCCCCACTGGAGCACAGCACTCCCTAAAACACAGATTTCATACTAAAAAACCAAATTACTCCTACAGCTGAATTAACATTTTGTCTTTCCTGCAAAATCCTTGTTTACTGCCTCTTTTCCAGCCCCCACTTTTTACACAGCACTGACTCCTGACCAGGGTGAAGAAGACCAGGGTGCTTTGGCCTCAGGACCTTTGTGTGAACTTGTGCCACTGGACAGTTACCCTATTGTGATTGAGGTATTGATACTGTGATAAAAGAGACTTGGCAGATTTCCTGTGTGAAATCTGTCAGCCTGGAGCAAAGGAGGCTCAGGGGGGACCTTGTGGCTCTGCACAACTCCCTGGCAGGAGGGGCAGTGAGGGGGGGTCGGGCTCTGCTGCCAGGGAACAGGGACAGGAGGAGAGGGAACGGCCTCAGGCTGGGCCAGGGGAGGCTCAGCTTGGACAGCAGCAGGAATTTCTCCATGGAAAGGGGGCTCAGGCCTTGGCAGGGGCTGCCCAGGGAGCTTTGCAGTGCCCATCCCTGGAGGTGTCCCAGGAAGGGCTGGAGGTGGCACTGAGAGCTCTGGGCTGGGTTACCAGAGAGCTCAGTCACGGGGTGGATTTGATGATCCTGGAGGTCTTTTCCAACTTTAATGATTCTCTGTGACCTGAGAAAGGCAAATATGTATAAAATCCTCCTTCTGGGTGCCCTAAGCAGTGGGGGCTCTAACCCAGGCAGCTCAGTGCACACCTTTGGGTGCTGTCTTAGTGCCTGATGTCACCATCCCAGCACGGTGGAGAGGAGGGAAACTCAGGGCAGGGCTTCACTGAGACAACCCCTAAAGCTGTGGGGGAATGGACCCTCTGGCCTCAGAGGAAGAGCTTGCCCAGAGCCAGAGGCCAAGCAGATGGAGCTGAGGGATTACCCAGCCCTGCATTCCTGCTCTCCCCATCCCATGTGGACAGTCAGGGTCCCTGAGCTGTGTCCTTGTCAGTGGTGGGGACAAAGCACATTTGCTCACTGACCTGAAGCAAACCTCATAGCATGGGAGGTTTGTGGTTTGGGTAGCTTGGGCATTTGCCCTCAGCATCCTCAAATCCTTGTGCCCTTGCAGAGCTCCTCCAGGATCTCCCTGTCCTTCAGAAGGAGAACATTGAAAGAAGCCATTTTAACACCAAGTACTGGATGTTCTGCATTTGGATGAACCAGCTTTGTTCTGTCATCCCTCCTCAGCTCTCTGGGCTATAAACATGGAAAATTATTCTCAGTCCCATTTTCAGGTGCCTTTTTTTAATGCTGCACAATAACCTGTACAACAATCAATGTCCAGCTCTGTTGTCTAGCATTCTTCTTTCCTCTTGGAGAGTGGTATAAATATTAATAGCAGTAACCATGGATATTCTCTTTTATCTTACATGGTACAAAAGAAGAAAGCTTCTCTAGATCAAATTGACTATTGATCTTGATGTGTCTATTTGTGCAACCACTGTCACTGTAATTTCAACACTATAATTAAAAAAATATTGAAGGAAGGTAACCTTACTCATACTCAAGAACAGTAAAAAATAGATAAAACATGATGGATGGACTTCTTCTTCTCTCTTATGGAACAAGGGTTAACTAGGAGCCAGAGACGAGACTACAGGGTAAAATCAGTGTTAAAATAGTGTCAGCCCTTGAATTTGTTGAAGTGAAAAAAAATCGATGTATTGTGAAAGAAATTACAATTCTGTTAGGAGCAGAAGCCTCAAATGAACAGACCTGAAGCAAGAAAATGATTTGGAAATGAGTGAAGGCTCGAACCAGACTTAACTTTGGTTATTTTCTCTCTGCATCCATCATGTTTCATGATTATGCTTTGTTTAATAACAAGGACAAACAGTGGTTCAGCACAGCTGTTCTCTCACTTGCATTTTCCCACAAATAAAACCATNTTTTCTCTTTTTTTTTCTGACTACCAGCTTTGTCTATTGCAAGAAGAAATGATTGCCCCCCAAACATTCCCTTTTCATTCCAAAGCACAATGATCTCCCTTGGCTGCTGAATGGCTAAAAGATGGAACAGAATGTTTTTAATGTGACTTGGATTGACCTTTGTGTTCCCCACACTGTCTGGCTTTAATTCCCCTCAGAATGGCATTAACATTTGTTGAATACATATACAATTATATTTGCTGAAACTGTTCTATACAAAGAATGCTCTGCTACAGACTCTGTTCTTCAATAGGAATGTAATGTCTTTATGCCAGCCACGAGGATTGCAAATCTCTGATTATGGGATTACATTTTCTGCAATCAGGAGGGTTTTGTGGTAGAATATTTTTAGTTTTCTTGCATGTTTTGTCTCCCTGTTCTTCATCAGTAAATACATCCCTTCTCTAAATTTCCTTCTTTGCTGGGTTTACTGCACAAAGATCATATGAATGGCTGAGACATCCATTCATAGCTGTTAACAGCATATTCAGGCTGTCTCTTCTCAGTCTTTGTAAGGAGAGACTCATTTTCCACTACTGTGAAAGTGGAATTAATCCTTAGATTTCTGATTTTTAAGCGTTTGTTTCCTGAGAGCAGAGGCACATGAAACAGTTGTTGTGCAAACTGAGCACATCTGGCTGAAACTTTGCCTTTGGTCTCCCTCAAAGGGGCTTCTTGCTCATAGAGCTCACCCTGTGTTGATGACAGACATAAAAACTGGGCAGGATTTTATCTTCCAGCCACACAAACTGGCATTTTAATGGTCTTATATTCTTCTTCCAAGATTAAATGGGGAGAAATGTACAAGAAACACAGTGCTCTGGGAGGTAGGGATGGACAGAGAGGAAACCCGAGATCTCTGGGTTCACCTTGTGCAGTGGCACTGAGTCACCTGCTGACTCAGCCTGGGAATTTTTGTAACTCATGGAGGGTTTACAGTTCCCTGATGCTGCCTCAGGAAAGGTGTGGAAGATTCCCAGATTCCCATAATGTTGGTTGTGACTTCTTTGTTGCTTTTTTTTGGTGGGGGTGTTGCTTGCTTTTCCAAGTGATCAAATGGAAGTGAAGCTCCTGCTGCAAGGCAAGGTGAGAAATGTGACAAATATTGTCAATAGCTGGATGATTGGTCATTATAAGAGCAGAACATATAGGGAAAGTAAATATACATGTTCAAACCTTCTGATTCCTTGGAGTACTTAATCTTATATAAACAAGGCAAAATTGTATATAAACAATAACAAAAATTATCCCAGGAAGCCACCTAGCCAGAAAGGTCTGGAAGGGCAGAGAGAGTCTTTTCTCCTCTAAATTATCTGAGGGGAATTCACAGTTTTGGGGAGCACCTGCTGCTCTCTCTGCAGCACCCAAAGCCTGCTCATGTGGCATCTTTGGTGTCAAACTGCAGCTGCCAGTGGGACCTGCAGCTCTGACCTGGTTTATACTACTCATGATCTGCCCTCTCCAGGCAGGAAATTTGCTCAATGCTCAAAATCACATCCAGAATTCTGTTTCTGTTTTGTGAACTCTGAATTCTAAACTTGTATGGAATCTCAGTGTTCTTTGTACAGAAAAAATTGGACTTTTATTTTGACTCCTTTATCTCACACCTTCACCTTTGACTTTCAATAGAATAGAAGAGATTATTTCCATGGTGGGGGAGCACAACCATCACTTAATCCAAATGCCTGAGCAGTTCAGAGCTGACCAAGCCAAAGCACGTTCTGAAGGGCATTGTCCAAATGGCCCTTAAACCCTGACAGACCTGGGGCTGCAATCACTGCTCCAAGGAGCTCTTCCAGGGCTTGGTCATCCTCTCTGGAAAGAAATGCTTCCTAATTTATGGTAAAACCTCATCTGGAAGAGCTTTGAGCTATTCCCATGTCCCTTCCTCTGTAGAGTGCAGTGAGGTCACCCTCATGCTCCTTTTTCCCAAATGGAACAAGCTCAGAGTCCTCAGCTCCTCACAGGACATCCCCTCCAGCCCTTTCAGCAGCTCTGCTTCCTTCTGGGTGCATCAGGGACCAGAGAGACACTGCATGTCCCTGACTTTTTGATCATTCTCCTTAATGCCTTGTGTTTGCATTTAGAAAAGGAAAATAGTTTTGAAAGGTTTTTGTGCTTCGTCTTCACCCTCATCAACCTCCTGCTGAAAATGGAAACAATGAAGAGGCGACTCCAGTGCCAGAAATGTGCTGTGGGGGCAGCAGCTGTGACAGCTCTGCAGCAAATCCCTCACACAAACCACTTTAATGTAGGTCAAAGTAGCAACAGATACTAGACAAGGTCCAGACAACATCCAAAAAGCCTGTATTTTTCACCAGTTTTATTACTGTTTTTCATTTTTTCCCCTCAAATATCGATCATCACTCCTTGTTCTGTTGTCTCTGTATTCTTCTTCTGAATATCTCAAGGTCCAGCCATTCTACTCGATTTGCTTTCCTTTTTCTGGTGACTTGAATGAGTGCCAAGATAGTCTTCGTTGTTCTTGGGGGCACTTCATTTCAGTATTCTTTGTTGCTGAAGTCACCAAAATGAACCTGTGGCTGGTAGAGCCATGATAAATTCTATATTTTAAAACATTTTCCTAACCAGAAGTTTTGACCTCTACTTCTGGACCTATTTTTCTGGGGAAGACACTCAGGTATTTATTTCAAGTACCCTGATTTAACATGAATATATTTCATTGAGGCAGGTTCTCAAATTTAGAACATTCTGAGAAAGATTAAGAAGTCAGAAGACTTGGATGATCCAAAACTAATAGTGACCTCTAGTGACTAGAGAATTCAGTAGGTCTTCCAGAACAAGCTTAAATTTGGTGTAAACCCAGTATTTTAAAAAGTTTATAATGGAATTATATTATTTAAGATGGGAAGTTTCTACTTTTATGACTTCTTCAGCTCAAATTCATGATTTGTAGCTAAAACTGATATCTGCTTGAGTGTTCCTTTCTTAATAATCCTTGAACATATTTTAATACCTTTTTTCTAATCTGAAAGTAATTAGACCTTATTTAAAGCACATCATCTTTGCTGTGTGTTCTCTGGCACATAGAAGAGAAAATGAGAATATTCCAAATGACTTCACACCTCATCTCAAGCTCTTTGCATGGATCTGATTTTACAGAATACGGTCTCTTGTGGTCTGAGTCCCCAGGTAGCTGTAACTGAGAACTTCTCATGTGGCTTTTTGATTAATCTGGAGATAATGTTCATTAAAAATCACAAAATATTGTGCTTTTCATGCCATTTTCTCTAGGAGTTGATATCTCACTGCTGGAAATACTTTGGGTTTCATGATGTTCTGCCCTGAGCTCACTCAGAACACCCAAGGCCCCGGTGTAGTAAAGTCATGGAATGGTTTGTGTTGGAAGGGACCTTCGAAGGTTTTCTGGTCCAACCCCCCAACCATTGACGCCTCTTGTGCTTGGCTTGGATATCAGATGTCAATTTGATTTTATTCCTGCTATTCAAACAAATGTGGCACAGGTCAGTGGTGGCTGAGTTATCAATGGGAACTTGATGACCTTAAAGGTCTTTTCCAACCAAAATGATTCTCTGACAGGACATAGAGTAATTTATTACCTAATCACCTTCTAATGTTCCCAGTACTCTCCCACACAATTACTGCAACAGCTGCACTTCAGAGTAGCTGTTTATTTCTTTCACTGATATGCACTAAAAACTTTTTTGTTGTTTGGTTAAGTATGCAATTTTATTTAAGGGATACAATACACTATTACAGGCAGACAACACAATATTACTTAAGGGATAGGAGATGAAAAAATTTGGAAACAGAGGAAAATAAATGTGAATTCTATTTAAAGCTCATCCCCACCAAGGGAAACTGCAGTAAAACATAACCCAAATGAAAAGAGTAAGTCTTGCATTTGTGATTCTCACTGTTTAATTAAGATATTAACTGNACTGGGCTGGATTTCTCAAAGGCTGCAGCTGTCATAACCCAGTTTGTGACTATTCTGTTTTTGGAAAGATCCACCTTCACACTTTTTAGCCCCAGAGTATTTCACAAAGTGTATCAAAGGATGAGTTTGGGTTTTTTTTTTTTGTTTTTTTTTTTTTTTTTTTTTTTTTTTTTTTTTTTTTGGAGGAAATTATTCAATTGAATGATTCAAAGAGATGAAAATGACAGGTCAGAAGGAAGCACTGCCAGAACACCACATCAACCCAAGAGTGAGGACCTCAGTGAGCAATTTCCATTCAATTCCAAGGAGGTGCTGCAGACTGAAAAATCTGCCCAAAGATGCTGCTCAGGTTGTTATGTAATCAAAGGCATCTGGCTTGCTGACAGAAGCTTGGGATGCCGATGTTGTGCTGGAACATCAGTGGGGTTATACCAGACCCATCTTTTATCAGGCCTACAAACCCACATACTGAGTGTAACTACAGCTCCTGTTGTGCAGGGAGTTTGACATTGCTGCTTCTGAATAGCTTTGTTCATTACTAAGCCAGTCTTCATTCACATGAGATAAATTGTGTAAAATAGTTGGAGTCATTTAGATTTAAAATCACTGAAAATCTGAGTCTCTTTAACCTTTGACATGTACACAACTCATAACACAAATCCATGATTCCTTGTTCTGCTCATATTTGCTTTGACAAATTTCCCTGGTTTGCTAAAGATGAGATTTGTTCTTGATAAGTTTTTCATGTCCTTCCTGTGCCTTGATATTAAAAACTCTGGAGAGATATTGCTTCATGATGATTTCAGAGTCTGGTAGGAGAGAAATTTTGGGTTATTTACTGTTAAATTCTGTACTTTTATGTAACTGCTGAACTGAGACCAGACTTCTCCTGTGTGAGAAGAGGTGGTTGCCTGATTTAGTATTTTGGTTGGGGATCCTTTTGCAGGAGAAGTTATTTTGGCTGCATGGTAAAGAGATTTATGTGATGGTGTTTGAGTTTCTATATTGAAATTTACTATCAACAGCAAAATTTCTGGGTTGTTTTGTTGTTGTTGTTTTGTGTTTTTTTTTTTAATTTGCGAATTATACTAAAAACAACACTGTATTTTCAAGAGAGTGAGTCTTTAACTCACTCTCTGGAAGTTAGAGTGCTGCTATGAAGAAAAGCTATGGAAAACCACATATTTTTGAAATTGCTTGCCTACAGAAAAGTCAGGATATGAATTTCAAAAGCTTCAAAAAGCTTCAAAGCTTTCAAAAGCTTACTTCTCATTTATCAAACAGACATTTCAAAAGTTATCAAATCTTCTTGGTGTCCAGCATCTTGAAAATTCAACCCTTGCAGGTTTCCTCTTGCAGGCCGTGGAGCTGTGCAGTACCATGGGCAGTTCCCATCCTGGGGTGGCTGAAAGGATCTATTCTCACAGAGCGAGCCCTGCTTGGTGTTTTCCCCTTATTTGCCTTCAGTGCTGTTGTGGCTCAGGCAGCTGGGCCGGGCGAGCTCCCTGAGGCGGCTCCAGGGGCAGGGCTGCGGTCGGGGCAGGCTCTCACCACACCGGCCCGCGCAGCCGCTGCCAATGAGGCTCCGGAGGCAGCAGGGCCCTTCCTGTGGGCTCCCTGCGGGGTTTGTTCAGGGCGGGGGGCGGTGCCCGCACAGCGCGGAACTCAACGCCATCCACACGCGCTGGAAGGGACAGGGACCAAGAACCAGCAGCCCCGGGGACCAGGGCTTTTATATGGGTGGGGGGCGGAGTCAGGCGGCAGGGACCAATCAACAGAGAGGGTAGGCGGGAAGGTGGCTGCATCAACCAATAGGGAAAGTGACCAGGGGAGACGAGCAGGGGGACAAACCAATGGGGGCACAGAGAACGGGGAAGTCGCTGGAACTTCACCTTCCATGGCAAAGTGGGGAGAGCAATGGCCAAGGGGCCATGAACCAGTGGGGTTACAGAGCTCGGGACTTGGCCAGGTAAGGCAAACAGGGGGAGTGTAACTGGGGTAACTGACAGCTGGGCCTTGGGCTGCCATGGGAGAAGCCAAAGCCTAGGGAGCGCCCTCCCAGGGTACCACACAATACCATCGGTTACATCTTGTTTGGGGCAATAAAAGTCAGTGGTATCAGTTTGTGTCCATGGTGTTCTCTCTGCTCTCAGGGTTGGGCAGGGTTTGGAGCAGCCTGGGACAATGGAAGGTGTCCCTGCCCGTGGTAGGGGGTGGAACTGGATGGGCTTTAAGGTCCTTTCCAGCCCAGACCATTCTGAGATTCTATGATCATAGAACCTTTTCAAGATTATAATCAGTAAAAAACTACATCTGGAAAATTCTGATGAAATTTTAAGAAAAATGGAATGATGAAAATGTATATCCTAGAATAAGTGTGTCAATGGGAAATCTTTGAATAAATTGTTGTCAAAAGGGCCTCTCTTAGGACAAACTAGCTGAAATTTAGCACCCAGGTTTTATTTGTAACTCTTAGCTTTAAGCATCATTAATTATATGATGAAAATTGTTTTAAGAAAATAAAGTTGCAACTGCCTAAATTACAGAATCAAACCAAATATAAAGCATCTGCCTCTGTGTTGTGTGGGGTTTTTCAGAGCACTCTTCCAAAGCCAGAGTCAGTGCTGATAGCAGCACTCCCTCCTTTTTGTTTTATCCCTTCTTTGGTTTTTTTGTCTTTTTTTTTCTGTTCATTTTAACCTCTACTGAGTTGTTTGGGGTAGCAAAGCTTTGGGGAAAATACAGGTTGATGCTTCAGACTTGGGGAAATATGATGGAGGATGTTTTCCACCCTTCAACACTATTTACACCTCTCATTCTGAACTTAATAACATCATTTTGGGGTGAATCATAGATGGTGATGCTCAGCTTGCCAACTTCCAGCTTGAATTGCAGACTCAGATGTGTCACAGACTGGCAGAGGGAGAGGCACCTCCTCTTTGGGGAGTGCTGGGGTTCCTCTGACAAATATTGAGGCAGAGAGGGAGTGCTCCATGTGCTGCATGTCCTACATTTGTAGGTTGTGGCTGCAGGCACAGCACTGCCTGGCAGAACCTATTTAGAGATCACAACCTCACCAGGCTGGAGCTGAAAAATACACAGAGCTGCTCTCTATTTGAATTTTTTATAGTTCATTCCTGAGGTGACACACGGCTGCTGGAACAAGGCCTGAGATTAGACCCTGTAGGCAGGATCTGGACTAATAAGATGTTGTGCTATGATTATTTCGAACTCTGCTTTGCCTGTCTCCATTACTTTTGTATTTTTCTGCTGCATGTAAAAGGAAAGCCAGATTTGAAGGTTATATTCGCTTACCCAAATGTCAAGTTCTGTGTGAACATCTCAGCTGACATTTTTCTCTCTGCTTGGTGAGGAATGATCCAAATGTCTGACAGGAGTGCTGCACCTCCTGCATCCTGCTCGCCATGTTCAGACATGAAAGCTCGATTTGGTCTTTGTCTCAGAGAGCTGATAAAGACCTGAAGCTGGAAAATGTTAACATAATAGCTTGACATTTTGCTTCTTTTTGTTCAGCTCGGATTGAAAGGGACTTCATGTGTTTAATCTAAGGGAAATACGCTGTGTGTGAAATATTTAATAGACTGATTACTTCCACTTCAGCCTTTGCTTGCACACACCTCTTCCAGCACTGTACAGCCCTCCCTATCACCAGCAGTTAATGCTTCCAAAATGAGAGAGGTGATTCCATTTCTGTCATACTCAGAAGTCTCTGGTGTGTATTTGATGTCAGAGTTTCAGAAAGGGCATGAGAGTCAGTAGTGCCTAATTAGACATTTAATCAGTGGGCTGTGACTTTCTCTATGCAGCCATGTAAGCTCTAGGCTGACCATTTCTCTTTTGTCTGAGGCTACTTTATGGGAAGCCTTTGAGGCAGCGTGGAAGGGAAATTTCTTCTCTGGGTGCACCAGGGTCCAAATCCTGTCTCAGGCAGACACCAAGTGATGCCTCCCGGGAATGGTAGCAATGTTCTGAGCTGTGTCAGCTGTTTTACACAGCACCTTCTGCCCCCAGGAGATTAAATGGATTTGTGCACAACTGGAATCCTGCTCTGGAGCTGAGCCACACCTGCAGGCTGTGGCTGTGTCCCACTCCCAAATAATGCAGATCACCAAGGGTCTCAGGTTCCACAGCCCAGGACAGGGCTGGGATCAGAAACAAAAAACAGGGCAAAAAGCCAGACACAAAACTCCCTTGTTATGTGTTTCTTTTAAAATACTATGAAGGGGTTTCTCTCTCCCCCCATCCCTCTCTCTCATTCCCCTCCCAGGCTGTGTGAACACAGCACAGCCAAAATGGGATATTTTGTTTAATGGTGTGTGCACTGAAAAGCTACTCCAGGTTAGGAGCCTTGGAGATGAAGCTTCATGTTCCTTCCTTAAGAGCAAGGCTTCGTGCCAATTCTACATTTAACAAAAATTGCAAAATAATTTACATTCCTTAAGTTGAGGAATTTCTTTCTCCCATTTTCCCAATATTTTTTTTATTCTTCTATGTTGACTTAAGCTTGTATTAAAGAAGAAATTTTACACAAATTATTGAAAAAGTCTGGAAAAGTTAAATCGAAATAAACCCAAGTTTATTGGGTCAGACACTGCTAATGAACTGCTGGCCATTTTACCCAGGCAAAGGAAGCCACTGGCACCAGCTCCAGCTTTTCAGAACCTTCTCTTTAGAAATATTATCAATTATATGTGATCCAAAGTCTTACTGAAGAAGAAAAGTATGTCAAAATTATTCTGGAAGGAACTTACCCAAATGCTATTGCACAACAGATGACAGGAATAATTGATCTTCAGGAACCAATTTATTGTAGATATTGGAGAAAAATAACTGAGTGAAGGCCTGCTGTTAAAATAAATACTGAAAAAAAAAAACAACAAAAAACCCCCAACTAAAAACGTCCACAGAAGAACTCTTGCACTTCTATTAACTTCAAAAATAATCTTGTAAATAGGAAACACTGGAAACAGATTTTGATGCTGAATTGAAAGCAGGCGTGTGAGCAAATAAACTTTAAATGTTGATTTTCTTTTTTTTTTTTTTTTTTTTTAATAGAAAATGTGGAAAAAAACTTTCTCAGTCTTTCTTTTCTCCATTTCTGAGACTCACAAGGGAAGTGATGTGATCCAAAGTGGAAGATGAGATGCATTGTTGGGAGATCAGTCAGAGGATATTCAAATGATGACTTTCACAAAATTGGTAGGCAAGCAACCTCTTTTGACACCATCCTATTTTACTGTTTAAAGCCTGCTTGTACATAATGATATCCTCAATTCATATAACTGACAATGGTTATTTCCTTGCTTACCAATCTAAGCAAATACTTTGACAAGAAAGGAATGAAACTAATTCGTACTTTTGTCACTGATCATGAAAACAGGCTGCTAATACATAAAGTGTTCAGACAACTAATATCTTATCTGATAATTCAGCTGAGATTGTTGGACTGTTTCCATGGACTGTATCACTGGAATTAAATGTGCTTCTATTCTGAAATTACCCACATATGATTCCACTTTTTATCTTTTATTTCTTCACTTAATGTTTAAAAGTTATGTAACTGGAGCTTTAGATTTTGGAAATACTCATTCTAGAAGTTCCTTTGATTTCCCCTATGTTTGGTACTACTTTTTCATTCTGTAATTGTTGTTCAAGTTGCTCAGTGCTGTTTGAACTTTTATGTTGCATATAATAAGTTTAGCAAATTGAGACACTTAATGGCAGAAAGTTGAGATGTTGAGGGATCAGTAGCTAAATCGTTGGTGTTTAGTGCCGCGCTGAGGTCCTGGGACATCCAAAACTTCAGCAAGGCCCTGGCAGGTGTGATGCAGGAATTAGAGGACACCCATGCCAGTCTGGATCACCACCAAGAGCCTGGGCAGGGGACCTCAGGGTACCTGAAATGGTAACAGGCAGGTGAATTGAAGGAATTTAATCCAGCCCCTGACATTTAATCTATTCCTGACATGGAAGGAAAATGGGAGTGCAAAATCTCATTCCATGAATCCATAGAATTGTTTGGGTTGGAAGGGAACTTAGAGGACATTTAATTCCACCCCTGCCATGGTCAGGGCCAGCTCCCACTGTCCCAGGCTGCTCCCAGCCCCAGTGGCCAAGCTGGCCTTGGCCACTGCCAGGGATCCAGGGGCAGCCACAGCTTCTCTGGGCCCCCTGTGCCAGGGCCTGCCCCCCCTGCCAGGGAACAATTCCTGCCCAAGATCCCATCTCAGCCTGCCCTGGGGCCCTGGGAAGCCATTCCCTGCCTCCTGGCCCTGCAGCCCTTGGCAATTGTCTCTCTCCATCTTTGCTGCAGCTCCTTCAGGCCCTGCAAGGCCCCACTGAGCTCAGGCCAAAGCTTCTCCTCTGCAGGCTGAACAATGGCAGCTGTGGCAGCCTTTCCTCCCAGCAGAGCTGCTCCATCCCTCTGCTCATCCTGGAGCCTCCTCTGGCCTCTCTGCAGCAGCTGCAGCTCCTTGCTGTGCTGGGGCCAGGCCTGGGGCAGCTCTGCAGGTGGGCTCTCAGCTGAGGGGGCAGAGGGGCAGAATCCCCCCTGCCCTGCTGCCCAGGCTGGGGCTCAGCCCAGGCCAGGGGGGTTTGGGGTCCCAGCTCTGCCCAGGGCCGGGCCAGGGCCAGCTCTGCCCCACAGCTCCCCCAGGGCCTTCTCCCAGGGCTGCTGCAGCTGCTCAGCCCCAGCCTGGATGGATCCTGGGGATGCCCCACTCCAGTTTCAGCACCTTTGCACTGGGTGGAACAACTTGCTGCCCTGCATGGTCTCTTGAGCCAGAAAGAACAATTCCAGCTCTGCTCAAAAAGTTAAACTTGAGAATATAAATCTGCACCAAGTACCATTTTTATTGTGAATCCCTATTTTTCAGTGGATAATTTCAACTCGTTTCACTTAAGAGTAATTCACATCACCATTGTTCTTCCGTGCTTTTGTCCAAGGATATCTGGGCTGCTTTTCTGTATTTTGTCTGCAGCTTTCTGTTTATAATCCCCTCCTTTTTTGTTTGTGCTCGAACTGCAGGCCTGGGTCACCAGTGCTCTGCTAAAAGTACAAAACTTCCATGAGCCACCAGGAGTTAATTAGGTTGAACTTCTGTGGGATAAATCCAAGGGATGCATAGTTAAAACTTCTGTGACATAGGCAATGGAGCAGCACAATTCCCACAGTATGAACAGCCTTTTTTGTACTTATGCTGCTTCAGCATTTTTTGATTAGCTGCCTTTGTTTTCCCAACTAAATCTTAACCCTCCAGACTGTTTTCTGTAGCCACAGGCATTGTTCCATCTGAAATGTGCTTTTCTGTCTTTCAGTCAGACAGTCAGAACACCATTCGAACCTGATGCCACAGACAGGCATTTTATTAAGGAAATTAATAAATTCCTTGCTAAATTAAGGAAATTACTCTCTAATCCACCTAAATGTTTTAATCCACTGGAAGAAATAAGAACTAAATGCATTTTCAACCATTTAGCAGTGATGCATATCTGGAGAGTGAGTGAATCATAGCAGAAGAGACCTCCCTGAGAGCTCTGGAGTTTGCTCCCTGCTAAGCTGAGCTGCTGCTGAGATGAGGGGATTTTTTGGAGATCCCTCTCATTCCACAGGCATGGCAGGAACTGGTCCCCACCAGTTAATTCCGTACTTATTCAAGTGCTTCCCTTATTTTGTTTCCAAAGGAATGGAGATAACTTCCACCATCTGGGTTCATTCTCTTGATTTCAGCTTATTATCTATATGCAAAAAGGATATTTTATTTGAAATAAAGATATTTAGATCAACCTGAACAATCTGCTGGCTTCTTATTACAAGTGCTTTGCTCTGGGTTTTTTGTTACATACAAGCTCTTTCTCTAAATGAGAAAAATTGTTTCCATTCTGGAGAACTGTTCTGACAACTTACTGAATTAAATAAAATTGGGATCTACATTACACGAACTTAATGTTTTAAATGGAGCTATTTTATTCACTGACATGTAACACTGCCAATGTGTTTGCTTTTCTAACTGGGATTTCTGTACTCTGTTATACAATATCAAGCCTGATACTGTAATTTTCCAAAGGATCTCTGGGTATCAAACCAAGTTTCCATTGATTTTGAATTGTCTCTGTGATAAAATAGAGAAGTTATTAAAGTATTTTCTTCATGGAAGGATATGCCTGTCCCTATTTTTTACTGCAATCATGCTTGAAAAATTGCTATGGTCCTTGTTGTATCTGAGCTGTCTATAATTAATATTCCATAATGTGTAGGAAACCAAAATACCTTTGCTAACAGCTGGATAATGTGTACCTAAATTTCTGCCATCTGGTCCTACGTTCTTGGCTAACACAGGGGGCTGAACTTAGCACAAAGTCAATATTCAAAAGAAATACAAATTAGGAGGGCTGGTGAGCAGAAGAGCAAGGGGAAAGATTAAACACATATAGCAAGGAGATGGAATTTTACAGTTAGTTCTTCACCTAAAATGCTTTCTCGGTGTGTCTTTGTAGATCAGGTGGATCACAGTTCAGTAGCTCAAACAAGAAGCTGAACTATTTTAATGTGCTAATGGATTCAAAGGTTAATCAATACCCAATCTTTGCCCTCGTCAGTGGAAATGTGCCCAGGCCCTACCCTTACATCCCACCTCTGTTTCCAGCTGGCCCTGCCGTTCCTGTTGCCTGGATCCAGGTGGAGCACGTGGAGGAATGCTGCTGAGCTGCTGTGGGGTGGCCCTTTTATCTCCATGGATCAGCTGGGAAAACGGCTCAGCCTTTAATGCAAACACTCGATGGAGGCAGAGCTCGACTGAGCTGCTCCCACCAGGGGCCTTGCTCTCCTCTGCTTTCCCACCAGTGGGACTGACCATGCTTTCCTGCCAATGGCAGCAATCTACTGGAAAGAATTATCCAAGTGGATTCATGGCCTTAGCTGTGAATTCTTTTGGGGTATCTGACCACCTTCATCCCAGACCTGTGTTTTCTTCCAAATTCTCTTTAACAACGGGAGGAAATTAGGATCAACCAATTGCCAAGGTGGAAAGGAACTGTTTGCAACAGAAAAGCTTGGACCAGGATATTTCCTCTTGCCTTCCAGAACAAATACTCCATGGAAGTCAAAGTTGAGGGGCCAACAGGGATCTCACAGGCTCCTGATTCCTTCATTGACCATATTTGCACCACTTCCCAATTTAATCCCCTGGGGGATGCTCAGATTTTGTTGTGCTGCAAGGAAAGTAACCTGAATCTCTGAGTGATCAAAATGATCAGTGAGAGTGTTTATTTTCTGAAATTTTCCTAATTTGTGAGAATTTCAACCAATTACTGTTACTTTGAGAGCAGGGTGGTCAGAAGGCTTATAAGGCAGGATGGTTCTGAAGTTTTTCTAGCTGAAAGGAAATGCCAGGTTTTATTGCTAGGGAGGAGGGAGTCCACTCTATTTCTCTCTACTGTTTGGCAGTTCCCAGCACAGAAGAAAAAAATTATTTATCAAAAGTAAGAATGACTAGTGATCAAAAGTTGCAAAAAATGTGTGTTTTCCATATTTTATTCCACATGTATTCAGGACCTTGGATCACAAAAAAGTTATTGTCTTGGCACCTGGTAAAAAGTACTTTTTTTAGACATATCACTGGTCAGAAGCCCATCTCTAATCAGCAAAATACAAATTTACCTGGTTCTTGTATTTAATCTTTGGGAGGGTTTACTAAAAACTGACTTTTTCCAGTGTGACTTTCATATACAGAGCAGTTAGGGCAATGTGTTGGGCCTATTTGTTTCTCTGACACAACATAACAGCTTAAAAACACAAAAATGCATGTTATGCATTATGATATTTTAAAAGCTGCCACTGACTCGTGTAAGAAGTTCTATTGTTATTCCATAAAAAGCAGAGCTGTTTAAAATAATATAGACAATGGAACACTTTCCCACAAAAACTCATTACACCACAGTCTATTAAAAAATCTTGTTTTGTCTTGTAGTGTTTTCTCCTAATTCTCAAAGCCAAGAGAACCACACAGTCCTGGACTGGCTTTGTATGATTATGCAGAAAGAGCATTTAAGCATTAGGAACTTTAATTATGCAGAAGCTTTACAGAGGGATTTTAAATAAAATATTTGTGCACGTCATGTTATAATGAGCAAAGTAAATATATTTCTAGCACTTCTATGAAATATTGCTGTGTTGAGCACAGGGCAATTCAATCAACAACAATAAATGGCTTTTTTTTTTTTATTTCTCACATACCAGAATTTTTAAATCTCAGCTAGCTCCATGTAATTGTTCAGTATTTCTCAGAAAGGCTATTTGGTGTTTCCCTCACTGCCTAAGGAGCCCCGACTGCAGCAGAAGTGTTGATGCAAGTAAGTGGCCACATCTGTTTCAGTCTGGTTCTCCATCACCTGCACCCCAGGGTGAGGTGCCAGATGTTCTACTCAGCTGGGTAAGACCTGCTTGTTAGCAGCTCAGAAATATTTTGAAGAGCAAAAGATTTTAAAAAAACAAAACAAAACAAAAAAAGGCCTCTTGAATCTCACTTCTGGAAAGGTCTCCGAGCTTCCTATACACCCGACAGGAGTGTTTTCTGTGGCCTTCCCTAGAATTCAAAAAGGCCATTTAAAAAGGCCTCTTAGTTGGGCTTGTAGCCAAGGCAGCAGCTATGATATTTTGGGTCCCAGATGTTATGAATGGGATCAAAATCTGACCAAAAAAAATGTGCTGCTTATTTAAATTTTGGGGGTCACAATAAAGATATGATTGCAACTGGCAACAATTTAGAAATTAATTATGCAAGGCACTGGGGGTGAAGAGAATGCCTCCTTCAAACACCTCATAGGTCCCATCACAATCCCTCTAGGCCCCTTTCCTTGAAATTTAAATATAAGTATCATGTATGTGCTTCAATCCCAATTCAGCTGTTTTTTAATTATTTGATTGCTATTTAAATGTTGCTGCATGTCCCTGTGTGAAAGGCATTAGGTGTTATTAAATAGAAGTTCTGTGTGTGAAATCCTGTGTCCGTGAGTTGGGTGGAAAAAGACATTGATTTTTTTTTGTGAGATTTTCAGGTTTAATCATAGCTACTAAAAGGAGTGAATTTCAGTATGTGCTCTCACCTTTTGCATATGGCCATTTAAAATTTAGATCTGGGTATAATGAGGAATGATTGATCCACAGTTGTCTGGCATTCTGAGCAACTTTAATGAGCTAGCAAGCAACTTTTAGTTAACAATTTTATCTCATATGTTCTAAAAAGAGACAAAGAGTATATGACATATTAAAGAGTTCTTAGAGGATGGAGAGGGACAATTCCTCAGGGAGTGCAGGGCCAGGAGGCAGGGAATGGCTTCCCAGGGCCCCAGGGCAGGCTGAGATGGGATCTTGGGCAGGAATTGTTCCCTGGCAGGGTGGGCAGGGCCTGGCACAGGGTGCCCAGAGAAGCTGTGGCTGCCCCTGGATCCCTGGCAGTGGCCAAGGCCAGCTTGGCCATTGGGGCTGGGAGCAGCCTGGGACAGTGGGAGCTGGCCCTGACCATGGCAGGGGTGGCTCTGGGTGGGCTTTAAGGTCCCTTCCAACCCAAACCATTCCATGATTCTCTCCAATGGTTTTAAGATATTATAATCAAACATCTGATTGTAGATTGGAATTTGATAAGTACTGACACCATTTCCCACAATGATTTCCAACCAGGAGTCCTGTGCCATGAACCCACTGATTTGGCAGATAAGTCTGGAGGAACAGGGAGGGGCACATGTGGTTTCTTAATATGCCTTGACTGTGGCTTAGGAAACTTTTTTTTTTTTACTAAATTGTTCATCAAATTGTTTGAATGTTGTAATTCACAAAGAACGGTCACTGCACTTCAGTTTGTTCTTGTTCCTCACAAAAATAGGGGGGTATTTGCTCAAAAATGTGCAGCAGTTGCTTTTCAGCTTTATGTGACAGACACACAAAAGAAATACACACTTCCAGACTTCTTCTTCCACACTCTCTTCCTTATAGACCTCTATTTTACAGACTTTAACATTTATGAAAGAAAAAACATATGAGAACAGAAGACTAAAAGGAAAAGCACTGAAATAAATAAAGAAAGTAAGTACCTCCGTCATAACTCTGGTCTAAATTGGAAAGAAAAGCCCTAATTACAAAGAAACACTCTTTTTTGCTAAGTATAGGTTATTACTGAGTCATATTATCAGTCATAGCTCTTCATAGAAAAACATAAAATGCTGAAATAACAGTAATTTCAGAAGAAATCTGCTTCTGGCCAGATCTGACTCTGTCTAAGGGAGGAATCACTAGTCAATCCCTATTTCTGGTTTCCCCTTCTTTACTAGTTGAGAGGAGGTTTTTTTTTTGGCAAAAACCCCAAAAGTGTAACATGGAAGTGGCCTTGTTTTGTTAAATAATTTGCTTTAGTCTGGGTGGTGATGAGCAGCATCCCTTGTTAACCCACTTTGACTTTTGTGTGCTGCTGATCCTGAGCAAAGCAACGGCAGAAAATTATGGGCTCTGTTGGTTGCTCTTCAAAATGACTGGTTTTATTACCTTCTTGGATTATAATTTATGGATTTAGATAATTACACACACAGACTTGAATCTCAAGTATCTCATTATTATAGTTGGAAAACACTAAATATTACAGTCCAAAGCTGAAAAACTTTCTTTGTAAACTGTATTGATTAGTTACATTTCAGCAGTTTCAAATCCTTTTTTTCTGTATTGTGATGACAGTGATAACTGCTTTGGCCCTAAATGTGTACAGAAAAATTTATTTTGGGGCAATCCTTCACTGAGGTGTGGAGAGTCCGTGGGGAAAGCGTTGCTGAGCATTTCTTCCTCCATACTTCATCTGCTTCTTTATTATTTGTACAACACAGGAAAGCTTTTCCAGAACCAAAGTTTTTCAGGAAAATCTACGTATTAGGTCTTCCATTGTAGTCTCCTGGCACTGTGAAAGCAACATGAACTGATGGATACAGTTGTTTTCTCAACCCTAAAGCCTTGAAGAGAGCCCAGGCATCCTTTTGGCCTGCAAGGGATTACCTGGTGTTTCTTCTGGAGTTGTGGATCCTTGTCCAGCCTTTCCACAGCTCCATAGGACATTAAACACTTCAGCTGTTGCTTCTTCTGCAGCAACTCTCTTTCATGAATAATAAAACTCTATGTAGAAGTGAAGAATTAGTATGGGGCAAATTGCAGGGATCAGGGAGGAGATGCTTCCATAAGAAATATGACATGATTCAAAATCCAGCAGATAAATCACAGGCCTGCTTCACAAAAGGAAAAGTGTCTCATAGTACCAGATTTGGGATATTGGGAAGAAACTCTACTAACATGGGCAGGGACAGCTCCCACTGTCCCAGGCTGCTCCCAGCCCCAATGGCCAAGCTGGCCTTGGCCACTGCCAGGGATCCAGGGGCAGCCACAGCTTCTCTGGGCACCCTGTGCCAGGCCCTGCCTACCCTCACAGGGAACAGCTTCTACCAGAGCCAGAATGATTTATGCCAATAAGCCAGACTCCAGCCCAGCAGCCTTTTTGCTACCACAGCACTGAAGGCTGTGGTATTTTTCATATTTCTGTCACTTTTTCTGGAGAAGGACGTTCCAGTCGTTGTGGGTCATTTTCACTGAACACTTTACACCTACTAGAACATTCTCAGAAGAGTTTTGTGGCGTGCTTTGTGAGTTCAGAAGGAAAAGAGAGGCCTGAAGCATCCATTTCTTACAACTGATGAATACTGAGCTGTTCTTGTGTTACTTCTGCCTGCAGTGGGACTGTTTACATGGGGAAATGTAGAAGCAGTTGCTTTAAAATTACTGTGCAAACTTATCTGCCCATTCCTGTGTGTGCACACACACTTTGCTGCTACAAACAGAAACCAAGGTATAATTGCCTTTGCTCAGCTTGGCTCCCCTCCAAAAATGATGCAGAAAGTCACTTCTCAAAACTATCCTTAGCTGAACTTCCCAAAGTCCTGGAGCTGACTTTGCAGGAGCCATATGTATGGTTTGGGCACATGTTGCTATTTTGCTGCGTGCTGTGGGAGGTATGCACAGGAGGACATAGAAAGAGCTGCATTTCCATATGCAGGATGACTTTTTTTGAAAGGGAAAAACATGTATGACCAGAATTTGTCTCCACAGGTTTAGGTAATGATGCAAAAAGAACATATACAACAAGATGAGAGGCATAGGAGCTCAGGCAGGCTCTGAGAGAGGACATGGGGGAATTACTGATTAGAGAAACTTGTTTGTCTGAGTCGGGATCAAAGGGGCAAAACTGAGTCCATAGCACTCACCATTTTTTAATTATAAACTCCAATTAAGTGATGCAGAATAATCTTCAGCATTCCATCTGGCAGCTACGAGGAGAGAGGGAGAACTGCAGCTAATGACATTAATCAAGGCTTGAAGTAGACAGGTTCAAGTACTGCAGGCTTTGCTTAAAAAAAATGAGCTGAGGACAGGGTTAGTCTTTGAATAACGTTCCAAAAAAGCTTCATGGAGCCCAGGAGAGAGGAGCAGCATTAAGCTGGGCCTGTTCCATTAACCCTTAGGCTGCTGGCCTGTTCTAACCACAGCCACATGACCAGAATGCTGTCATTGAATACTGATTGCTCAAATCTTACATGGGGTTAATACTGAAGTGTGGGAAAGACCTTTTAGGAGCACCAATGTCAGACACTGGAGTCTGCTCAGGGAAAGAAATGTGAATCTGGGCCTCATAACACCACGAGTGCAACCAGCAAACCATAATTATTTTTTTTAAATTGTTTTAACTTGTGGTGCAGGAAATCACCAACCCATTTTTACATGTAATGTGGTGGTTGGGATTGGACATTTCTCCCAGAACACAACGGACAGGACAAGGGGAAATAGCCTCAGGCTGGGCCAGGGGAGGCTCAGCTTGGACAGCAGCAGGAATTTCTCCATGGAAAGGGGGCTCAGGCCTTGGCAGGGGCTGCCCAGGGAGCTTTGCAGTGCCCATCCCTGGAGGTGTCCCAGGAAGGGCTGGAGGTGGCACTGAGAGCTCTGGGCTGGGGACAAGGTGGGCACTGGGCACAGCTTGGGCTCCATGGGCTGGGAGGGACTTTTCCAATTTTAATGATTCTGTGAGGTTTTTCCAACAGAATCTTTGATATCACAAAAGGATGGATCCACAAATCACGGAAGAAAATTAATATAAAAAACCAGAATGCATTATCTGTTTACACACCCTTGTGCTTTTGTGTGGTCTGATTCTAACCTATATTTTAAACCACAATAGCAAATTTGAATCCTCAGAAAGAGCCTTCATAATTTCTGTAACAAGAAGGTATTTCGATCAAATGTTGAGAAAGAACCAAAGAATTAAATAGGTATTTGGATGGATTAACTTTATTTTGATAACTGGGTTGATAATTTCAATTTATATTACACTAAAGATTTGAAATTTGGAAGTTTCAAGTTTCTATTAGAATTGAGAATGAGCCCTTATCCAGATCCAATGGGGAACAGTAACAGGCCCTTACCTGAGGAGGGATTGTCGGGGTTTTTATGAGACTTTTTCTTCTGTACATGTTTGAGTAAAGTCAGATTATTCCCAACAAAATTACTAGTAGATTGAAGAATTTTTGGCCCAGGCTGAACACCAAGCTTGAGCTAAGATTAAAATTCTCAGAGCCTTAACTTTTAGACAGAAACATGAAAGTGCCAAATGCCTGCCCAGTAAAATTCTGAACTAATCATTTAAGAATGAAGGCATCAAGAAGTTCCTCTGAGAAAGTTATTTTTTAGATGTTGCTTCTCAGTGCTTACCCAACTTCACTGCAAAATTTCTTATGGCACAGGCATAAAACTCTGCTTTATTCCACAGAGTTTTCATCATTCAGGAGTAAAACAGCCCAAAACTTACAGGGAGTCTTTTACCAAAATATCACCTCATTTCTGGAAGTTTTGGTCTCACTAAATGAGGCAAATAGCAAAAATACAATTTCAGTATTGTCTTCTATTCTGTTGGGAAAATTGGATCCATCTAAGCTTCATTAATGCAATGAGATAATTTTAAATACTGCTATATATTACATGTTTCCACAGTGGCTAATTCAAAAGAGAAAGAAAATCAGGCTGAATTTGACCAAGAGAAGCAATAACTGATTCTCTCATTCCACATCAGGGAGCAGGGGAAAGAGATCATTTGGACTTACTGAAATCAATACAGGATATCTGTAGATTTTAAAGATTAGGGTCAATAGAGCATTACCTCCAACATTTCGATTCTTGAGAATTGTATGGACTAAATTTAAATAATATTAAGCCTCTGAGGAAATTCTCAGGCAATTAAGGGGATAACTTGATGCCAGAAAAAGGACAAAGTTCAGCTGAGGATGGAATGTCTCTCTCTTTCTCCTGACTTTTGGCAGATGAAATCTTTCAGTGTTTAGAAACTGGAATGGGCAGAAACAGTAGCTGCAGTATTATTGTCTTTAGATAAATACAAATTATATTAAGCTACATGTAGTTTTTTTGAATCATTCTAGTTTGGAGTACTTTGGGGTAATTCTTATGACATGATATCCAGCCAGGATTTTCTTTATTTTTTTAATTATCAGAAAGAATTTATGTTTACCAGGAGGTTTTCTGCCCTGTTTTTGGTTTGTATTGACCACGGGCAGGCCATGGCAGTAAACCACTGACATCTGCTCTGCTGCCTCATTTTCCATTTCCATCTGCCAGAATTCCCAGGGAAACACCCCAACAGTTGAACCTGATTTCTTGGGATGCTGCTCCCATTTGTGAGGTGTCCTTCTGCTGTGGGGCAAATCGCAGGTGGAGAGGGAGCTTCCTGTTTTCAGGGCTTCATTTCCATCCCCTCCACCCCCCTCCACTCCTCCCTTCCCAGGAGCCCTGAGTGCCCCTTCCCAAGGATAACACAGCCTGTGGAGGAGGCTTTCCCTGGGAGCAGCCAGGGGGTGCAGTGGTGGGGTGATCCTGAATGGATAAAGCTGGAAGGTTTCACCCCCTGGCTGTCAGCCTCGTGCTGCTGCTCAGGGCACTTCCATGGCAGACAAGTTGGGAAGAAACAAGAAAGCTGTTCCACCATTTGTTTTTGGAAAGGAATCAAAAGGAAATTATCAACTGTAATAGGGAAAAATTGATGTTTGTTGTTTTTTTTTTTGGTTTTTTTTTTTCCCGAGAAGAAATAGGTATAAGAAAGTGGTTGATAAATAAGAGTTTTTCCCCAGTTTGTGTTAAAGGTTCTTTGAATCCACAGCTTCAGTGAAAATTGATAGCAACTCACTAATTCTCTTTATTTTCATTTTTCTTCTTGCCTGGAAGCACAGACCAACATTTCTTTGTGAGTTCAGCATTGAGAGAGAAGAGTTCCCCATTAAAAACGAGCTCATCTGCTTGGGATTAGCTGCACATGGCAGCAGTGGGATCCAAGGGAAGGGATCAGCTGCCCTGTCTTAGCACCAGAATTCTTAGCTTGATGCTTACATGGACTTTTCATTATATTCATTACTCTTCAATAATGTCTCTGCAAAAGAGACAGATAATCCTTAATGAAAAGGCTTTTCCTTAGGATCAGTTAGTCTGAAGGTATTGAGCTTCCACTAAAAGAAATATCTGGTTTGAATTACTGTTATCTCCTGAGAAGGCTGATTTGATTTCCTTTCCCAAGCTAAACTTCACTGTTGTTTGCTCTTTACTCCAAACATACACAAGATATTAGTTTAGCTGCTTCTTTATACTCAGACCTAATCTCTCCACTTTGCTGGGATATTCACTTTTCCAAGTTGGATTAAAACATGTACAAGAAAGAGAACCAAAAAGAGTCCTTTTGACACTTATGCAAAAGCATAAATAGGGAACTGAACAACCTGGCTTGGTGAAGGTGTCCCTGCCCATGGGGTTGGAATGAGATGATCTCTAGGGTCCCTTCCATCCCAAAATATTCTGTAATTCTATGACGTTATGTTATATGTTCAATGAAAGGGAAATATTCCAATACATTTCACATAATTATGTTTTCACCCCATGGCTTTTCAGTTTATTCTCCTGAATAAGGCTGGTTTCGAAGCATTAGCACCACATTAATATTTTTTACAATAAGCAAGAGAAATGCCTTAAATATTATAAAAATTGTATTATTAAAATATCTATTTGTATTATATTATAAAAATTACATTATCAATTAATATGATTATATTATAAAAATATCAATTAATCAACAAGTATGGACAGAACGACAAGCATTTTGTGTTAACAGAGCTGTGATAATTCTGTACAGGGTAAAATGGAAACATAGCAATTTCCTTGGAAAACCAGAATCTTGCTTGCATTTTCTCCTTGCAGGGTGCAAGGGCTAATTCTGCATTTGCCTGATGAAACGATGGCCGAGGCAATCAGTTCCTGTCAGTAAAATTCAGCTTAAGGTTTATCGTGGAAATCCATGAAAAGTGCTATAGACAGTTACAACTGAATGGAAGGTGCACTAAATTCTTCTTTAAATTATTGATGTGATACTGTTTTCACTGTAAGGAATGGAAATATCCTAAGGATTTAAGTAAGATAGAATTTACTCATTCCAGAGCCAGGCATATCTTTTGATTAGTTGTCACTTTATCTAAACTGGAGTTAAATACAATTTGGGATTAAAAAATTCATAGAGAAGCATGGGGACATGGCTTTATAAAGTTCCTGTAGTTCTGATGGAGTGTAAATATAGTAATAGCATTTTTTAATATTGAACTCATGAGTTTTGGGCTGGATAAGCAAATATTGATTTAGCAGTTGCAAAGGAATTCAAATACTTGGTCTCAAGTCACAATTTCACTTTTATTTTATATCCATGGATCTGTTATTGATAGACAGTGGAAAAGTCAATCCTTCACTTTAATGTGGTAAAGATGAAACTTGGGATGGAGCAGGAATACTTACTCAGGATGACTTAGAAATTGTCTGCAAAAGCAAAGTTTTCTGAAAGAAATGTCAATACTTTTTAGCCTACTTCTCTCAAAATACACAGGAAATGGCAATATTCTAGGAAACCACCCCAGATTTCCAAAGCAAGTCTAATAAGCTACAACAATAATTTTTTTGAAGAATGATATATTGTTGGAATTAGATGATCTTCAAGGTCTCTTCCAATCCAAACTATTTTATGACTATAAAATCCAAATCAAGGTGCAGATCTATGGTTACCCAAGGGTCTGTTGGCTTCAATGACTCCCTCATTGAGCTCATCCTCAGCAATCTCTAACTCTTCCTGACAGTGTTCTGTGCTTATGTTCGAGGAACATAAATATTCTTGAGGTTACTTCTATCTAGACTGCATGGAATTTAAGAACTAAGGGAAATAAAGATGCAACTTGCTTGACATTTCTTAGTTTGAAGTACTTTCAATAGTAGCTCCAGTGAATTGGTTGGATGTTTTTCCATTAAATGAAGTCTCATTTGGAGCTGGGGGGAAGGAGCAGCACTAAAGCAGATTTGAAGGACCAGAGCCCTCAAATGAGAGCAGGATTGATGATGGGAGCTCCTCTTCCTTTTCTCTGCAAAGCCAATTTCTGACCCATTGCAAAGAGTGAACTGAACTAACCTTACAACTTTAACTTGGGAGAGGTGGGGACAAAAACACTTGTACATGCGAGAGGATTTTGAAATCTTTTCCAAGCTTTGCCTTGACTGTACCAAGGTGCAGGATTGGCTGTTCCAGGCATCTGCAGAGCTTCCCCCGCCACCTCCAGCAGGAGTCTGAGCTCTGGGGCTGGATCCTCTCTGGAGACTACCACAGTGATAGAGGCAATTAACAGTCCCTTGGGAGAGGGCAATTAGCAGGGAAATACTCACTACATTCCTCCAAATGTGATAAACCCCTACCCCAATACTGCTCTGGCCTCAATGGCTCCACAGGGATGGCCACACCAAGCAGCATAGGCAAGTCTTGCTAATATGCACAATATTTTGGATATTCAAGGCAGATAAAACTATCAATACTCTGAATATATACCAACTGTTAGGGGATTAAAAGCATGTTTGGTCACTGCTCATTTGTTTAATTGCATGTTCATTTTGGGAAATCACAGTTTTAAGTGAAACAAAGGAATGCAAAAGGTGCTGAGAAGTTACTAATGGCCAATAAAAGATTTTACCATAGAAATAGCCCTTCAGCATTGATCAAGTAGTTTATTAACTCAGTCCTATCACCTTAATTTCACAGGCATCACATATTTCTATTTACGAGTGCATTTCTCACCTCTCTCCTAAATTTCAGTGTCACCTTGAATGTTCCCATTGTGACCCTTGTGGTCATCTCTAGTTGGATTCAATAACATTCCTGCCAAGGAGCAGGAGCCCTGCCTGCTTGGGAGACAGACCATTCCTTGGCAAACAGCAAGGCCACGGCTAAATTCCACCCTGAAAATCCTATTATCCTAAAATTACTCTTTAAATGTAAATGAGGGCTTACAAGGCAGAAACGCTTTGCACTTTTGTGTTTGCCCGAAATGAAATAATACAGCTCAGCCTACTAAAAAGCTGATGTATTCATTGCATATAAATGTTTCAAATAGGGAGCAATAAAGCCTCCATCTAAAATTAGAAAGGAATGGAAAATTTTACTTCAATTATATAGACTGTTTTGCCAATTTCTGAAATTTAGCTGCATTTCTTATGGATGTGGAAAGAAAGAGATTTAAATATAAATTGATTCTAGGTAGCTCTTTCAAGGAATGATACAGCTGACAAATTGTGTGCTTTTTGCTATATAATTCCATAAAACACTCCAGTCAAAGGCTGAAGACAGTATAAGAAGTTTCATCCTAAATGTTCAAAGCTGAATAGTTGTGAAAAAATTCAAATCCAAGGCTTTGGGTATAAATGTTAAAGACTCTTGATACCTACTGAAGAGATAAATTCTGTGTCTGTCTGAGGCACAAAGCAATGGGAAGCAACAGGAGGTGAGTTATTTTCCCCAGTGATAATAAAAACCCTTGAAGGAAAATGTTTTATAGAAATAAATTAATAAAAATATATGCCTAAATTCTTTACTGAATGACATCATAGTAATGATCACAGTAATTTTTTTCTTGACTTTTTAAAATTCAATGTTCCTACATGATGACTAGGTTTGATCAGAAACTGCTTTTCCTATTTCAGCCCTTTGGAATGAGAGTCATGTCGTTTCTTGTTGTTTTGTAACACTTGAAGCACATGGTGTAGGTTTAATTTTTAACAGGCTATGGTCAACTCCTCTGACATCCTTCAAAATGATTCAGTGAAGAATCCCAACTATCCCATAATAAAAACCTGTTTCAGCTTCTGTGTTCTGTATGTTTAAAGTGTGTCTGAAAGTGAAAACAAAATGAAATAGATGATTCCTAAATTCAAGTTGAGTGCCTGATGCTAAAACCCATGTGGATCAATGTTTCTTATCTTTAACAAGATATTTACCAGTTTTGGAAATCAAATAGCAAGAAGATGGTTTTTGTCTATAATCTCTTGTTTTTATCCTTCAATAACTGTTATAAGGAATTATCTTGACATGCCAATGAGAAGGGATAGAAAAATGGAGGGAGAGTGAGCAGAGGAACTAAAATGAGTTCTCTGGAATAAATGACAGTCATTTACAAGAAGCAGTTACACACATCTGTAAAATAACTTCACTGTGAGTGGTGCTTGTACACAGCAGAGCAGAACCTGACAGTTCTGATACGTTCAAATGGAATAGTGTCCTTTTTAATATTGTTTCTTTAACTATGAAGGAAAAGCACGTGTCTATGGCTACTCTTCTGCTCTGAAACACTCTTGCAGCTGCTGGTTCTGCTTAGAACTTACAAAAGGTTTCCCATTAGCTGACAAATCACAGAAGTGTGGGCAGACACATCCAGGTCATGAAGAAACAGCAGGAGAAGAGGTGTAATATTGCAGCTGCCACCTGGCAATGAGGGCAGGGACACTCCCAGCTCAGCAATGTCCTTCCCTCTGCCCACGAGACCCCCACAGTGTGCTGGAAAACAACCTCCACTTCCAACAAACACCCAGGGGAGGGACATTTCTGTCAAAAGTCCTGCAGCACTGCCCACCCCAAGGGCATCTTTAGGATGATTAGATTTCTCCTGTGGCTGCAGAGATGCAGGATGTTGGTGGCAGAAGGCTGTGCAATCACCCTGTACCTCCAGCCCAGACCCACGACACTCCTCAAACACATCCCAGAGAGGGGAACAGGCACCGGCACAAAAATTTATTTGAAAGATGTATTTGATGCAAAACTTTTACCCACCAACATCTGAAGTAGCTGCCAGCCACATCCCTGTCTGCTTTTAGCAGCCTGCACTTGATTATTTCTGTGAGTAAAATCATGGCATGAATGGAAGATCTATGCTTCTAATTCTTCCAGGGTCTTTCCTCTTTTGTGAGCTAATTTGCTAAATCCTTTTCTGAACATACAGTGGAAAAAACCCTCTCCATTCCTGCTACCAAAGCATTTCAGCTTGTCTTCAGCAAAGTAAATCAAAACAGTCAGTCAGCCACTGGACTGTATTCAAAATGTTTTGATTAAAGTTAAAAGATGGAGTTAATTATAACTGTAAATAACATAAAAATAGTTTCTAAAGATACTAATTTATTATATGACAACTGCAGTAATAGCAAGTCTAGATCATTTTGCAGGAGGGAAAAGCAAATACTTATGTATTTATCTGTGAGGTGCTACGAAAGCTCTGAATGTAAGAGGCTTAAAAAGCAGAGTGCTAAGTAAATGGGAACACAAAATCTGATAGTTTTGCTTTACCACACGTAAAATAAATCAACAAAAGAAAATGTTATCACATAGTGATAAGTGAACCACGTGTTCAACTAGTTCCAAAAATAAAGGTAACACTGTAGGTTCAGAATATCTCATTTCCTTCAACATTATGATATCGAGTTCAGCTCTAAAGGAAAGTTTCCATAGCGTGGTGGTGTATTAAAATAAGATATCAGTTGGTGTAGGATGCATGAACAAAAAGCAGACACATCCCAACCTTTGTTTTATCTTGCCCATTTTATTCCCTGCTTTTATTGTGAGGAAAAACCCTTTGAAACTTAGACCCATTTAGCAGGTGCCTAGGAGAGAATCCTGAGTGCACTGGTGAGTTACGAAATGCCTTCAGGAAAGGGAATTAAATAACTCAAGGCAGTTTGTTTCATCCAGCTTTACTCCTCTGCTTTGCCACCTGCTGCTCCAGGTCCCCAAAGTTCCAGCGAGGTGGGGGAACAGGGAAGGTGCCAGGGGTTTGTGGAACCCTCACATTCCCATTTCCACTGGGGGAGGGTTAATACCTGGCCCAGGAGCAGCAGCTGCAGTGGGAAGGGTGTCCAGCACTGGGAGCAGGGCAGCCCAGGGCTTGGTTGGGAAATGTGCACAGGGACCCTTTGCATTCACCCTCCTCCTCCTCCCCAGGGCAGCTGAGGCACCAGGGCTGCTTTAACTCCACCGAGAACCAGCAGGCTCTGGTGTGCACAGTATTTTGGGGAAACACTCCTCCAGTCTGGGAGGAAAAGGGAATTAGGGGAACAGTTCAGCAGCAGTGGAAGATGCTCTTGTTAGTGCAGGAGAATCAGCCCCACAGACTTCATTCCCTGCCAGAGGCCCAAAATCCTCCCTATCAACCACTGCATTTGTGACACAGCCCAGCTCAGCTGGGCCTGGCCTGCCTCAGTGACCTCAGTTCTGCATTGTTTCCAATGATTTATATCAAATCTGTCCATTAACAGCGTCACTCCTGTGGTTCATGTTCAGCTCATTCTTCAGCAAATGGCTAAACCCCTCTCTTTAAAGGGAAACACAAGTCATTAATGAAAGTTACATGTGCTGTGAACAACACATTTTGTTATTGGGTATAGCTGACTTTGGCTTTTCATTGTAAAGTCTCTGGTTCTTGAGGAAATGAGTAAAGAAGTGAGAAAATTGAAAGCTGCCTTTAGGTACCTTTTCATTATTTGCACAGGTGTAAATAGAATTTATTCAAGAGGTGGTTAAATCACAGAAATCCAGATTTCTGGTGTATCACTGTAGTTGATAATAATGAGCTTAGAATCTGGGGAGTTAATTACAAGAAAGATAACAAATTCTATTAGCATGATCAATTATTCAGTGCTAGAAGTATTTTTAGTAATCCAAAATGCAGGAGAAGAACCTCACAGTGTTGAAAATTAGCATGGGATAGAAAACTATTCAATAAGCAACATATGGTAGAGAATTTCCCTTTGTTCCTTTCACTTGTTGTATGGATAACAAACCAAGATCTCTTTATTAGCCAAGGAAAATCAGCTCTTGGTTAATTTTATTTTGTATATTTTTTAAATCTAAAATCAAATAGTTACCATAAACATTTTTATATTCCAAATATGAAAGATAAATAGAGTAATTTTAATGATCTGAACTTATTCCCTATATAATTTCTTTGAACTCCAGTTGATCTTCTACAAAAGTGCTGCTAATAACTAGAATTATTTACATTATAGTTGCATAGAAAAATTGCATAAAATTGGAGCTCACTTGTGCCAGCTATGGGATAAAATATCTGGGATATATCTCATATATGGGAGAAATATTGCCCCTTGCAATAAGACAGGAGTGCTCATACCTGAAGATGTCCCTTAGCAAAAATAAAAGGCCTTGAGTTTAGCTCACAGCTCTTCTGCAGTAGTGATCCCATTCTTTTCCTCCAAGCCATGGATGCCAGGAGTTGTCCTTCATTCCCAGCTTTCTTCTCAGGGGAGGAAGGATTCTGTGGTTTGTTGATCTGTGCCTCCTCACAGAGTTTCGTGCTCCAGCAGAAGTTGTGTGACTTTGCTGGCCAGCTGATGCCATCTGCTGGGGTCTGCCTACAGAACTGGACTGACTCGTCATATTTTTCCAGGGAAGTCACTGGATTTTGTTTAATTTTGAAGCCAGTTTAAATTAATATATGTTTTTTTCTCTGGCTCTCTGTTTCTGAGGCAATGAGTTTCATGCAAGACAAAATCTTTACTTATGTGTTTTGATTGATTGGCTTTGGATTTTTGTGTTGCATTGCTCATTTAGCAAATTGTCAGATCCCCAAAAATTGCTGGCAGGAGCAGCAGAGTCCAAAGATTTGAAGCAAAGCTATAGTTACTGAGATTATTTAAATACTTACTTAAAGAAATGTTATACATTCAGGCTGAAATGTGTGAGTTGCAGTTGTTGCCATCCAGAAAATATTCCATAAATATATGTGAATTAAGCATTTGTTTAACTGGGCTACTGCTCTCCCTGGTATAACAAGACATGGGTGTAACATGAACCTGCTCAGGAGTTTCAAGTTAAATATTTATTAATAAAAATTTGCTATGTTGAGCTATTAGAGGGAAACATTTGGGCTCTGTTGATTTAGAAGAGAAGGATCTTCACCTTCCCCAGAGTGGAGAAATTGTCCTGGGCTGTTCTAAGGGAAGTAAATCCCACCTGGGAACCTCACTGCCCCCTGACTCCTCTGGAGCAGCAGGTCCCAGACTGAAATTAAAGCACAGAATGGGTCTGAGTGTGAAGTAATGGTGTCCAGAGGTTCCCCTAAAGCCTGAAGCACAGATTCCTTCCACTGGATGGGTGTGATGCTGCTTTTTTTCTTCTTCCATTTATTCAGGTGTCTTTGCTACACCGACTGAGCCAAAACTGCAGCAACAGAAACATAAAAGCTGTTGTTAGAAACCCAAAATATAGGAAGTGAGATAGGATGTAAATTTCCCTTCCCAAATCAAGTGAAACAATGGATACAGGACTGCGTGTTGGTCAGAATGTGACAGAGATGCACAGACCAAGAAAAAGAAAAAAGGCTTAATATTTGTTAATGTTGCTACATTTTCATAATGATGTGTTATGAATCACCCCACTCAATGAGCTGGCACTTTGGTGGTGTTTGTGTAGAGGAGGAGGGAGGAGAGTTGTAAAAATCTCCTATAAATGTATTCCTGTATTTATTTAATGAGGTCTCCCCCTGCCAATGAACCATGGAATTACCTCGGATGGAGCTGGTGTCTCTGGAGGTCCCGGAGGCAGCACTGCTGATAGCCCACAGTGACACGGGGATATTTCTGGTGCTGGCTGCTGGGCCCTTGGGCTGGGACTGGAGCAGGAGGCACAGGGTGAGCTCAGCACAGATGGATTTGAGAATAACCCCACTCAGAAGGGTTCCCCTGGGTTTGCTGTTGTTTCAACACAGCTCTGTTCCTTCTGTAAACCTGCACATGGGATTTCTTTCAGACACTTCCCTTAAACAATCTTTAACTAAGTCTGATGAGGCAGTTGGGAGTTCCTGATCCCTTCCCCAGTCCTGCCCCTCTGGTAGCCTGCACTGATGAAAATGACTTAAATTAATGCAATTTGCTGAAACACTACCAGGGTAAAACTCCTCTAATGGCTGCAATGAGAAACTCTTGCATTTGCTGCATGGAAACCCTATGATTATTGTTAGATCTCTGAAGCACATCATGTAAAGGATAATCTGAATTGTCCTCCTTAATTCCATGTCAAGCAAGAGCTGTGCACTTTAAATGCCTTTAAGGGAAAGAAGGAACAATCATTGTTTGATTAGTAAGGCTTTTTTTCAGACATATGATTATCTTTGTCCCAAACCTTCTGACCAGCAATTAATTCCTCTGATCCATTACTGTTCCCAGCATTCAGGGCTGCCCTGAAATGACAGATGCCTCCTCTGTTATTACTGAAATATCATTTGCACAATTGTATTTCTGTCACACTCAAGCTTTTGTACCTAAGCTTTTTTCAGAGTGTATTTTCTTAATATTTGAAGGTTGCTGGCGACATTTTAAAAATTTAATTGAACAGTTAAGATATCTGTCTGCCTTGTGCTGAAAGAAAGGAATAACAAGTTTTGGGTTTTTTTCCTACCAACCTTAGTACTGATTGCTGTAGTTCTTTTGCCTGCTGTGAGAAAGCACTGCACGTTCAAATATTTCATTAAAGAAATAGTCTTGAATATGCTATTTCATTATTTCAATAATGGTTTTGGTGGTATTTCTTTCTTAGTCTTTATTCTTAGACCAGAACTATCAAGCTATTGCATACAGCAGTATGTTAGACAGGCACGTGTATTCCATCTGTGGAATTTAGGAAGATACACCCCTCCTGTTAATTGAAAAGAAGTTGGGACTAGACTTGTAAATATTTCCATAAGACTGAATTGCCTTGTCCCCATCTCAGTCCAGCAAGACACTAAGGTATACGAGAGAGAAAATTACACAGTAAATAAACTTCAGTAAAATAAAATCCGAGTGAATGAGCTGCCCATGCACAGCTCTGAGAGGATTTCCCTCTTCCTGCCAGTTCAGCTGCAGATGCACCATGGGCACACAACTTCTGGGCCTGAGTGCTCCCATCTCTGCCTGGTAACTCAGATCTGGGTGGGGCACCTTATTTTCCTCATTTATAATAAATATAAAGATACAGGTAATGTGAGCATTGAAGTAGCTGGGTTGGAGATTCCTCTTGCAAGGATTACAGAGTAATTTAAGTCCTTTCTCCTTGTGACTGAATGAGCTGGACTTATCACTCTGCACTTATACCTATTTGTCAGTAGATAATTTTAACTGCTTCACAGGAGGTCCAGGAATTGTTTTTGGAAAAGAGAGGATTGCAGAACATCATTAATTGCATCATGTCACATCTGCCCTCCCTGAGATTCAATGTAAAACGCTGTAGATAAAGCAGGAACATTTAGCCCTAATGATGGTACAATAGGTGATTTGGATTTGCAGGAAATTACGGTTAAATGATTATAAATTTCTTTAGAAGTGAAAAAATAAATTGAATTTCTTTTCCTTCCAAGTAAAGCATGGTTGGTGCGAGGGAATCTCAGCTCAAAGCAGCCACTAAGAATTTCAAGCATTAAAGGAGGAAGGCAATTTTCAGTTACATTTTATATTTCAGTTATATTTTAGATCTTTAGGCAGCAGGAGAACATCTACTGCTGTTTAGCAATAAAAGAAGCAACAGCTTTGTTTCTGACCAATAGTCTGAGTTTAAAAAAAAATAAAATAAAGAAGATTTGTTTGGATTTATAGACATAATAGATTTCAACAGAAGTTTATCAAAAGAGTAAGAATGACCTTATCACTTGAACTTATTATCAAATGAGAGTTATTTTATCTGGCAATGTACCAGGCTGCAAACGAGGTGCAGCTTCAAAGTTTAAGGAAGGAGGAAAGAGAAACAGTCAAGGAGAAGTCATAAATTGTATAATGTGAATAAAACAGATGCAGAATTTCCATTAATTAGAGACAAGTTAAATCACTTCATGATGTTTTACTGGCCTACTCACAGTAACTGATTTCTCACCTACTTAACTGTGCTTAAGGTCCTGCTGTTGATGTCCTAACATACCATAAGAATTTTTAAATAACTACTTTTTTTTTTTTTTTTTTTTTTTTTTTTTTTTTTTTTTTTTGTTAATGAAAAGCTGACCTATTTTTATATTTTTTTTATCCTGGAGGGTAAACTAAGCTAAAGCTTTGTCTATTACAACCAAATAATCAAACCTCTCTCAGTGAAATGGCCGCTTCTGGACTGTGTGGTGAGGGGGAATTACTAAAATGTGGCATGTATTAAGTCTTTACTTCATTTAAGTGCCCAGTTCCTTCCTGTGGTTATGTTGTTGTTTTTATTTCATGTTTGCACTGCAGTAGTGCTGGGGGTCAGAGCAGAGCCCGGGCCCTGCTGGGATAAATGACCCGTGAGATGGCACAGATCCTGCTCCAGGCATGCCAGAGAGCCAGGGCTTAGGAAGGAGCAGTGCTGCTCCCACCCCAGGGTGCCAGGGATGGTGAGGTGAGACTGGACTCACTCAGAGCAGAATCCTCCTGGGATTACCCATGGAATATATCAGCAGGACTTGCACTGGCACTTCCTTCGTGCACTTCTGCCTATGGAAAACCATCCCCAGGCTGCCCACGTGCAGGCCCTTGTTCTGTTCGAGCAGTCAGTCACACTCAGCCTCTCATCACTCCGTGTTTTCCCTCCTCCTTCACTCCTCAGAGCTGGAGTAAAAGTGTCCAAGAGTCCAGCTCAGCCCTACTCATGCTGAGGTTCACAGTCAAGGGCTTTGGGGCACTGCTACAGATGAAAACTTTGCTGACTTTGTGTTTGCTCAGTGCTGAGAGGTGTTAGGCAGTCCCAGAGGTCATCTCCTGGTTGTAGCAAAAGTGTTCCACTCTCCCACTTGACAGAGTAAATCTGGACCAATATTCAAATATGTGAAGGGAAATTTACACATTTGTGTCCCTGGGTATTGCTCCACAATCTTGTGTTTATTCCTAGCTTTATTCATTTCCAGCTTGATAATATAATAAAAGAATGTTTAAATTTATAAAATCATAGAATCTTCAGGGATGGAAAAGCCCTCCCAGCCCATGGAGCCCAAGCTGTGCCCAGTGCCCACCTTGTCCCCAGCCCAGAGCTCTCAGTGCCACCTCCAGCCCTTCCTGGGACACCTCCAGGGATGGGCACTGCAAAGCTCCCTGGGCAGCCCCTGCCAAGGCCTGAGCCCCCTTTCCATGGAGAAATTCCTGCTGCTGTCCAAGCTGAGCCTCCCCTGGCACAACAATATAATAACAATAATAAGAGAATAAGAGTAATAATTTAAAAATTTAAGTGGTTTTCACCTTGACACATCTTTTACTTGTTGGGTAAAAAGCGACCATTTAAAACTAAGCCAAAGAAATCCTACCTTGCCCCAACAGTGGAGCAGCTGAAGTGGAATAATGTAGCCCTAGGTCAAGTTTAGCTCCAGCAGACAATCCCAGCCCAAAAGAGATCCCGTTGTCCTCCCATTCATCCTGATCTCCCAGGGTTGCACTGCATAGATTTCTAAATGTGCAGGAAATGACCTGAGGCTCGGGGGAATGAAGGGAAAACAGGGAAGAGTTGTGATGATGGATTTCGAACTGAGCTGTTTTGCATAGGTGGTCAGTGCAGTTGGCTGATCTTATTTGATAAAAGGCTTCGAGTAAACAAGATAAAAACACGACATTTCAGGATATGCATAAACCTCGTTCATTTTAAATTTAAATATTCATGCAGTAAAATAAGAACTTAAAAGAGTAAAGGGACTTTTTACAAGGGACTTTTTGAGGAGGACTGGAGTGCCAGGACAAGAGAACATCTTCAAACTGATAGAGAGTTAGTTTAGATGGGATCTTGGGCAGGAATTGTTCCCTGGCAGGGTGGGCAGGCCCTGGCACAGGGTGCCCAGAGAAGCTGTGGCTGCCCCTGGATCCCTGGCAGTGGCCAAGGCCAGCTTGGCCATTGGGGCTTGGAGCAGCCTGGGACAGTGGGAGCTGGCCCTGACCATGGCAGGGGTGGCACTGGATGAACTTTAATGTCCCTCCCAACCCAAACCATTCTGTGAGTAGATGATATAATTTAGAATAAGTTTCGTGCTAAAGGACACATTTCTGCATGACTTCCTTTAATAACTGCAGTCTCCAGCCTAATTCAGCCTCTCAGATAATTGCAGTGTGAGCACTTTTATTTTTCATAGTTGTACAGTGGGTTATTTTATTCTTGCTCTAGTGAAAACATGATTCTTGTTGTTGACTTTTTAAATAGTTATGACTTAATTGGAAACAGATGCTACTGTAAGAGGAAAAACATTTTAATTAACACATTTGAGCTGGAAAATTTCAGATACCTGAGGAGCTGAAGCAGATTTAAAACAAAGGGTAGGATTTGTTGTCCATTATTTAAATTACAGATCATTTCATCATAGGATAACTAAACAAAAGTTAATGAGACCATTGGAAGGTTTGTATTATTTAGTGTGTACACAAACAGTCTAACACTGAACAGGTTAAACAAATTAACTCCTGAACAGGAGAAACAAGTGAAATATATTCATTTAAATGTAATTTTTTCTCATTATTAACAAAAAGCCCATAGAAAATTATTGTTTTGTTTTCACCTTCTGTGAGCTTCTTTCTAGATTTTTTTTTAATATTGCCTTTTCACTCTGAACTTACAGAAACAAAGGAAATCTTTCAGTTTAATGTCAGCAGTATATTAACTTCAAAAAGTCTTACATTAGGACATGATGCACTTTTGAAGTCATAACTGGGTGTAGGTAAAAATCCTAAAACCCCAGGGTATTTTTATAAATACTTGGACTGAAATGCAAATAAAGCAACATATGAAACACTTGTTCATTACCAGCGAGCTGACACAGGCAAGCCTCTGATTAATTTTGGTTGAAATAATATAATGTGATTGACAACCTTTGATTAAAAGCAATAATACTCAAATTGAATGTCTCCCACCTTCAGGTGAGCCCTCAAGGGTAAGGTAATATCTAGTGGAAAATTTGGAGAAATACATCACTTGTGACCTCTCTCTGAGTAGATTGGAAGCACCATTTACAGTTATGGTTTTCTCAATGCTCAGCATACCAAACACATTGTGTTAGGCTCATCTGATTCATAATTTAATTCTGGGAGAGTTTGGGAAGGAACAACCCCATCACCAGCACAGGCTGGGGGGACCTGCTGGAGCAGCTCTGTGGGAAGGACCTGGGGGTGCTGGGGGACACAGAGCTGTCCCTGGGGCAGCAGAGTGTCCTGGGGGGGCTGGGGGACACGGAGCTGTCCCTGGGGCAGCAGAGTGTCCTGGGGCCAAGGAGGCCAAGGCTGCCCCGGGCCATGGGGAAGAGCCTTGGCAGCAGCTGAGGGAGGGAGCCTGTCCCTGTGGCAGCCCTGGGGACACCTCTGCAGTGCCGTGCCCAGCTCTGGCTCCTCAGCACAGCAGGGCCAGGCAGCTCCTGGAGCGGGGCCAGCGGAGGCTGCGCAGCTGAGGAAGGGCCTGGAGCATCTCGGTGCCCGGGAAAGGCTGAGGGAGCTGGGGCTGCTCAGCCTGGAGAGGAGCCCCAGCTGAGAGGGGCCCTGAGGCCTGGCTGGCCCTGGCTGCAGGGAGGGCTCAGGGCAGGGCCCAGGCTCTGCTGCGGGGCCCAGCAATGGCACCAGAGCCACGGGCAGCGACTGAGCCCAGCAATTGCCCCTGCACAGGAGGCACAACTTGTGCCCTGGGCAGTGGCCAGCCCTGAACAGATTGTGCCCAGAGCCTGGGCAGTCTCCTCCCTGGGGATATTGCAGAGCCCTCTGCACACACTGCTGTGCCCTGTGCTCTGGGATGGCCCTGCTGGAGCAGGGAGCTGCCACCAGAGCAGCCCCTGGGGCCCCTCCAGCCTCACCCAGCCTGGGGTTCTTTGAGTTCCCATGGAGTAGTTCAGACTCTCCATGTAGAGAGAGAACAGGCAGGATTAAGTTATTTGTGATTAAGTTACATCTGATTTACCCCAGGATGTCCTGTCTAAAAGTATGGCCTGCTGTAGGTAAAGACATGCAAAAGCACAAATCCCGTTGTGTGCAATATGCCCTTCTCAGAGGTGTCAAAAGGGAGCAAACATCTCTCCACATGGTGGATTAAGTGGATTTATTACCAAAATGTCCTGGCTGTGCAGCCCCTCCTTGGTGAAGGGTCTGTGCTGGGAGTGGGCTCCGTGCTGTGGAAGTTCCTGCTCTGGGCGCTGTTCATTGAAGGCACTGAGGGAAAAAATAATGTTTTGCAGACAGAGATGGGTTTAGGTCCAAAATAAGACATTTTAAGACCTAGGACTTGGCACTCATTTATGGTTCCCGGGCTTCAAACTGTCTCCAAAGTTCTGCAATGTTGGTACAACATAGTTCTCACAAAAGTTAAAAATAAAAATATCTGCACCACACTCCTGTTAGTGTTTATTTTTCTGGCTGATGTCACATGAGGAGAGTGGCAGCTTTTGTGACCTCAAAAAAATCAAACCCAGAGAAGTAGTGGGAAACCTCAGTGTGGTTTCAGTCTAAAATTTTCATCCTTGATTATGACATGTGAAATGAGGACCTGCAGCAGTGGTGTAACTCACCACCATCCTTGTTCACGTGTGGGAATATCCAAGAGAACCATAAGAAATGTAAATCATCAGCCTGGAATATCCATATTCTGATTTTTCACAGATTTTTAATGTAATCTTTTTTGGGTTTTTTTTTGGTTGGTTGATTGGTTTGGTGGAGGTTTTTTGAGCAGTAAGAGAGGTTATAAAATGAAGATTATTGGTTGCATCTCTCTGAAGCAGGGATCAGCATTTTGGATCAGCTCAAGACCTCATAATGGTGGTGTTTTAGAGAACTATGACATCTGGAATGAGATAGATATTGTGCAAGATAATACCAAGTACATAACTGCAGAATAATTAATGTTTCTTCAGCTATATTTTCTAACTCCTGACTTGATATCCAGATGATGTATAAAGTCAATTAACCTGGCATAAAGTATGTTCAAGTCATTGTAATGATTCCTGAGACACCTTTTATTGTGTATGTGCTTTAGATACACTTTTAAATAATTGTCAAGCTCCAAAAGTCTATGGGCATAAATGGCCCAGGAAATGGATTAAAATAATTATTTTTATTAATGTGATTTTGTTATTTGAAGATCTATTCAAGATATTTTAATAGCTTGTGGAATTCATAGCATAGGCTTGAAGTGCAACATATTTTGTAACCTTTCTGTGGACAGCAAACTGTACAAAATTGCTTTTAAAATATTGGTAACAGTTCCAGTGTTATTAGGAATAAAAAAGGACTGATTTTTTATTTGTGGGTAAAATATGTGTTTCATATAAAGTAATAGGCAAAGTAGGGGGGGGAAAAAGTGTTTCTTTTAGTTAAGAGGGCATTTCAGAAGGATCTAGTAAGGCATAAATGAAATGTATTCATCCAAAGGATTTTCATTTCCTTTTTGAGAAGAATTAGGAAAAAGAAAAAAGTGTCGTTCATTTTCTATCAAGGTGAGAAAAAGCCATGTTCCAACAAATTCCAAACATTTCTAGATCTGAGAAAAAGAAAATACCTTTTGATCCTTGGAATCAAAGACAGACATCTCAGCAAAGCAGCGGGTAAGGCTGTAATGGCAGAGCAGTTATTTCATCTGTTTATTTCCTGTCTCATCTGCACTGAGCTATAAATTCCTGTAGTTCTGTGGACTCAGAGTGAGATGAGAACAATATTTTACCTCTCTTTAGGATGAGGGAGAGCAAACTGGAGGAACATGTCCTGTCTGGGGCATGGCACTTCAAGGAGGACAAGTAGTTGTGGCCCATTTGAAGAAAGCTCCCAAAACAGTTTCAAAAGATATCAGAGCAGCTTTTGAATAAAAATATAAATGAATTAAGGTTGTTCAGCTTAAGGGGAAAAGCACTGAACACAGGAGAGTTTCAGTTTTATTATTGAACAACTTTTATTGTAAAAGAGCAGGTCTGTGTTCACTACTCCATCACAGCCACTCTGGAGAGGATGGGAATAATGGCATTAATGAGCACGGGTTAGGTCAGAAACAATGAAAAAACTGCTCTAATGGCTGGGCTGTCCCTGGAAGAGAATCCCCAGGGACTTGTGGAGTCTCCAAATTTATGAAGAGTTTAGAGCAAAGCTGGCAACTATCTCCTGGGAAAGACATAACTCTGGGCTATTTGGGGGGATAGTAGAGGATTAGTGTATGTCTTGAGTTCCTATCCAACCTCTTGTAGGGTTTTTTTCCTAATTCTATGAATTCTCATTTTGTTCCCAGCACTTGCTGTCTTTTTTGACTGCAGAATTCAAAATGCATTTGAGGGAAAGGAGGGATGAAATAGAAACCTAGATTCATTCCTTGAAAATTATTTCCACCAAAATTATGGGACAGAGCTTGCAAGTGACCTGTCTGACTTGAACATGGGACAGCTGAATTCCATAATGGATGGAATTTTTTTAGTTATCATCATCATCATCCTCACTGCCGTTATTACAGAAAAGAAATTAAACTATTCTGGAGACCTGTTGAGATGGATTTCATACCCTGTAGCAGCAAGACAACAATCAACAAATAACCTGATGGTGCTCTTTTAAATAATGCAAATTTTAAAGCTATTTATGGGTCAGCCAAGTGTTTCCCATAAATGTGCTGTCATTTTTGCGTGACACAAAGAAGTTCTCAGGAGATATGGGAAAGTTTCACACAGAATGAGGCAATGAAGGGACTGAAATACCACTGGAGCTGAGGTAATGGGACAGTTCCATCTTTGGGCAAGAAAACGTGTACTTGTTCATGATGTAATGAAAAAATAACATGTTCTGTCAGTCAAACCCTAGACAAAATCCAGATGAGAATTTTGGACTAGTCTTGCCGTGGCAACGTGGGAATGTTTTCCTATGACATAATTTGATTTGCAAACATCTACAAGGTGACTTTATCACACCTCATTTCAGGCAGAACAAAATCAGCTTTTATTTTTGTGTATTTGTTTTCTAACAGTGTGGAAGTGCTTTTGCATCATTCTTCCTGGACTGAGGAGCCACTTCTTTCATATCTCCCTGGGGTATGTGGTGCAGTCTCCCTGAATTTCAGTGCACTCTTCAGCTTTCTCTTAATAATATTTGCAACACCTAAAAATGAAGGTTTCCATTTAGTGACAGCATAATGATTTGGCGAACTATTTCTAAAATGTTGAAAACACAGTCTTGGGTGCTCTATGGCAAAGGCATGAGGAGAAAAATGGCCAAAGTTCTTTATGCTGCAATATTTTATACAGCAGGAATTGGCCTTTGAGGAATGAGTTGGCCGCAAACCCATTTCTCATTCAAGGAGCAGTTGTTGAATCACTTGACTTGTTTTACTGTTGAAGTCTGTGGGGATGCCTGTTCCCAGGAGGCCCTGAATGAAAGGAAAAGACCAATATTTGGGGAATTTCATATCAGCCACACTGAGAATTCCTCAGTGCTGCTCTGTGTTGAGCTGCAATATCTTCCAGCATCTTTGCTCATACGGCAACAGATGTCCCCAGTGCTTGGCCTGGAGGGTTGTGATTTTAAGATTGTTTTCCTGCATATTTTTTTATTGAGGGCATGGGGGTTTTTTTCAGAGCTAATTAATGTGGGTGCCCAATAAGGCAGGTATCATGGAAAATACGGTTAGAACAATTAATCTGCTTGAAGGCTTGGGAAAGAGAGGAGGGAGGGAAGGGCACTATATATATATATATATATATATATAATTTTATTTATATAGGGATTGTTTGTGCAGCCAGAGCAGTAAAAGGATCCCTCCCCTGGCATAAAGCAGGGCAGGTCTTGCCTTCTGCTCCACCAGTAGCAAAAGAAAACTTATGGAATGGTTCCTGGAGTTTCTACTGGATTTATAAGACACTGGGCAATAAAAGATATAAGTTATATTTATTTATTGTTTCTAATGAGCAATCAGACCAGGATAGACTTTGATTTTACTTCCTTTTCTAGAGTATTTTGATGTTCAGTTTTGTTGCTCTTGTGGGCAGAGAAGTCACAGAAAATGGCTGTTTCATTCTCTAATATTCTGAGATTACAGTCCTGTGAGCTTCCTTTAGAAACGGGTGTATTTTTTTATCATAATTTTAGTGGACAAGTCATCTTACAGGTAAAATGGACAATATACTCTGCAAAGAGTTAATTATTCCACTGGGTCTCTTCTAGTAATTATGGAGAAAAAATTTAACATTCATCACTGTAAGTAAATCAGTGAAATAGACATTCATTTCTCACTTTTAATTCAGAGATTTGGGGGGGGTCCTTGCCATGTTATATATTAATCTAATTATCTGGATTTATGGATATATCCACATTTTATGAACAATCAGAACCTGCTCTCTGTAATGCAGTGAAGGAAAGAGTTGAAACTTACCATTACTCAAGTAGCATTGGATTTTAATTAATAACCACATGGAACAATTGTTCAGATCAGAACACTACCTTTTCTAGTGAAATAAATAAAATAAAGTGCATTGTGTGAACAATCACAAAGACTTTCTCTGTGCAAGATAAATACTCATTAAGTGAGCCCAGCAGTTGCAAGCAGAAGATAGGCTTTATCAATGTGGGAGGGGTTTGTGATAAAGAAGGGTTGTATTGATGACTTGATGTGACACCTGTAAGGAATAACTGGGAGGGACAGCAGCTCCTCAGTGAATTCACTTGGATCTGCCTTCATTTGTCAGGAGCTGAACAGTTGTACTTTGCTGTTGTTGGTCCTACACAGACAGAGCAAGAGTCCTCCTCTGACTACCCTCATTAATGTCAGGGCTGGTGAACTTCCACTCACACAACTTTTCCATGGCCTCTCTTATCTCCTGTCAGCAGAATGCTTGAGAATATTTGGGGGTAACCATGGGATTATTGGGAAAAACTCATGTAGAATTTTCCAAGGAAACAGCAAGAAATAAATTTATTTATGAGTCACACTTGCAGGACTAGAGGAAGAGTCTGGATGTGGATCTGAATCCTGCCTTATGAACTTTTTCCCCCTAGATCTCAAGGTAGAGAGTAATGATTTTTAAATAATAGCTGTAATATAGGAAAGGAGCAAAGAATTTCCCTTCCAAGCTGTCACACATATGGTCAGGCAGCGACAGATGTGGGAGGGAACAACTGGGACCTTTTAATTTCTCATTTTGATTCTATATTAAAACACAGAATATGATCTGAATCTCACCTGCAGAGCTGTACTAAAGGATGGGCCAGGGACAGGTAACCAAGACTTAATTCTCAGACAGATGAAGAATCTGTGGTACTATTTTATCACTTGAATTTATCTCAATATCTGCATGGGGAGTTAACTGTTGTACAGATTATTCTTCCAGAAAAGCACACAGAGCATTACACTACTCTTCATTTCTGTAAGGATACCACATGTAGTTTAGTGGGCAGTTTAGACTCCAGGTGATCAAAACAAGAGATTGGTCAGGATACAATTTTTACACCAATTTGATTGATATCTTTGACCTTAATTTCAAATGGGAAGGAAGGGAAGGAAAGCAGATGTCCTATATCATGTACAAACTTGCCACTTTCTGTCACTAATTACCTCATTTCACAGTAACTACATCTCCTATTATCAACTCTCTTTATATGGAATTGCTCATTGTAGCACATTACTCCAGTGAAGTTAATTCACCTTGTTCCAAAATACAGTCCCTGATATGCTGTGAATAGGCCAAATATAACTAAAATATTCTGGTTTTCTCCAATTCAGAATGTAGGTGTTTCTTTGGGGAGGAGTGGGTCAGGATGAGTCTAAAATATCCTTCACAGTGCTCTGGTGCCCCTAATCAAATTATGGTGCACAACAGTTGTGTTTTTCTTACCTTTGATAATTTTTTTTTTCTGTTTCTGACCTTATTGCAACCAAATTGGAGTTAAATAAGGCATGTCCTTGAGTGAATTTGCCTGTTATTGGAGAGATTTTTGGTAGAAAAGCTGTTACAGAACTCAAAGATGGGATCTCCATGAAGTGCAATTTAAAAATTAGTTTTAAGTGCACTTCACATCAGTTCACTCAATGTGAGAAATATTTCCTTGGTTTCACACTGCTGGAGAAAACAAAATGGACAGATTGTATGATGGAGGACACAGCAGCAGGATCTCCACCCTGTGTCTTCAGCCACACTGAGACCACAGAAACTTAAACAAGTAACACAAATAAATAAAAGACTACTAAACCACATGTATTAGAATTTTATTCTTACATTGCACTCTGTCTGGGACCCTAAATCTAAGATTGTTTTACACTCGATTTGCAAATAGAGAAGATTGCAGAATTTGGCAGAGTTTGGCCAGAGTACCCAGCCTCCCACAAGGTTTCCAACATTCAATTTGGATGATGTACCACAAGATCAACTGTTTTCTAACTTCATTTCTCCATTATTTGCAGCAGAAATGTTATTAGATATGGATTTCAGTAATGTGATTACCAGTAAGTGGTAATTTTGAAGTATCTGTGTGGGAACTGCTGGAGGAATTATTGCACTGCTGAAATCAAACCGTGATTCAGATTTAACCTAATCTTACCCTAAGCTATTCTGAAATATTATCAACACCTTTCCATCCCTTATGAAAATAAATAGGGAGGTAAAATACTATAAGTAATGGTTTGTTTCCTTGTTTTATGTCCTAACTAACAACAACAATAGAATTGAATTTTCTATAATTAGAAACAAAGGAATCAAAACTTCCTATGCATTTTGAAGAAGTATAAAAAAAACCTATTGATCAAAGTTCAGGAACTATTCTTGGAATAATGGCCAGGTTTTAGTTAATATTTAGAGTGTTATGTACCTGAGAACTTCCTGTGGGGAATGTGTACCAGCTCTGCATTCCTCCAGCCCATCCTCCATGGGGATGGGTTTCCAAACTGCTGCTGGTCTGAGATGACTGAAATGAGGGCTTTAACAACTTCTCTGTGGTAAATATTGGAGTTTGCTTGTGTTTGCTGTGCTGGTGTTTTCTTCTATTTCACTGTGTGCTGTAATAGCTGCTAAACAACGGTTTATTTAATGTTCAGTTGGGAAATTCATCCCCAAGCTCAGGATGAATTTGGTGGGATGATTTTGCTCTGTGAGAGCAGCCAAGGCCCAGCAAGGCGAACCTTGATGAACTTTGGATCTTCCACTGCGGCAGTGCAGGAGTTCCCAGAGCATGGATCCCTCTCCATTCCCTGTGCTTTGGGGTTTTCCTGCTTTATGGACTGCAGAGCCACCCTCTCCTTGTCCCTGCCAGCAGGAATTGCAGTGCTCTGTCTTTGGCCAGATTTGTGTCATGGCCAGGACTCCCAATATTTCTGGTTTCCTCGTCTCTCTGTGGTTCTGGGATTATTCCTGAGCTCCTCCACCTCCTGCACCCCAAACCCCAGAGCTTGGTACCCCCTGCACTGGTGCATCCCTGTGGAGCATCCCTTGCTTCATCACTAGACTGGGATAAGGAGGCTAGGAACAAGTTGGTGCTCTTGAAGTTAAATATTGAGAATTCATTTCAGTCCTCAAGCAGAACTAATTCTGTGTTTGCCTCCATTTATCTCTGTTGGTTGATCTCTCACTAGAACAAGTAATAATTCCCCAAGGATTGGAGCCCATGGTGTTCCTCTTCCAGGGATTTTTACAACTTTTGGCCTTGCAGAAAATTGTCACTTTCCTTCAAATATTTCTCAGGGAAATCTGTAGTACTTGGGGTTTGGGGTTTTTTTTTCCTTAGCTAAGGTCAGATTTTGGCTGTATTTCCAAGTGTTATCAGACATCCACACTGACAGTAGAAAACTTCGATAACAACTGCATCAACACAGCCATGTCTCAAAACCAGGCTTGTTTCCACATCCAGCAGCTTTACTTCAAATAAAGAACAAACTGAAAGAATTGAAATTCCTGTAGTAATTTCTTTCTCATCAGAAACTTGAAAACTTTTTACATTTTTGTTGCAGCTTTTTGCAAGGAAAAAAAAAGTCATATTTGTCATGTTCAGCTGACAGGCTTTGGAAGATAATAGCATTGTGTTAATGTTTCAGGTTTCCTGTTAATATACATATATTGCTTCAGAATCACACCTGGAAGGCTCGAGCCCTGTCTGGTGATAAATGTTAGCTGATAACAAGAGCAGATGACTGAGTTTATAAGCATGTTGTTGTAGAGTGCATCTACTGTGGGGATTTTTAATGAATGAGTATGATAATGAATGAAATTAATAAAACATATTCATCACTTTCATGTTTTGATGTGTTGGGGTCTTTGTCGGGGGTTTTTAGGATTCTGTAGCTTGAAAAGTAATTTTGAAAAAAAACAGAAAAGGAGTTTTGTGATATTTGGAATATATTTCCTCTATCAAATAGTCTTATTAACATTTGAACTGTTTATTTTAACAGTTTCCTTCTAACCTAACCAGCAAAGAAAAGCGTTGATTTATGGTGTCCCATAAGGATTTGAAATGTTGGATTAGAGGATTTAAGTTGTTTGGGATTTTTTTGTTAGTTTAATTATAGCACTTTCTACAATACTGGATTCTGATTTGCTTGAATAACTTGACAAACTGGGTTTTTTCCTACTTAAATTGTACAAAAACCACACTGATGGCAAAATTATTTGGGCTCTTTATAAGATGGGAATGAATGTGCTGCTTTTGCTGTGATTCGTGAACTGGGAACCCTTGGGTCAGCTCTTGGCTCTGGGATCATTTGGGTGGAGCAGAACATCATTAAGTGGGATGAGAGGTCTTGTGGTTCAGGGGATGCTCCTGAACAATCTGCAAACATCTGTCAGTCCTGAGGAAAAATATTCCAAAACTGGTGTAACCCTTGAACTAGAGAAGGACCAAGGCTGCCTAAAAATTAGAACCTTACCCTTCTTGTGCCTCAGCTGCACTCCACATACTACAGAAAGATAGCAGTGCTACCCTCTGGCTGAGATCTTTCAAAATTGTAATAATTGTAAACGTTGCATTAACAGAAGCCATTGGAACACCTGAGCTAGATGCCCTGATATACAAGAAAAGCAAAAATATGAAAGAATATGATCTGCCATACATATGTACAATGAGGTGAGTGGTGTTCCCAGCATCCATGCAAACCTGCATGGGAAGAGGATGGACTAGAGCACTGAAAGAAGGGGGACAGGGTTGGAAATCTACTGTAAAATAAAAAAGTTTAATACCAAACAGCTTATTTTTAAATAGTAACAGCTCCTGTGTTATCTTGGGCATCCATTTACTACTATTGGCAGTCAAATCCTGGGGGTGAGCTTATAATTTAATGCTTTACATTAAAGAACTATTCTCATCTAGCACATTTGCCTTGTAGCCTCTGCAAATAAATAACAAGTGTGCCATGAATCAGGCCAGTGAGTGCCACGGCCAAATGCCTAAAACTGCCCAGGCCGTTTTTTGTAGCAGTGGAATAGGAAACATTTATTACAGCCATTATAGACAGCCAAGTGATTTAAGGGCCAGAGAGGTGTCATTCATATCATGCCACAATTCTTTTAACTCTGAGAAATAAAATAAGCAAGGGTCCAAACAGGCTCTACAGCTGCACTGCAGCCTCACAAACCTGAGCATTGCTACAAACCCAGACCATCAAGTAGAGCTGAATTTTACAGCTGCACATCTCAGTGCTCTATCTTGTTGCCTGACTTCAATATCCTCAAGCTTTATGCTGTTTGAAGCACCAATAGAGATAAAATTTCTCTCCTTGCACCTTGCTTCCTTTTCAGAAAAAAAAAAAACCCAAAAACTTAGTATGTCACAGAAAACCCTTCACTGTATCACTGCAAACTGTTTCAGAAATGATAATATTGATAAGTGTCCACAGCTGCTTCCTTGGGCAGTTGCAGTTATATCAGCCATGTTGCTCGTGCTAATGCCAGGAATATGGTCTGGAGGGGAAGCAAGGATTTATTACTAATAGTGCTCATTCTTCTGCTGTCACACAATCACTGGGATCTGCTCTTTGAACTGGGCTCTGCAGGAAGAAAACCACAGATACTGAACTTCAAAGCAAGAGGTAACTGAGAGGAATAAATGTTCCAAATGGTAGAGTGTATTCTGGTAAGCACTTGGGACACCAGCCTCGGTGGGAGACTGGAATAGAGACTGCACTGAAGTGAAATAATTGCTCAAGGGGTTGATATATTTTCTGCAAGAACTCGTACGTCACCAGAGTTCTCTGGAAATGGTTTGAATCACTTGTCTTGCAGACATTTGGCAGAAATCACCAGGGGATGTGGGGGTGTTAAATCTGTTCATGGCTAAGGATGGCCTTCAGAAGAACATTTTTGCTTGCCTTCTCAAAGTCATTTAGAGTTACATCTGCTTCTTTGCAAGGTATGAAGCTCCTTACCAGGAACTGCTTCATGGTTTTTAATGTTGTTGAGTTTTCACTTTGAATTTCACTGTAGGTTTAGAAAATTGCATCCTATTCTTTGTGTGCTCTGTAAAGGGGCCTGTTCAGTCTCTGAACACGGGAAACTCACTGAATTTCCCCAGGGCTGGTGATCTTATTACTTTCTATTCGTTGAATTAATCCTCCTGGGAACTATTCAATTTTTTTTTAGCCCTTAAAACTTTCAGAGCTCCGTATTATTATGAAAGCTATAACTGAGCTAAAGTTGTTAGGACAGGGTTTAATTTTGCAGCCCCCACCTTTACAGCCTCACGAGGCTGCTTGGTTTGCCCTCCAGTGCATAAAATTTGAGACTCTGAATCTTTCACCTCCAGGAAGCACTTTTCAAAACTGGGGAGAAAATTGCATAGCAGCAGTATGAGAATTATGTGTCAGTGAACGCCTCTCCCTCCTTATCTGCTGCGTTATCTCTTCCCAGACTCCTTTCAAAGGATCCCAGGACCTGCTGCTCCAACTGTAACTCTCAGCAATGGTTGAATTCCACTTTTCAGCAGTAATTGTCTCACTCTTTGCCCTGCAGCTCCAGCAGGATCATTTTCAGCTTTTGGATGGGTTCCTGGCTAGGAGGAAATTGTTTTCCCACTGCCATGTGGGGTCTCTCATCCACAGTTTGCAGCACTTCTGCTTCATAAATCTTTCTTGTGAGGGAGTAATTGGGTTTAACCCTCCTTGCCCCTCTTCCCAATACCAGGGATGTGCCTGAGTGATAACATGGGATCTACAGCACAAATTCTTCCTGCAGTGGTTTCTGTGGCTCCAGACAGATCTTTCACAAAGCTGTCTTTATTCAGGCAGAATCTGGGCTTTTTGGTGGGCTCTGTGTTCAGTAGTTTCCGTGCCAAGGTGTAAATCAGATTAAGACAATTGACTGCAGTGGGAGATTTGATGGGATGAGGAATGAAAGCTCCAGCTCTGAGAGGAATAATGGTGTCTGTTTGTGTGTTCAGGACTCTACCTCCAAATGTACCTATTCCAACCGTGAGTTTCAGTGTAGAGTATGGAATGTGTCTGCCACAGTGGGAGTATATTTCTAAAATTGACTTGGAACATAGATTAATAATATACTCAGTATAGATTTCTCTGTACATTTATTATGCCTCTCTTCATTTTCTACAGGAGCAGAAATCTCTGCCATAATTTCATCTCAAGGAAGCTGACAGGGCTCAGAAAAGATTATCTGATGGTTGCATTTGCAAAATATCCCTTCCTTCCAGAACCAAACCCAAGGAAAACAAAAAATGCCAAAGGAATAACTATAAATTACATCCTTCATACTCTAGACATGCAGGGGTAGTGTTTGTCATCAGCTGGGATCTCTGATCACTCAGTGAATGCACTGCTCCTGCAGATGCTTTTACCCAGGCAGGACTCTAAGAAATATACCCAGTAAAAAACATAATGGATCACATCAGTTTCCAGTTTGAAACCACTCTTGGTTTCCAAATTTTTGACAGGCTGAGAACACTGGGGCTGTTCAGCCTGGGGATGAGAAGGTTGAGTGGAGACCTGATGGCAGCTTTCCAGGATCTGAAGGGGCTACAGGGAAGCTGAAGAGGGACAATTCTTCAGGAACTGGAGTGAAAGGACAAGGGGGAATGGCTTCCCAGGGCCCCAGGGCAGGCTGAGATGGGATCTTGGGCAGGAATTGTTCCCTGGCAGGGTGGGCAGGCCCTGGCACAGGGTGCCCAGAGAAGCTGTGGCTGCCCCTGGATCCCTGGCAGTGGCCAAGGCCAGCTTGGCCATTGGGGCTTGGAGCAGCCTGGGACAGTGGGAGCTGGCCCTGACCATGGCAGGGGATGGAACCAGATGGTCTTCAATGTACTTTTCAACCCAAACCAGTCTATGATTCTATGATTCTAAATAAACATTGGCCCATTTGTATGGTCCTGCATTTTTTCAGTCATAATTTTAACTCAAATATTTATGTTTTTTTGATGTATCCAGATAATAAACTGGGCAATGGTTGTACTTCCCCCATCATCCTGAGAATACTAATTTCCCCTCTATCAAACCTCTGCTGCTATTTCTTTAATCTACTTTAAAATGTGAAAAACAACCCACTAGACAAGATGGTTCAGACCTAAATAATTTGTTCTTCTTAAACTTTTCTATATTAATATTGGAGCAGTGTGACTAATGTAGAGGTTTCCAGGTGATCCAGGCAGGAGAAGACACAGATCAGCTGGGGTGGCTGCAGTCAAATTTATGGTGTTGCACTGGAACTCTCCTGCACCCTTTGAAGGCATCACCCACTGGGTGCTGTTGTCACCAGCACTTGGAGCCCCTCAGACCCTGGCTCTCTGAAGCTGTGATAGGCTCAGATGGATTTTAGTGGCTGGCAGAGTTGCCATTCCATACTGTCATTGTGTATCCAAGGGCCACGTCTGTCTGCTCTGGAGGGCAGTCTTCAACTTAGAACTCTTTAGAAAAGAATTTTTTGGCTGTGGAAATTGATAGAAAATACATCACTTTTTATTCAGAGCACACCCCTGCACCGAAGGGGAGAGAATGTAAGTTGTGGAGTTATATATTTGCTGTGGGGTGCAGGAATTGCTATTTGTTCATCACCAAATACTTCAATTCTGTCCTTCATTTAGTTAAAATACTTTTTTTTCTGATATATTTGAAAACTATTGAAATCTGCCCTTAAATCACAGATGAAAAGCTATAGACTTTCCCAAGTACATCTCCTGGTCTCAAGCAGATAAAAGGAACTACCTTTTCCACAGCATGTTGTTAAGTTTATTTCATTGCCATAAGAGACTGTGGAGCCTGGAATTGTAAATGGGTTCTAAAAAGGGTTTAGCTAAATCTGTTGGTTGCTACTAAACACAACGATCTACAAGAAAGTGCCAGCTCCAAGTTCCTAAACTTGTCACCAAAGCTGAGAAATACCCTGTGGAAGGACTGGTTTCTTGGGGTGGTGAGAAGTGTCTTCCCTCACACAGAGCGATGTTCCACAAACAGGTCTGGTACAGGTTTTCCTTTGGTATGGCAAGAAGTGAGTAAAAACCAGTGTGTGAGTAGTACAACACCAGGAGTAAAGTCCTGTTCCTAAGATAGTCCCATGGAAAGGCAAACAACTTCATTTTCACCAAACCATTTTTAGACCTTGAAGGAATAGTGAGTAAGTTTGCAGATGATACTAAATTGGGAGGAATTTTTGACTGGAAGGCAGGGAGGTCCTACAGAGGGATCTTGACAAATGAGAGGGCTGTGAATCACCGGTGGTGTGAAGTTCAACAAGGGCAAGTGCTGGATTCTGCACCTGGGATGGGGCACCCTGGATGTACGGACAGGCTGGGAATGAAAGGCTGGGGAGTGGCCATGGGAAAGGATGCAGGGGTCCCGGTGGATGTCCAGTGGGATCTGAGTCAGCAGTGCCCTGGGGCCAGGAGGGACATCCCTGTCCTGGGGGATCAGGCTCAGCAGTGCCCTGGGGCCAGGGGGGGCATCCCTGTCCTGGGGGATCAGGCCCAGCAGTGCTGGCTGGGTCAGGGAGGGATTGTCCTGCTCTGTTCTGGCTGGGGTGGCCTCACCTCCAGTGCTGGGCAGCTCTGGGCATCACAAGGTTAAAAAAAAAGGCATTAAGNGGAGGGACATCCCTGTCCTGGGGGATCAGGCCCAGCAGTGCCCTGGGGCCAGGAAAGACATCCCTGTCCTGGGGGATCAGGCCCAGCAGTGCTGGCTGGGTCAGGGAGGGATTGTCCTGCTCTGTTCTGGCTGGGGTGGCCTCACCTCCAGTGCTGGGCAGCTCTGGGCATCACAAGGTTAAAAAAAAAGGCATTAAGCCATTAGAGAGTTTCCAAAAGAAGCCATGGAGATGGTGAAGGGCCTGGAAGGGCCACCCGAGGAGCAGCAGAGGGCACTGGGCCAGGGACACCTCCAGTCTCTGCTCTGTGTGACCAGGGACAGCACCCAGGGAATGGCTGGAGCTGGGCCAGGGCAGGGTTGGGATGGATTTCAGGGCAAGGTTCTGCTGCCCCCAGAGGGTGCTGGGCACTGCCCAGGCTCCCCAGGGAATGGGCACGGCCCCGAGGCTGCCAGAGCTCCAGGAGAGTTTGGGCAGCACTGCCAGGGATGCCCAGGGTGGGATTGTTGGGGGATCTGGGGAGGGACAGGGGCTGGATCCATCATCCTTGAGAGACCTTTTCCAGTCAGCACATGAGATAAGAATATCCACCTCTGTGATTCTCTGATTCCATGACACAAACTGTTGTGCTTTTTTAATGAGCAATGGCAGTAGCACATTAGAAGAATATCAGGAGGGGCATTGTTCCTTTTATTCCCAAGGCAGGCAGAAATGGGTATTTGCACAAAAAGAAGACAATTCTGGTCTTTATAAAAGGATAAAATGAACTGTTAAAAATTTTTAATCAAATGGCAAATAGCAGTATTTTATTAGCTAATAAATTCACCAAGAATTTAGGGAATTTAATCCATTAATCTTAAATCTCAGCATAGACAGGAAGTCATTGAGATAATGAGTCACCTGAGGCAATAAGATTCAGAAATCAGGCAGCTAATTTTTGTCTGTGCCTGTGAATATTTCTTGCAGGAATCCTATCTCTTTCTCTTGGGAGAAATATTATTAGCACCTCCTGCACTCCTTTCATGCCAGAATGCTGGAGGAACCACATGCAGGGCTGGGTCTCTGTGCTCTTTCAGGCATTCACGCCTTTTTTTTGATGCTGAATAATTCATGAAAAGCATTTGCTAATAGAAACATGTCAAACAAACATTCCATCTAAATTTGGCTATTTGTTTTAACGTTTAAATTCCTCAGCAATTTCAACTGTGGCTTTTTGTGCATTTATCAACTTCCAGTAATGCTTTTCCCACTGGAAGAAACACCCATTTCTCCTCATTTTTTTCAGTCTAATCTTCAAATAATTGCACAAAGTAAGCTTTTTTTGTTTGTTTGTTTGTTTTTGTTTTTGTTTTGGGGTTTTTTTAATAGCATATTTGGCTTTTTGAATTTTCAGTTTCTACTCAAGAGCTTAGAATCAAATGACTAAAATGTGATGTATCAGAGTGTGCATGTGGTGGGGTGATGTGATGGAATTCAGGAATACCAGCAGGGAAAAATCAATGTTTATCATGATCTTTTCTCAGTGTGAAATGGACTGAGAAAGGATGTTATGTAGCATGAAATCATGTAGAATGACCTTGAAAGAATTTAGAAGGTAATCATGAGCATTCTGTCTGAGCCTGCAGATTTATTGTATCACAAAGATGCTGTGAGTTCACCTATTATACTCCTAAGTAAACAGAGGATTTATAATGGACATCTGTGTGATTAAAAGCTCAGTCCCCAGAGAGGAGTGAACACCTCATAATTTACAAACTGAAAAACAGCGACTGAGATGTCAGAGACATTCCTCATGCTTGGAATTAATTTCATATTAAGGGACTTTAGAATGTGGCCTCTTTCTCCACGTTGGAGGGAGTGATTAAATCTTTGTTTATTGTGCATATTTATTTTTTACTTTCTGACTCTGAGTTTATGTATGTGATTATTCTGGAATCTTTGCATGCAAAAGAGACTTGGGAAAAGTCCTGCCATTTTAGAGGCTGTGTGATGTGATCATCAGGAATTTGTTCTCCATCCAACCACCACAGGAGAAAAGTTTATCACTCAGTTATTCTCATTCTGGTCACAATTCCTGCATTTCCTTAACTTCCCTCCTATGCCTCTGTCCATGAAAGACAATATTTCTTAAGGACTCAACAGGAAGATAATGAGCATCTCTACTAAATAAACATAGTGTGAGCAGGAGATTTGCATGTGGATAGAAATAAATCTGAAAAATATAATAAGCTGGCTGTGTTCACAGTGATGCTACAGAACAGAATATCCAAATCCATTCCATTCTGGAATATTTTCAGATGCCTTGGAAAACTGCAATTGACCTCTACAACCTGACATTTTGGAAATGTCTGAACATGCTGCACCCAAGGTTCTTCTGTATTTGAAAGACCTCTGAAATCTATTGTTGCTCTTTTCATTAGTTTAAAAATAATTTAGAAACTTTTCTTCTTCTGCAGGTTATTTCTCTGACACTTAATTTTTGTTATATTTTTATTAATTGGTGTCAGCCTGGTGATTTTCAGCTGCCATCATTCTCCCATCTGCCTGCATGGCCCCCTCTGCCATCAAGTCTTGTCTCTTAATGTTATTTTTTTATGTAATTCTTGATGTCCTCCACATATCCAAATCCAACTGCTAAATGGACAAATCAGTGAGACAGGGTTTCCAACATTTTCATAGTGGCTATAGACGTAATTAACTCACAGTTGTCCCAAGGAAGGTTAATAATGTCATGCAGCATTTTTGTCCGTATTTTTATAACAAAAAATCAAAATTCAATTCCTTCTTTCCACCCCTCACCATCAACTCTCAGGCACCACAGTCTGTTTATTGTCTGAGCTGGAACAGCTTTGAAGTAGAGGGTTATTTCTTTTTAACACAGGCATATTAAAAGTATTTCATATATTTGAAAATTCTTCTGCTAAATAGAAAGAGTATTTTCAAGGTACGCACTTAAAATGGAAGCATTAAGAACATTGGTTTGCAATGGTAAATCTTGATTACATATAGATTCTTCCTTTTCTCTGTCAGCTGTAATGATGTTATAGATGTGTATTAAGGAAAGCACATTATTTTCCATTGAATTGTGTGAGTCAGAATAGATTTCTCTCTTTTCTCATCAAAGAATATTTTGACTAATTTTCTTAGGCAATATTTTATGGAAAAGGTTTAGCTTTGAACTTCTTTCTGCACTGGGAGACTTTAATTATATTTTTTTTTCTAAACTGAGAGCTGTACCTACGTTTGCATTGCAGAAAGTGTGAGAATGAAATTTCATTCCTTTCACCTGTCAGAGATGAACATTTTTAGGCTGTGCTACATTGCAGTAAGAGGAAAAAATAGTAGCTTGCATTTCCCTCTAGGATGCCAATCTTTTCAGATGTTGGCTTCAAAAAGGCCCAGATTGAGTCACCCAGGCCACCTTTTAATAATCACTTACCTTGATGTGCTGCATTTAAGTACTACTTCAGTAGCCTGAAGAGGAGGTTCCAAATTATTGGACATTTGTGAAAAGTTGTGCCTAAACACCCACTACAGAGTCCGAGAAAGGTCATTCACAGCAGTGTCCTGTGGAGGGGGTGGAAAGGGCAGTGACTTAACTGTGAGCTCAAAAATCATGAGGAGTAGTCCCTGAACAAGAATCCTCTTCTCAAGCCATTGCTTCCCCTCCCGTGATGAACCATGGGACCATCACCTTTAGGGGCTGAATGTAAATCTCTCTCTTTTTCCTCTGTGCTGACTTGTGAGTGCCACCTGTGCCTGGCTGGATGTTTTCTCCTCCTCCCGGCTGTTCTGCTGGGCAGAATGATGGCATTTCCATTCCATTCCCAATCTTCCTCAGCCCTGTGATTTCAGTTCAAGTGATTTTGTTTTCCATGTCAGAGAGCTACAGGACTATGCAGCATTTGTGCAAGTGAAATTTGCATTTCCCATAAACATCTTCATACTGAAATTCCTCATAAAGTACACATTTCAATTAAAGTTTCTACTTCCTCATCTTAAGAATGGAAAAAGGCTTGTATTCAGAACTTTTGTGGAATATCCAACAGGTAACTCTGCTACAGATCCATTATATCCTTAAAAATTATCTGCCCTCCACTGTGAAAAACTCCCCCAGCAGAGCAGCATAGCCATATAAATAACTATCTTCTAAACTTTCTATCGATGAATATTGTTTTCTGTCATCAGAATTGCACCATGAAATATGAAAGTTCAATTTCCTCTTCATTTCCTTTTAATAAAACTTCTGCTCATTTCATTTTTGAAGAGAGATTGGATCTAAATTACTTTGACTTCTTCTGGCCCAACTTTGGTGAATGCTTCAAGAGAGAATCTGAAACCCTTTTAAAACCCACCAAAGAGATCAAGGGCTGTGTTCTGGGGGGTTTTGTACTCACATTCTCATCTCTCTTTCAATACAAATCGTTTGCATTTAGAAGTGGCAGTATTGATTCCAGGACATGGTTGCAAGAAGCATAAATATTTCACCCACTGATGGAGCTGCTGTTCAAAACTTAACAAACAGCATTATATTTTTTTTGGTTAAAACTGTAGGAAAGAGAATTAACTGCAGGGAAATATGTGCAAGATTACTTATCAGCAAAGCCTTTTTATGTTGTAGTCCTTATTCAGCATTCCAAATTTGCACAGAGAGAATTTGGGTGGATGGGATCAGTATGATCTTCACAATTGTACCTACCCATGATCAAGGCAATGGAAACAAATCAAAGGGAAAAACAAATGGGATAAATCAAATGCTGATTTCACTGGTTAGCTCATCATGAAAATTCTATTTTTTTTCCTTTTGGTTTTCTTGGATAAACATGGGAATTTTTTCTAAAACTACAGCAATGATTCAGAGTAAACTCAGTTAATGTGCTAATAGCTTGGGCCTGTGGGTCATGGATGTCTCTGATCACTGGAGTTAAAGGTTTCTGGGTTGAGTAACACAGAACCATGGTTAGGATTGAAAGGGACCTTAAATCCCACCCAGTGCCACCCCTGCCATGGTCAGGGCCAGCTCCCACTGTCCCAGGCTGCTCCAAGCCCCAATGGCCAAGCTGGCCTTGGCCACTGCCAGGGATCCAGGGGCAGCCACAGCTTCTCTGGGCACCCTGTGCCAGGGCCTGCCCACCCTGCCAGGGAACAATTCCTGCCCAAGATCCCATCTCAGCCTGCCCTGGGGCCCTGGGAAGCCATTCCCTGGCTCCTGGCCCTGCAGCCCTTGGCAATTGTCTCTCTCCATTTTTGCTGCAGCTCCTTGACACAACAGAAGCCCGGCCCTTCCCATGACATTGAACATTTAACACTGTTAATTCACTTCAGCTAAAACGTACATGGTGAATGCTGTGGAATTGATGGAATTTCTGCTTAAACCTCTCTGACAGAGGTTTGGTATTTCCACTATTTTCGAAGATATATTGGACTATCTGAGGCACAAATAGCAGCAGTTGTCCCAGGGTGCATAACTTCCTGCACATGTGTGTCTGCATTAGTGAGGGAATGTTTGTACTCAAGAAAGTAGATTTTATTTCAGCCTTTGTTGTGGGATCAAGAAACAGGCACTGGATGTCTCAGTCATTCTGGAAGTAATCTTTCATCCCTGGATTGCATGGTGTGGCTGACAATGTTTATAATTTCTCTTTGGGCAAATCACAGCCCTCTGATTTTTTGTGACACATAATCCAGGCAGGAGAGGTGGTTCTGTCTGTGCAGGAGCTCAGGATCTGCAGATCCAGCTTTTGTGTGTCCATCAAGGAGCACTGGAGACCACAGATCCTTTGGAATTGCTTCAGCATAGCCAAGGCTGATATAATGTGGGTGAAGCTTTGTGTGCCAAAGGGGCTGTGAGTGACACCAAACTACCCCGTTAGTGCTGTCCATCCTCTCCATTTACTGCAGTGCCCTGAGTCACATCTTTGGAATTTATAATCCAAGGTGAAGGCATGAACACAAGATTTCGCTCTTTCCCCATAATTGATAATGAGTTTGAATCCTGTAGAAATCATGTAAAACAATCCACTGGCTCCACAGTGATGTGATTATAATGGTGTTAAACTATTCCAACAACTCTCTTGTGCACATGAAATCAAACAAGTTTGGAACAATATTTTATCTAATTTCCAATATGTAGTTGAGAAATGTGCTCTTAATTTTCTTTGTTCTTTGTTGGCAAACTATTAGAAAAAAAGCCTTCATTTGACAGTGTTGGGTTGGCTGGGGGAAAGAAAAGAGAAGCAGGACCTCAGACCCCAATTTCCCTTATTATAATAAATCAATTTCATACTCATTTGTGTTCAATCTCCATTGGAAATTTGCATTATCCAATCAGAACAGAACAGGTCCCTCAGGGGAGATCAAGTGTCACATAAAAATTCAACAGGAAATTCGTGCAATAAATCTGTAAAGGTACAACTTATATATGGAGATTTTAAACCCATCTAAATTCTATTAAAAATCTGTAAATCCTATTTTAGACAAGAAGGAAACTTGGGAGCTGTACCATCCCTAAGAGGCCGCTCAAAGTGCACATACTAATATTTAATCATTTATCCTTTTTGTATGTCCAAATTAAGTAGTTTAACTGAAGTGAGTATGGCTTTCATTTCTGCTTCTGACAAGGAGTAGTTTATAGAGACAACACTATATTATCATAATCTTCAAATATGTAGCTGGTAAAAATACATATTCTGTATGATGTAGGCAATCTCTTAGGATGTCGAATTAAAATTTGAAATATATTTAATGGGAGAAGTGTTTGTGTGAGTCACGGTGGATCCAGACACAGCTTCAGGACACTTGGGCGTGTGTGTATATGTGCTCTGTGACAAAAAAAAAAAAAAAAGAGAGGCAGAGAGATGGCAAAGCAGGAGGAAGCAGGCAAATCACAATGGAGAAAGGCAAAGCCATCTGCAGTGCAGGAATTCATAAATTCCAGGTGGTGGACTCTACATTTTCTGCTTTGAAATGAGAAAAAGATGAAGAGTAGGTTGGGTTTCTTCCTGTTCAGCAGCAGCCAAAAGGGAAAAGAGACCATTAGGTCTGGGAGTAAAAACCAGATTGATTAAAGACTCAAGAGTTGATGCAGAAGCAGGAAGCAGTGAGGTACCTTCAGTCCTATCCAGCTCCAGTTCAGGGGGACAGCTGCTCTGAAATCATTTGCTGTCCTAACTGCTGCCTTAGATCTCCTGGATTCCTAGGATGTTCCTCATCTGCTGGGAGGATTCATGCTGAAGCAAGAGACAGAAGCCTGGAATGGTTGTTTATTATCAACAAGTAATGCTGGAAAAACTGGACTGAGAAAAGGGTCCTCAGGTACATTTGAAATACTGTCTGTACTTCATGTTTAATTGTATTCAACTGATAAACCTCCAGTTGGTGTCCATGATGAAACAATTCCTTAAAGCTCTAAATGTGCTGTAGAAACAAGGTAGGAGAACAAACCAGAAACCCACTGTACCCAAGTGATTGCACAATAAATGTCTTGCTTTGAAAAATTATGTAAAACCTCCAATATTTATATATTTTAGAAGGGCTGAGCTAAAATTTAAAATTATATTAGAAGACACATTTTTGGTTAAAACATGTTATTTGGACTAATTTGAACTAGTTTTGTTTGAAGGTTGACCACAAGTATAATTTACCTCTTGGTCTCTGTGTATTTGCATCCCTGAGTTTCAAGAACTTGTGAATGAGTTTCATTTTCACTTTGAACGAAGTTGTTTTAGAGGAGCCTCATTATAACTGACACACTGCTGCTGCCCACATTTCTCTGATATTTCCTCAAAACATGACTCACACATAATCAGAATAGGCAGGATGTCTTTATTACTTTGGATTGTTTTAGGCAAAGCAACAGATGGTGGTATTTGAGCTGCCCAGATATAGAAAACACGGCCGTGCACTGTCAGGCTGTCTTTGCATCTTGTTTGCCTTTTTACAGACATAATTCAAAATAATTAGGCAAGTATTTAAGGTCCTGCCTAAGTAGCAAAGTGGATCAATAATTTGTGCTTGAAGTTATCCAGCTGGTTGGAAGCTTCCCGAAGTCAATAATTATATGGATGAACCCTTCCACTTTTGACAGAAGATGAGTCTTTATCTTCTGCATCTGTTGAAATCCTTCTGCAGATAGCACCAGGCAGCACTAACGCTTTACTTATTTAGGGAAGGAAATTTAAGCTTTAGAATGTTCTACCCCGAGGAAATGAGAGCCGTCTAGTTCTCATTAATACACATTCCATTTCCTTTTTTCTCTGTTATTGCCCTTATTTCCCCTTAAAATTTCTCTGAAGAAAAAAAAAAAAGCAGATATTCTTGCTTGTGATGATAGGAAAACCTGTGCTGAATCTTGGTTTTGGGGAAGCTTCTTGGCTGATAAAAGGTGCTGACATTTATCAGATCTGTTATACAGCATGAGGGTGTAGAGGCAAGTAGGAATTAGATCTAAATTCTACTTTATGCAGATGAATAGGAGCAAAGCAGGAATTGTAAAGAAACACAAATTAATACTTCATTTGTTATTGTATCACCTTTTTAACAAGCCGAGGTGAGAGATCAGAGTAGCACCGTTCAGATTTATAGCGTCCTCACTTTTTCACTTGGCAGTAGAACAAACAGCATTAGGGGACGGAGTTTGTATAAACCACTGTTTGAAACACTTACAATAAAGCTCCTTTTTTCTTATCTCGTGCTGTGAATGAAAGCCTGCCAAGAGTGATAAGAAAGTTCTGTTCATCAGAATCTGTTGACACAGTATTTTTAAAAAGTATAGTCATGGATAAGAGTCCTGGGAGTTTTGGGTTGGTGCTGATTATATTTCAGACAAATTAATAATCTGTAGTGGCATTTTAACATTGGTAATATTCCTCTCTCAATAAAAATACTTTTTAACACAGCAAGAAAACCCCGTTTGCTGCGTACATATGGATGTGCACTGGGGGAAAATGGGAAATGCACAGCTCACTATGAAAGAATGCTGGGGTAATATCTTTTCAGTGCTTGCTGGCTTTATAAGCCCTCTAATAAATTACAAAGTAATTTAATCATACTCCATAATTGCATGCTCTTGAAGGAATAAGACTTTAGATGCAGGCTGTCTCATGCTCAGAATGCAATGATGTTTTGTATCACACACACCAATTGCACACGAACAAATTAATGGCCCTAAGGCTGCCAGGCAGTAATAAATAAAGAGCACATACTTAGGACCAAGTGCACATTTTATTAGAGCCTAAGAAATGTAATTTGACTCCAGCACACAGAAAAGTTAAATGATGATTTTTCAAAATTTTTTTTGACATGTTGAAATAAACTTGTTTTGAAATTTTCTTATCATCACCAAAATTAGATAATTTAGGACTGACATTTTCATTCCAATTGATAAGAGCAGCAAAAATGAATTTTCTAAGCCTTGCTGCTTCAAGATAACTCAGTTGGGCTTGGAGAACCCTGGGGAGTGGTGGGTTTTTTTTGTTATTTGTGGGGTCTCAGGAGCCCAGAGCCCAGGTCTGCTCTGGGTGAAGGGAGTAGGGTGTGCTTAATAATCCAGTCTTTAACCAGAGTAAAGTGATGACCAAAGTGCTGTTTGCTTGTTGAATTACCAGGACTGGGGACGAACAATTTTCTTTTAATATGTACCAGTTGTTGTTGCTCTTTCGAGTCACTGACAGCCATTCTGCTGGGAAATACTTGGTCAGGGCTGGATCTCTTTCTCCAGCCATTTGTTCTCCCCAGTGTCATGATTTTGACTGTGGCATTATGTCATTCCTAAGGAGAGTTTTGAGTTTAGTCACACATGTTTGGGGGGGAAAAGTTTCTAAAGTTCACATGGCTTGAGCCCCAAATTTGGTTATTTGGTGTGCCTTTTTCATATAGGCAAAAATAGGCACACAGATACAAAATAATTCCTATACGTGGAGCCCAAATTGCCTTTTTTTTTGCCACCACAGCTCCTGTTTCAGAGCACACATTCAACATGGGAGATAATAAATCATTGTATTACATTAATAAAATCCCCATGGCAGTTCCCTGGGATTTTATGCATACAAAATTATTTGATCATCTATGTTCATTTTCATTTTGAAAATGGAGTTCTTGCGGAGATGAGAAAATTTCTAAAGTAATCAGCTTGCTGTCCTCTCAAGCTCCTCTCAAGCAGACTTCCATGTTGCCTGATTAATGTTGAACTTTCATAGTTCTTTAAGGCCAAGAGACATCTTGTAGAATGGGAGTTACTTTTCAATCATCTGAGCTGGAAGAAATAAAAAGACCTTTTTTTTTTTTTTGTGAGACATTCAGATTGGCCATCTTTTCATCTCAGAAAGCAAGGCATAATTCCATCTTCCCAAAGGCTTCCAAATTGATTCATTGGAAGGACAGGTTTTAATTAATTTAAAATGGATTTCATATTTGCTTGGCTATTAAATCCTAGATATTCTGAAGACCATGGGAAAATTCCCACTTAAAACTAAAATTAGCCAGTATCACTCTTTGTTCCATCTGTGTTCTATTTTACTGCCAGAATGGGGAAAGAAAACAGAGGTAGAAGGTTAGGAGTGGAAGCACTTATAAAAAGCAGTAATTATTGACCTTGGTGGTGTGTTCATCTGCTCCTGAGAAGAATGAAGTGTCTGGGGAGGACTCCAACCCCCTCCTGTGCTGTTCACACCTCGGCAGGGAGATCACAGGGTGAGCACTGGCAGAGGGATCCCAGCCTTCCTTCAGGTGTTACCTGGTTCTGCTGCTGCTCAGAGCTCCTTCTGGGCCTCTTCTGCTGACAGGCCTGCACTAAAGGTGATGCCTTAGGATTTTATTTTTCATACATTCATAATCCTGCAATTCTTTAGTGTGTAACTCTAAACTCCATACAGAGTGTTGGCTCCTGCTTTCCCATTGTGGTCAGACACAACAATTCTTCTCCAGGCCCGGCAATCAAGGACACCTCACTGCCTCAGGCCCTGAGAAATGGAAACAAAATATGAGTTGAGGGGCACAAACTTGGAGTAAATGACTTCATTACCTGGAGCTGAAATCGGAAGATTAATGTCCAGCATGCAAATGGACCAAGCTTATAAAAATGTGAAAACCCATGNAGCTGAGGGAGGGAGCCTGTCCCTGTGGCAGCCCTGGGGACACCTCTGCAGTGCCGTGCCCAGCTCTGGCTCCTCAGCACAGCAGGGCCAGGCAGCTCCTGGAGCGGGGCCAGCGGAGGCTGCGCAGCTGAGGAAGGGCCTGGAGCATCTCGGTGCCCGGGAAAGGCTGAGGGAGCTGGGGCTGCTCAGCCTGGAGAGGAGCCCCAGCTGAGAGGGGCCCTGAGGCCTGGCTGGCCCTGGCTGCAGGGAGGGCTCAGGGCAGGGCCCAGGCTCTGCTGCGGGGCCCAGCAATGGCACCAGAGCCACGGGCAGCGACTGAGCCCAGCAATTGCCCCTGCACAGGAGGCACAACTTGTGCCCTGGGCAGTGGCCAGCCCTGAACAGATTGTGCCCAGAGCCTGGGCAGTCTCCTCCCTGGGGATATTGCAGAGCCCTCTGCACACACTGCTGTGCCCTGTGCTCTGGGATGGCCCTGCTGGAGCAGGGAGCTGCCACCAGAGCAGCCCCTGGGGCCCCTCCAGCCTCACCCAGCCTGGGGTTCTGTAAAATCAACCTTTGCTTTTCTCTTGCACTTTAAAGGAAGTATAATAGAGTAAGACCAGTTTCCTTTAATGCTGTTTCCTATCTCTGATGGAATTTACTTCCCAGTATGTAGACTAACATGATCATGTTTTGATATTGCTGAAGTTGGAGTTGTGCTAACTTTATTTTCAGTCTTTATATTTTTCTTTTGCTTTGGTAATTCCTACACATTCCTCATTAATCCTTAATTAATCCTTATCTTTCCCTGTTACTGATCAGCTTTGATGTAATATGGTTGAACCCCAGCACAGTCCAGGATTCGGAGAACTTCCTGCTGTGATGTTACTGTGGAGGTCTTAGGCCTGACCTATGCAAAATCTGCATCTCTCCTGGGAATTCCACATAAATTTGGTTGCCTACAGAACAACTTCAGACAAGGTTGTTTACAGATAGCCTTAATCTTGTTTTCCATCCCTTTGCATGTGTTTCATTTTTTTAGCAGCAGAAAGAAGTGGGTCTAAAATTCTCCGTGCTTTGTTTCTTGTTTTTGAACACTGTCCTCCTAGAAGGGACCATAGAATCATAGAATGTTCTGGGTTGGAAGGGACCCACAAGGATGATGGATCCAGCTCCTGTCCCTCCCCAGTCTCCCCAACAATCCCACCCTGTTGATCCCTGGTAGAGTTTTCCAAACTCTCCTGGAGCTCTGGCAGCCTCGGGGCCGTGCCCATTCCCCGGGGAGCCTGGGCAGTGCCCAGCACCCTCTGGGGGCAGCAGAACCTTGCCCTGATCTCCACCCTGACCCAAAAAGGTCTCCTTTATGAAACTGGCCCTGGGGAGGAGCTGCAGGGCTGCTGGTACAAGAGCTGTGGCTGGAACCTCAGCCCCAGAGGAGATTTGTCAGGAAAAGGTTTTTCCTCATATCCAAAAGATCATGGAGGTGGATTGCCACAAGGAATCTAAATGTGCTTCTAAAAGGAGAGGGGGAGTTTAGGGTGGGTTTTAGCTGTGAAGTTGAAGAGGTTCACTGGCTCAGGAAAGGAGCAAGGCAATCTGAAGCTTTCTAAAGTTAAACCTTTCTTGTGCCTTGCTAATTCCTACACATTCTTCATCCCACCATTTAGAACAGAAAGTGGCTTCCTTCCAACATTAACTTTCCAGGTCTTGACAAACATATTTCTATTTAGAGTGTTCATTCTCTGCATTTTGCATTAATATACCTCAGATTCTTTTTTTCTTTGGGACTAGAGCAGGAGAGGATCCTGCCTCACCTTTCTTGGCTTGGGACCACAAAAGTGCTGTGAAAGCTGATCAGAGGATTTTTTCCAATTCACATCAACCACCACGCTTGGAGAAAACAGGTTAGAGATAAATTTAGCATTCTCAGGGAAATTAATATGTTCAGCCTCTCTAGAAAATGTATTACTTTGTTTGCTTTCATTTTAGATGAATATAAAAGCACCTTAAAGACATCATTCATATGCATTTTTAGTGTGTGTGAAATTTATGTTTCTCCATTACATGGCATTCTGCTTCATTTTTTAACCTCAAGAGTATCTGCTATAAAGGTGGAGTTAATTTCCAGCACTGGCAATTTCACTCAGTTTGATTATCTATTGCATTATATCATAAAATCTCTATGATCTCAGCTGCCTATTAAATATGGACCTGGGTGAGTGAAGAAAAGCTCTCAGGTGATATCATTATCAAGGTAGATTCCAGCTGCACTGATATAAAATAGAATATATTCATAGTGGGAAATGTCAAACAAATAGCTGTAGGCTGGAAAACATTTTCTTGCTATTTCTGATATTTATAAAGAAATATGACCAAATATTTGAAAAGCCATAGTTCTTTATGGCTTTTTTCCTGAGGTGACATGTTATAACACCAGGCCCACGTGGTGCTTCCTGCAGCAAATTACAGCCTGATATCTTAAATTATAGACCAAATTACATGTCAAGTGAAATTCAAACAATACCATGTCTTTTTCTTTTAAAAATCCACTACCTGGAGCTGGAGAGCTTTACAGATTTAACCTCCTGGAAGATTTTAAAGACATTTAAAATTCACTAAATCTGTACATTACCACACTCCAAGCATTAAAAGTTGTTTACATTGGAATTTTAAATGTGCACCAGCATTTTTTTCAGGTGCAGGTGAAATTAAAGTACTCAGTTATTTGTCTTTTTGCTTCTCTGCATGATTTCACTGCATCTGTAATCCCCCACCAGGATGAAGCATTGCAATCAGATTTAGATGATAGAAAAGGAAATATATATACAAGGGGAAAACTGAGGCAGGAAGAGGGAGATCAGATGAGGAGAGCAATGTGTTTTCCATCATTCTGGTATTTCAGGATATTTTTTTTTTCCCACTCCAACTGTTGAATGATCCTCCTAAGTATTGTAACTTCTGCCTTTGCCCCGGGGTACTATTTTGCAGTCTAACTATACTTTCAAAAAGATATATTTCTCCCTCTGAGCTTTTTTCCTGCGAAACATTTCCTGGTACAGTAAAAAACCCTTTTGAAAGCTGTCTTCAGAGAAGCTGATCAGAACACCTCTTTTCCTGTCCATCCTTGTCAAAATAATGCTTGACTGCAAATTTCCTTAAGAATCTCTAAGCAATTACAGTAACAATTTAAGTAAGAAAGCACTTTATAAAATGCTGACAGATACAAAAAATGCCTTTAAAAGGTAATTTTGAAGTGTCTTATTTTAAAAAACTTTAATTCCTAAATATATGTTTTGTTTAAATTTGTAGTTCTTTTATATTCACAGCATAAGTATAAATTTTTTTAGTAGCAGCACAAAGAGAAAGCAAATTTTGATATAGAAAACTAGATTTAGGCAGTAAAAACTGCACTGTTTTGGTGAAACAATTAAAAATCCCTAATCTTTTGAGGTTATGATGGTATTGATATTTTGATATAGAATTTATAATAAATGAATTTTCCTCACTGCTAGTATTTACAGAAGATCGGGGGATATGTCGAGGTTAGAGGAATTCTTTAAAAAAAATGCCAAATTTTTTCTTTGACCAATAAATACTGAGACAACAGTCTCTAAAACTTATCTTATTGTCTTGGTAGTTCTTTTAATTTCATTCACCATCTTCAGTTTAGGGGTAGAATAATTTAGTGATTAAGGCTTTTGACTGTGACCTTAATGCAGTTCTTGACTGAATTAGGGTCTGTTATTGGAAAATCTGATCAACAGAACCCTGATTTTATTATCAACAACCCTATTTACTGAATCACTGATAAGTAAAAGTGATTCAGAATGTGTGTGCATTATAAATTGCTTTCCAGACATAAATCTGGATGTATAAAATACAAATATGAGGAAATACATTGCATTTTCATTTAGAGAACCAGTCCCTGGCTGTCAGGGCAATCTGGTTTCAGGAGAACTGAGTGTATTCAGCTCTGGGGAAGTTGGAGAGAACCGATGCAAATGGCAGTGCCCACATTTGGTGCTGAGAACTCAGGCTCCAGGAACCTTCCATGTGTTCAGTTTAGAATGTCAGCCTTCATCAGCCCTGCTGCTGGCACAGCCCAGGACTCGCTCGGAGATCCTGGGAAACAGGAAGGGAAAAAGACGGCAGAATGCGCTTGGGTTTTGCCCACCCCACCTGTGCATGTGGTTTTGGCCTCTCCTCATGGCAGGCTGTGGGTGCCAGAGCAAATCTCATGTTCAGCAGACCCCTGGGCAGGGACAGACCCCACTTCCCTCTGGGTTGGGGCCATGGTGGCAGTGCCTGGCAGGGCAGGAGGAGGAACCCGCAGCTCCGAGGGAATCTCCTCGCTGCCAAATCAATTTTCTTGGCTTGCCTTAACATTTCCAGAATAAAAAGTTGATCTGCAGAAAAGGAAGCCCTTTTTAGGGTTTTATTAAAATAGAAAATAGAAAAAAAATATAAAAAATGGGGGGAAAAAAAGTGGATGGGGAAGAGGGGAAAAAGAATCTTGAACATGTATGTGTGTGTTTGTATTTATTGAAACATGTTTCTTTGTGTCCCATTCTGGAGATAATGTTGTACACATTTTTTACATAGGAATCATTTGTGAAAAAATATGCTCCAAATTGGATGGGTTCTGGGAAGGTGGTACAGGATCTGCTTGTTTCCAGAACAAAAGTTTAAGCCACAGGTCCCTCAGTGTTTCAGCCCAGGAACACTCCAGTGAGGTCATGGGCTCTCTGTGCTAATGATCGACAAACTCTGAGAGGAAAGGAAAAGAAAAAAGAAAAGCAAACCATACAGGTCCCTAAAGACTTCCAAAAAAAGATCCTGGAGCCAGGCACACGGAGTCAGAAGGGCACAAACTCATTTTATAGCAGAGTCTTGCAGGGAAGGTCAGCTGGGAGGGAGCTCCAGCCTCCTGCTCCCCAGGCTGGTGGGGCAGCTGCTGGACCTCGCTGCCTCTGGAAGACTTTTCCTCTGAACAGCTTTGGAAGTCAGAGCTCTGCACACAAATAGTAAAAGTCAGACTGTACAAAGGGGCACAAGACAGGTTTGACTGTTGTGGTTTGGGTTTTTTTAATATAAGATGATAGAAACTAAAAATGTCAGGGAAAAGAATTTCAACGAACAAAAAAGCAAGAGATCAAGAAGAGAAGCAGTTGGACAAGCAAGATACAGTGGAAGGAAATGAACACAGGCCTGGAAAATATCTGTCTGGTCAGCCCAGTTCCCAGTGCTCATGGGGAGTTGAAATTAAAATGTCTAAAACAGAAACAGAATTTTCAGTTTATGACACAGAAAACCACAGGCTGGAGCAATCAGACCGGAACGTCTCCTCTGTAAGTTAAACCCATGGCATAGCTCCAGAGCATTCCAGGAGAGCCTGTAGATTTCTAGAACAGATTTTTAATAGCTCTTTTGACAATGCATGAGGGATTGGATGAATAGGGTTGCAAACTTTTTTTTTTTAATTCCAGTTTTGAAAGATTCTTAGCGAGCCAGGAATAGAGTCTGAGAAGCTTTAACTCTTCAGGAGCACAGATGTTAAGGGTGATAAATAAAGGATAATATCACCAAGCAAGCAGGACACACAGAGTGGATGTCAATAAAATCTACCATGACATTCAGCCAAATGGAGCTTGTGGGCATTAGAGAGACTTCTGGAATCATGGACAGTGCCAAAGCTCAGGATTCACACCTGCTGAAGGTGCCTGTGGAAGGAGGTGATCCTCTTTGGTGTTCAACTGATCAGTGAGAAGGTTGAAAATGTTCATCATTAGCTGACTAAAAATTTTTAGATGTCTAATTTATATATAATTCTGAGCCTGAAAGACAAGCAAAAAGTTAAATGTAACAACCTATACAAGTGCATATCGTAACTTAAAAGGCAAAATCTTCATAAGACAGAAAGGATTTTGAACAGCTTTGTGCTTATACTTGAGACTATCTGTGAAAAATGTGAATTTTTAAGGGCTGAAAAATTTGCCTGATTAGGTTTTACGAGATGTCTCAAATTTAAACACAAAAAAATTAAAACAGTCATGACTTTATCTGTCCCTATAACCCATCTTGGGCAAACTCTGATAATTTCATTTTAATGATTCCCATAGTCAGTGGTGCAGCCACTACTTGCCTGGTATTGTCATGAGACAAAGATGATTATTTTTCTGTTGACATAATCAGGATATATTTAAACTCCTGTTTCTAAAGGTACGATTAAGAGATGTACACTGGGAGTTCTCAAAGAGATTGTCCATAAAAATTAAGGCAGGTGATGATTTTAAAAATCCTGATGAGTGATTACCTTTAACTGGGGGTAAAGGTGAGATGGGTTTGTGTTTTTTCATCTACTATGCCCTGCACTGAGGGGATTTCTTTTATGATCTTTGAATGTCTCTGTGTTTTCTAATGAATTAAACAATAAATAGGTTTGTGGTTTTTTTCCTGTGTCTGAACTCAGTAGGGTCACATGTGGGATAAAATTAAGGGGCTGATACCTATTTATTTATTTATTATTGCCTTTAAAATACATGTAAAAAGTAAAGCTCCTCTCTATGTACTGACAGCACATTTGGGGTAATATATTCACATCTTAACTTGGAGCCAGATCTGCTGTTTTAAATGATTAAATGTTAAATCTGGTATTTACACTTGGACTGTGCAAAAGTCAAAGGGAACAATTTGTCAGCTTATTCATATTTTGCTTCTGAAGCCAGTTAACTAATCAGTCTAACAGAGGAAGAAGTAAGATAAATGGAGGCCATTCTGTTATGTAGAAAAGTGTACATGAAGATAAATTTTTCACATTTTGCTTCATTTCATCTGCAGTTATCAGGGTCGTAATTGCTTCTGAGCTCTCAAGGTGCTCTTCATGTTGCTTCTGTGATCTGAAGGGTTCAAGCTCTTTTGGCAAACCATTGGCCTGCAGCCCTGGAATTGTTTGCATTCTTTTTTCTGCATGCTAATTTAGAAAAAAATCCTCTGTGTTTTTATATATACAGAACTTGCCAGATAAACTCACTGTGTAAAATACCAGTTCCTGCTAGAAACCAGCTCGCATGGAGGAAATCCTGAGGAAACTGCACCTTGCTACAATTGCTAGAAGAGTTCCCATTCATTTATATTAAAAATATGCCATAATCTAAGCTCAAATATCTTGCAGTAATTTCTTTTTCTGCCATGGCTTCTCCTGATTTAAGGAGTAATGGGGTCATCCCTTTTGCCTCATCAAAATCCTGCAAGAGGCCCATCACCATTTCCAGCTCATGACTGAAGTTATGACATGAAAAGCCCCAAAAGCTATAGGTTAATGTGTTAAAAATCTAATTACTTTAAAAAGGGAGTAAAGAATTCCATGTGAAACACGTTCTTGACTATTTTAGCATTGCCACATCATTTGCTGCATTGTTGCTGCATCATTGCAGCATTTCCCAGGTGGGCAGGAAGGGCAATGGGACCTGGTTTGTGCCAAAAATGCTGTGACCAGCAGGAGCAGGGCCCTGCTGAGGCCACACCTCGAGAGCTGTGTCCAATTCTGGGCCCCTCAATCCAGGACAAGAGAGACCCTGAGGGGCTGGAGCGTGTGCAGGGAAGGGAAGGGAGCTGGGGAAGGGGCTGGAGCCCCAGGAGGGGCTGAGGGAGCTGGGAAAGGGGCTCAGCCTGGAGCAAAGGAGGCTCAAGGGGGACCTTGTGGCTCTGCACAACTCCCTGGCAGGAGGGGCAGTGAGGGGGGGTCGGGCTCTGCTGCCAGGGAACAGGGACAGGAGGAGAGGGAACGGCCTCAGGCTGGGCCAGGGGAGGCTCAGCTTGGACAGCAGCAGGAATTTCTCCATGGAAAGGGGGCTCAGGCCTTGGCAGGGGCTGCCCAGGGAGCTTTGCAGTGCCCATCCCTGGAGGTGTCCCAGGAAGGGCTGGAGGTGGCACTGAGAGCTCTGGGCTGGGGACAAGGTGGGCACTGGGCACAGCTTGGGCTCCATGGGCTGGGAGGGCTTTTCCAACAGTAATAATTCTGGGATTCTGATCATATTGTGTTTCTTTATTGAGAACCCTTTAAAGCCTAGAAGAAAATGCCAGCATTTCTAAAAGAGTCTCTCCCTCTGTTAACACTGAAGGATTTTCTGACTGAATTAATTATAATGGCACAGTTAGCCACATATGTAGAATCCTCATTAGGGTTTGTAATCTGATTCCGTGCACTGTGATTTTTATGATGGATAAGCATCCAAACAGATAAGGAGACCCAGGGTAGCTGCATTAAAATTGCTGTAAAAGGTACCTGTTTTCTCAGCTAGATTTCTGCAGTGGTAGACTGAGAGATTCTTAAATAGACATGTTCCTTTTGGCACCCTGTGCACTTTAAAAAGAATTTCATTACAAAAACCCCTCAGCTTTGTGTCAAAGGAATACAGGAGTGGGACTGGTTTTCTTTCTTTTATGGTTTGTCAGAAATTTCATGAAGTTTTATGGCATTACATTTCCAAGCACTCCAGCTGCTGCAGGAAATATATTGCTAAACAAAAAGCTCAGAGAGGTAAATGCATGCATGATGTTCTTAAAATACTAATGCAAACTGGGCTTAGTTCAGAATTTCCAAACCCACATCATTTTTTTAGTTTCAAGGCTCTGCAGGACTTTTTAAAAACCCCAGAAGTTTAAACCAATATATTCTGCTGACAGTAGATTTCATGTTATTAGCCAAAAATATGTGGGTCATCGACGATCTTTATAGTTACAGAATTAATTTAATTAATAATTTTTAATAAACATAAGATTTTTTTCTTATCTAGCAAATTTAATTCAATTATCAGGAGTTCCATTTCTTCTTATATACAAGAGATTTGAGTAACTTTCAAGCTTGTGGTTTTTTTCCCCTCAAGAAATCCAACTTGTATTCTGCCACCTTGTCCTTTCTACTCCTGCAATTGCAATATTCAGTCCAGTTAGAAAAGTATTCTTCTGGAAAATTTGACAGGATAAGAAAGGAAGTTTTCCTAGAAAACATTTTGTGATTTGAATTTCTCGCTCCTGGACATTCCTGTGTTCCTCTCAGTTTATGTCCACTGATGTCTGATGGGAGCTCATCATTGACAGAATATTCCTGGATTCCTTTCCTTCCAATTTTCCCAATATTTTCCACAATATTTTGGCTTGTTCACACTAATAGGAAAAAAAAAAAAGTAGTTTTTCCTCTCCATAGCTGATTTTGTGGGACTGTTGCTCGTTTCCCTTGCCTTGACGGCAAACAGGAATCAATGCTTTTCTAACATTAATTCTGAAATGAACACGCACTTCTGCTGAAGATTTGAGAAGATTAAAATTAATGCATATGCAACAGCAATCAGAAGAATCTTTAGAGTTGGTTTGACCCTATGAATGATATCAAACTGATCCTCTGTCTTGTGCACATTAATATTCAGGGAGAAATTTGCTTTGAAAACTGTTTCCTTTTTGGACTGGCATCTTAGCCTGCCAAAAATCATCCCAGAGTTCCTGATGGATTCATGTTCCTTTGGAATGCAGCCATTGCTGCACCCCAAATTTCACCAATTGGTCTAGTGAATTGTCATTTATCACCTGAGTTTGATAAACAAAATAATGTGGGAATGCAGAGAAACTCTGCTACCTTTTTAGTCTCACACTGCTCTGTCCTTGCAGAGCACTCTTCCATTAATTACAGTTGCTAAGTGTGTATCACTTCTAGGAAAATAGGGGCAAAAATAGAAATTTAAATAGTGGAATTTGCTCTTCTTGAAGTTGAGAAATGCAGGCGAATATGGTCTGGTTTCCATTTCCCAAGGAATATGGTCCTTTTCAAATAAGTTACATTTTTCTTTTGTGTCCTTTAGCCTACCCCAAGTGGCTTGCAGTATTTATCAACTTTAATCAACGTGAGTGACAGGAAACTTGATAATAGAGAATAGCTGTCTCCACTGGTGGGGCAAAATCTTTTGAAATGTCAGTAGTGAATACACCGTATTTACATTTCTTTGGGACTCTCTCTTTTAAAGGATTTTCATCTTTTACACTGGAGGGATGAAAGTAAAGGTTATTTAACTCTACATCAGAAATTGTATCTGATGACAGTGTGACAAAATATTCCTGCTCTCAGAAAAGCAGGCTGCCTGTGTCTCATGTCTGGGGCTGTTCCAGTGCTGTAGCAGGTGGTGTAGCAGGTTCAGAGTTGCTATTTGTCCTCTAATATTGGAAGCTGTTCCTCATCCAATGCATGAGAGCCCTGGAGCTTTCTTTGTAAAATCCTTTTTTTGGGTTCAGCCAGCATATGAATTCTTTGCAGAAATTTATGCTGTGTTAAATATAAACAATTCAAATTAGGGGACACTTCCTCCTGGGCTGTCACGGGACACAATGCTCTGGCCACTCAAAGGCTGAGCATGGACAAAGCCTCTGGAAAAGGCTGAGTCCTCTGTGCTGGATCAGGGGGCCTTGGTCAGAAGTTCTCAAGAGCAAAACCTGTTACAGCCATGCTGATCCCTTTGGTTTCAGTCTGTGAGGACTGGAAGTTTGGAGAACTTTGAGTGTCATTTACAGGGACCAGTAAATTCCTTGGGGCTGCAGCCAGAGATTCCTCCCTTTCCTGTCCTGTTCGGAGTGTGGGGCTGCTAAACTGGGGCTGTGAAGGCTGAAAGAATGCACTTACATGGCACAAATCTCCCTCTCTTCCCCTCCCCTTCCCTGCCTTAGATCTTCTGTTAAATAAGATCTGTGCTATGGACTTTGTCACGTGGTCTCACTGTACCTTACCTTGGGCAGAGGCATCTTCTAATAATCACATCCTAAGAGGAGCTTGTGTTAATTGTGGCACTCACAGTCTCTTGTGGGCATGCCCTCGTCCTGGGCATCACCCTGGGCCAGGGCTCCTGGTGCTCTGCCTCTGGGTGCACCTGGTTTTAGGTTGGACATCACCTGGTTTTGGGTTGGACATCACCTGGTTTTAGGTTGGACATTACCTGGTTTGGGGTTGGACATCACCTGGTTTTAGGTTGGACATCACCTGGTTTTAGGCTGGACATCACCTGGTTTTAAGTTGGATCTCACCTGATTTTGGGTCAGACATCACATGGTGCCGCTGCTCAGATTGGGAAGGATGAACTCTGAACTACAAGACCTGTCTTCACCCTAGGAAATATTTGAGGACAGCACCCAGTGAGTTTTCAAAAGAAGACAGCTCTTTTTTTTCTGGTATTTTCTATCTCTGCACTTCTTTTGTGTTGTCTTCCATGTTTCCTTAGCATTAATCCTCTTTTCTGTTATGAAGAAATTTTAAATCTCAGCTGGAACTGTGCAGGCTGCAGAAGGCTTTGGAAAAAGAACAGTCTGCATAAGAAAAGCTGGGACCAAGAGGGATATCTGGAAGTAGCTTGTTTCTCTGTGAGAGGAGGTTTGCTGGTCACTCTGGGTCCCTTCTGATGGCTCCATTATCCTACAGAGCTACTGACTTCCTCATGGAAACATTTCTGCTGCCCTTTCAGAAACTATTTTCAATTCAGCCTTGAAATACAGTCAATTTCCCTTTGAACTATAGTTGTTAAAGGGTATTGGTAAAGGAAATAATTTAAATTTATTTTGGAAAAAAAAATTGTTAAAATGTTTCAGAAAAATTTCATGAAAAATTATATTTTCATATTAAAAATACCTTTAAAAATATGAGAAATTACAACATTATTTTTCAAGGATAAGGTTAATTTCCCTGGCTTTTCTTTGAGCTTCTAACATTGTTAATATTTATTAACGAAGAAAAATCCCAATCAATTTGGCAGGGCAGTAATCAAGCTGTAGATATACCATCAAGGCAAGCCCATTTTAGTGAACATGGAACAAGAAACACCTACAGCTCCTCAGTAATGGTGGTTTTCCTCCCTTTCCCTCCATGCCATCTCTGTTTCAGAAGGATGTGCTGTGCCCAGGAGCCAGGTTCCCAAGGCTGACACATTCCCAGCCCAGGAGCAGGGGACACGAAGAATTTTTGGGAGCTGCTGGGACATCCCATGGGCTGGGGATGGCTGTGGGACCCTGAGGGGCTGCAGGGATGGGCCCTGAGCTGTCCCAGTCAATGACTGACCCCAGGAGGGCTCAAACTGGAGGGGGAATGCTTTCACCAAAAATGTTCTCTGGGTTTGTTGGGACAAAGATCTCTCTGCCTTTAAAGTATTGGAAATCCATCTCTCACTTCCTTATGTGCCAGAATTCCTTGACTTTCTTCAATATGAACTGCATTCAGCAGCCTCCCAGCACCTGTGGGACAAAACTTCCTTGTCCAGGATCTGCTCTGCCTCTGAAAATGCACAGGAGAGACCCTTGAACAGAGACAAATGATGAATGAGAGATGGTTTGTCAGGGAAAGGACAGGAATGTGGGTGTGCAGCAGGGACTGTGAACCTCTCACTGCTCTGCACAGAGCACTTTGGAGTCTCCAGCAGAGGGGAATCACTGCCATGGCTGTATAAACCAGAACAAGAAGATCTGGTATCCCCAGAGCTGCTGCACAGGCTCAGCTCCATTCCATTTAATCTTCATCAGTGCTTGTGTTTTCCACCCTATCTCCCAGCACATTCAAATCCAAACCCCTCAGTGCACAAGCAGCTAATCCTGCAGCCTGCTGAAAGCACTTTGAACAGGAGCATCCAGGTGTGCTGGGATTATTGCACTTCCACACGTGCCACTCACACCTCTGAGGGCTCCCACCACCAAAATGGACCAGCAACCCAAAATACCTGCCTGGCTGACCTTGTCACAAGGAAGGAAGCAGAAGGAGAGTTCTGCTGTAATTAAAAAAAATTGGAACAAGGCAGCAGGCTCTTGCTAATACCTCCATGAATGTGCAGCCTGTGCCGCTGCTGAATCGCATTTTGCTGATAACCCAGGGATTAGACACACGTAAATACAGTAAATGGGGAGTGCTGCCAAGCTGCTACAGTGAATTATCTGGCTGCAGTTGCCTGTACTTTCTCACTGAGCAGTCAGAGCTGCTCGTGTTTGTAGCCCTGATTTATTTCGTGGTTTAATCCTGCACCCTGAGTAAGGCCACCCAGTGTGAGTTTGTGTGCATAGCTTTCAACTACCTTTGATTGTAACAGAGTGGGATATCTGGAGTTCTTTGCAAGTAATGGACCTACTGAGGGCCCGTGTGGTAGGAGTTAAAGGGAGCAGCCACTCCCTTACTCCAGCACAGGAATTTGGGGTTGTTCCAGCTATCAGTCCATGCAGGAAAGGGTGATGGCTTCCCAGGCCCTGTGGACAACATCCTCCTGTCAGTGATGGTGAGGGACACTGGAAGGACTTGGAACTCTTGGAGTGAGTTCAGGTGAAGCCTCAAAGACACTGAGGGGACTGGAGCCCCTGCCCTGTGCAGCCAGGCTGGGAGAGCTGGGGCTGCTCAGCCTGCAGAGGAGAAGCTTCTGTGGAGACCCCACAGCTCCTTCCAGGCCCTGAGGGGCTGCAGGGAAGCAGAGAGGGACAATTCCTCAGGGAGTGCAGGGCCAGGAGGCAGGGAATGGCTTCCCAGGGCCCCAGGGCAGGCTGAGATGGGATCTTGGGCAGGAATTGTTCCCTGGCAGGGTGGGCAGGCCCTGGCACAGGGTGCCCAGAGAAGCTGTGGCTGCCCCTGGATCCCTGGCAGTGGCCAAGGCCAGCTTGGCCATTGGGGCTGGGAGCAGCCTGGGACAGTGGGAGCTGGCCCTGACCATGGCAGGGGTTGAATGAGATGAACTTTAAGGTCTCTTTAAGGTGTGTCAGCCAAGTGTCATCCCACTGTTATCCTCCAGGAATAACAAATTTGGGGCCACTCATCTTCCCTTAAGAACAAACTTGGGTAGCAAAAATAATCCTCATTAGAGAACTCCTTCAGTCTTGCTTATCTGACATGCAGGCACCCAGGAAATCTCATAAATAAGCCTGTATTGGCTGATTGGAAACTTCTGTGCCAAAAAGCTCTGTGGCCCATACATGATTCACTGCCAAAAAGAGCCTGGACAGCATGGATGTTTCACATTATGAGCTGCACAATGTTCTCGTACAAGGAATCCGACCCAAAAAAATGAAGGAAAAGTGATGTTATCTGGTGCTTGGGACTCTCCATACACTCAGCACTGAACAGAAGAAATAAGGCTTCACAATTTTCCTTGCAATCTGCAACCCTGCAACTCTTATGGGCATTTTCTCTCACAGAAAAACTCCTTGCATTCAGTGCTAACTCCCACATTAGAAGGCTGAACTTGGAACATTGTATAGAAAAAAATACATTCTGAATAGAAAGCAAAATTAATGTTGGTTTAGGACAAGTATTTTGACGTATTTTGAGTGTTACACTGTAAATATATTTACATAATGTAGTTTGGATATTTGGAAGTAGCAGTGAGTTTCTGAAAGCGTGTTCTGAAATCTGTCACAGGCAGTCAAGTGACAGCATCTTTCCACTGGCTCCCTACCTATCACCTGGGGCAGAATGTTTTATTTAAGCAGGAGCAGGCCAGGGGATATTGATGATGGGAAAATGAGAATGTATGGAGCCATCAGAGGCAGAACAATGTGAACAAATGCATTGCAAGGCTGGGAGCACAGGCTGTGATTCTGTGTGACACATTAACCACGTCTGCAGAGCCCTGCATGAAAAATAATCCCCAGAACTGTGAATTCCTTGCCTGGAGAGTGGCAAGGGAGGTGAAGTGATTTCCCCAGACCAGAAGGATCCCATGATGGAGCTGGCTTAGGATGCTGGGAGACTTCTGGGTTTGTCTTTCTTTTGGAGAGTGTGGCAATGCAAATTCAGCTGATGGGAAAGAGAGAAATGTGGTGCTTATTTAAGGTAGTTTTTTGAAGGGTTTGATCTACAAATAAGGGAAACATTCCCTTACAGAAAGGCACATGAACTCCCAGGCAATTATTTTTGGTTGAAGGAACAAATATTGCAAATTAAAAAAACAGCTCAGGGAGGAGTTAAAAGGAATGTCAGGAAGTGCAGCATTAGGGCCATTTTTGTTTACTTTATAAATTACTGACCCAAATTTGCCAATGACATAGAAATGGGAAAGGATGATAAAGTAAATACAGAGGAGCAGTGCAAATAAATTCAAAATGATCTGGATAGATTCAGCTTAGAGGCTGGATAAGTAGCTTATTCAGCTCAGTTGTACAGAAGTGTGAAGTAATAAGATTAAGAACTAAAAATAATCAAAGAGGATAGAGCCAAAAAGGAAATACAACAAGTAGCACAATCCCAGCAGAGTAGACTGAGTACTTTTCCCTGTTTGTGGGGGAGAAGATACAAGTTGTTGTGGGCAGAGCAGAGGGAACTTTGCCCCAAACTGTTTTTGACTGACAAAATTTATGAATCATCCCTTAACCAGATTTGTGGTACTTTTCCATTTTGCCCTAGGGAATAATAATAATAATAAAAGTCTTATTAAACCTGAGACAATGCTTACCCATTTACCTTTTTAATACAAACTTTATTTTGCCCTCATATTATTAGAAAACTGAACATATACAAGTAGTTTCTATTAAAGAGTAACACAAGCCTTAGATATCTTTTCTCACAAATGATCTTCTGCCAAATAATTAAAGACACCATTAGCAGCCACCTTCTGTTCAAAATTGTGCTACTACTTCTTCTTTAAGAGGTTCTTTTATTGTGTTGGAAGAATTATACTGGGTATTCTCTGTCTAAAGTAGCAAAACCACTCTATAATTGCATTCGTTCAGAGTAATGATAACAAGATTTAAAACACAGTGGCAAAACAGGAAAACTTAGTGTGGATAGACTATTCTATGTCTTCAGCTGTCAACTAAAAGTATATTGAATTTTGCAGAGCAAATTCAAATAAAAGTACTGAGATTAAAAGTGATAAAGCAGCAACAGTGAGATCAGAATCCCTCCAAAAATTAGATTAAATCCTCCTCAGGACCATAAAAACCTCATTATCTTGACACGACTAGATCAATCATTGCAAGACAATTATCTTAACAAGTTAAAGTTTCTTTGATCCAGGAATTTAAGACTCTTTTTTTTTTCCTCCTCTTTGGTACTAAAATAGGCTGTGCATGGTCCAGGCATTGCTGAGCAGGAACTGAGACAGACAAATCTCATGGTGACAAATAAGCCATAAAGTCTATCTGTAAACATCAATAAAGGCCCCCTTTGAGCAACAAAAGCTTCCATTAGACTGAACTGTGAAATAGAACAGCACTAACTCTTGCCATTATATGGTTTATTGGCTGTGCTGTGAACTTACTTAACGTTGCTTTTGTCACTTCTTCAGTCCAAAGTTGTTCGTGCAGCACAGATACCGAGTGGAGTCTCCTCTGTGGCTGCTGTGGAGAGCTCCATGGCTTACCCTGGCAGCTTGGGCTCATTCCTTATCTCCAAAGATGGCTGGTGCTATGACTGAGAGATGTAGCTGAGAACGAGGTGAGAATGTTCCCAAAATACTCAGAACCAGAGGCAAAAAGTGGGAATCCTGAACTTTCCGGCCTCACTGATGGCAGCAGCAGCAGCAGGACCTTAGGCAGGTCAGGAATATGATCAGTATTCCAAGTGAAAACGTGCATTGCTGACTGAGTAGGTTTTTCAACCTTCTCTCAGCCTGTCGTTCCCATTTTTATTTGGGAATTTCATGTGCCTTTATTGCTTCTGCTGGAATGTTTGGAGTGTATTTTGTCCACATTTCATTACTGTGCAACAGCTTTGTGGGCACTCCTGTTCCTTTGGAGTGTCATTGACCTGGCCTCGGATTGAGAATTTGCTCTCTGCCTACAGATTTAATTCTAGGGCAAAACAATACAGTTCTGGCAATGTGACAAACACAGACTTTTACTTCAGATCACAAATGGCCCTTGCTGAAATCTGAAACAGTGAGTGCTTTAAATTCTTTCCAAATAAAAGCCAAGGAATTTGTATTTCATATCCTCCAAAAGGTGCATTAAATCAAAATTTACTTCTCTAAAGTCTTTTGTTTATCAGTTCTAGAAATAACTTCCTGCTGAATCCACTTCCAGCAGGAAGCAACACTTAAAGACGATGGCATGGTATGGAACCCATCCAACAAGGGGTTGTAAAGATTTCCAACAGTGCAGGAGATGATTGGGACTCTGTAGGTTGGGAGAGCTGCCATTGTTCAGCCTGCAGAGGAGAAGCTTTGGCCTGAGCTCAGTGGGGCCTTGCAGGGCCTGAAGGAGCTGCAGCAAAGATGGAGAGAGACAATTGCCAAGGGCTGCAGGGCCAGGAGGCAGGGAATGGCTTCCCAGGGCCCCAGGGCAGGCTGAGATGGGATCTTGGGCAGGAATTGTTCCCTGGCAGGGTGGGCAGGCCCTGGCACAGGGTGCCCAGAGAAGCTGTGGCTGCCCCTGGATCCCTGGCAGTGGCCAAGGCCAGCTTGGCCATTGGGGCTGGGAGCAGCCTGGGACAGTGGGAGCTGGCCCTGACCATGGCAGGGCTGGGATGAGATGAGCTTTAAGGTTCATTCCAACCCAAACCATTCCATGATTCTCTGACACAAATGGCTTCATGGACCTGTGAAGGACAGCTGGGATCAGGCAGCCTTACACAAATAGCAGCTTTAACATTCCATACTGGTTTAATTCCCATAGAGTTTTTCAAGTTTTATTAACCCAGACAACTCGTAATAATTATGATAAACAGACATTGTCATCAAAAATCAGCAGAAACTTGATAAGATTAAGTACAATGCAATACATCTTCCTTGCTCACAGAGCCTGGATAATAAATTACTTCGAGGCTCCAGAATGAGGCATTGTATAATTGAGCAAAACAGATCAATTTTTAGGGATGCTTATTTAAATGCAAACCAGATTTTTTTGAGAATGGTAAACTTGATTAAAATCCCTCTTTAAGTGCAAATCACAAACAACAATATCTAATACTCACAGGCCATAACCATCCTATTAATAATACAATTTATTGTTCAGATATAATTCTGAGGTCTTAACGATGTGGCAGCTGTAATCTACTTTAAAAATTAGCAGCAATGAACTCCAGAGTGTTCTAATGTGGCTCAAACACACACCACAGCTCAGTGACTTGCATTTGGTTCCTGCAATACTTTGCACCAGATTAAATGATCAGCCCTTGGCTATTTGTCACACATCATTTTCCCCATCTTTAATGGTGTCCTCCATAAATTATACTATTTCTGCTATTGTGTGGATATTATAATCAGATCCAGACATGACTGAACAGGAATTTAGCCATCTCAGTCCTGAATACTTTTCAAATTGGTTCAATCTTCATGTGTTGGCAATACTTTGTTATTTAATTTAATTTTTTTTTTTAATTTTCTGGAAAGGTGCAGTTATCCTTTGGCATAGCAACAGCATTTCAGATTTGAGATGTCTAGACAGTCTATCTCATGCTGTAAGCAAAACTGAATAAAAAACCCTGGTTGTTCCAACTTCAATTTCAATGAGGGGCTGATTCAAATGGGAATTTTTTGGGAATGAGATGCCATAGTCCTGTAAAAACGCTCAGCACTGTCAGTGGATTAGTGCTCACCTCTGGCAGTGCACTTAGGCTGCTTTTCAAACCTTGTTTGCTTGTGTCACAGCACATGGGAGGCTCAGTCCCCTCGAGAAGGGCTTGAATCCACCCTGGCTACTCCCATGCTCCACAGGCATCTCCATAAGGAAAGGACAGCGGGCCTTGTGTTCATAACTGAAATAAATATTGTTGTGCTCAGGGTTGTCTGTCTTCTGAAGACCATGACAGACTTTGGGAAGGAAAAATTTCACTCAAAGCACATCTAAAAGTAGTGCACTCTTCTTTTTGAATTTTACTTTTCAGAAAGTCTCAGAATTGGAAAAGAGAAGAGCAACTTCCCAAAGAGAAAGAGTGAAAGCCCTTTACTTTCAGTTGCAGTTTTGCAGTCAGCATCTGTGAGCTGTTTTCTTTCATCACAGTATCAGACTCCAACAATAAAGTTTTTGCTTGGAGCAGAAGCAGGACTTTCCACCAAAATCCCCTTATGCTGTAAAAGCAGACTGAAGAATGAGACATCTGATCTTTGAAACAGCCTCAACAAAGGTTGTTACCATGAGCATTGTAAGTGGGATATTTATGACTTTAATAACATCCATTACTGCAATGTTAATAGCTATTTTTTAGAAGCAATAAACTACTTATTAGTAGTTGTATGACTGTGCAGTTGAATTATGAAAAACTGAGCTCTGACTTAGGCATATTAATGCCTAAAGAATGTTAGATCCCTGCACATGTAAACCAGGTTTGGGAGCAGAGGTATTTTCACTCTCCATTCACGCAGTCTCCTCTGAAAGTCTTGCAAACGGTGTCTGTCATTTATTACAGCCCTGGCAGCACAAAACAGGGCTCTGACTGTGGTATAAATGAGTCTGTGGTGCTGGAGCCTTTCCTTGGGAGGCAGTTTTGGGAAATAGGAGCGAGTAGACCATGCTGTGGTCTGTGCCAGGCTGGGAGCAGCCAGTGCCCCACTGCCCAGAGCTGTCCCCACTGCCCAGAGCTGTCCCCTCTGCCCAGGGCTGTCCCCACTGCCCAGGGCTGTCCCCACTGCCCAGGCCTGACCCCACTGCCCAGGGCTGTCCCCACTGCCCAGGCCTGACCCCACTGCCCAGGGCTGTCCCCACTGCCCAGGCCTGACCCCACTGCCCAGGGCTGTCCCCTCTGCCCAGGACTGTTCCCACTGCCCAGGTCTGACCCCACTGCCCAGGCCTGTCCCCTCTGCCCAGGACTGACCCCACTGCCCAGGGCTGTCCCCACTGCTGTGGGGCAGCTCTGGGCAGGCTCATCCTGCACCAAACCCAGCCTGAGCAAAAATAGAAATTCAGCTGCTGCCTATTGCAGGGACAGCAGAGTGACAAGGCCATCAGGGAAGTGGCCTGACAAAGTCCATTTTACAGGGTTGGTCACCTCTTCCAGGTGACACTGTGGGATAGGAGGGTAATGGTTTAGCAATAATCAGTGACTATTTAGCTGTATGGTTATCTGATTGTACATTGATTCACCAGAGCAAGAAAAAGCTTCTCCTGTGTTCTGGAAGCCTTTGAGTTTCATCCCCATTTTCCCTGCTGTCTCTGAGCTCTCCCCTTGCCACGTGCCCTGTCCCACTCTGTGCAGCACTGACAATAATGAATATCATTTATTAACTAGCCCAGGGGAAGCTACCATGAACCCAAACTGGGCATGGAACATTGCTAAGGGCCAAGAGCCTGGATTTTGAAACACTGGCCATTAAGCTTTCTGCTTCAGATTCTGCTTCCACAGCCCATGCATCTCCTACATTAAAACTGATCGCTGCCAAGAAACATCAGCCAGCTCAGTTATTAATAGGTAAAAAAATCCATCTGCATGGTGGTGTTGCTTCATCCCCAGTAATCTTGTTGAGCTAGGGATGCATGTCCCTGAAAACACTCAGAATGGCCAGCTGACTCCTGTCCTGGAGAACCATGAATCAGAGCCTGTAATCCCTGTCCCACAGCAGCATTCCTTGGAAGGCTGCCATGGGGATATCCACTGCTCTGGGCTGCTCTAAGCATGTGCAGAAACCTCTGTGTCTGCACATGCACCTGCACATGCCAAACCCAGGACTTGGTGAGGTTTTCAGTGCTTTTCCTGGTGTGTGTGCACCCTGATGGAGAAATTCACAGAATCACAGAATCACTGGGTTGGCAGAGACCTTTAAGATCATCGAATCCAACCCATGCCCTGACACCTCAATAAACCATGGCACCGAGTGCCACATCCAATCTTTTTTTAAACACATCCAGGGATGGTGGCTCCACCACCTCCTCAGGCAGATAATTCTAACACTTTATCAATCTTTCCATAAAAAACTTTTTCCCAATATCCAACCTACGTTTTTCTTGGCACAGCTGAAGGCTGTGTCCTCTGGTTCTGTCAGTGCTGCCTGGAGAAAGAGACCAACCCCCACCTGAGCACAGCCACCTTTCAGGGAGTTGTAGAGAGTGACAAGGTCACCTCTGAGTCTCCTTTTCTCCAGGCTGAACAAGCTGAGGACACTTGGTGTGGATACCAGGGCAAGGTTCTGCTTTCCCCAGAGGGTGCTGGGCACTGCCCAGGCTCCCCAGGGAATGGGCACGGCCCCGAGGCTGCCAGAGCTCCAGGAGAGTTTGGGCAGCGCTGCCAGGGATGCCCAGGGTGGGATTGTTGGGGGGTCTGGGCAGGGACAGGGGCTGGATCCATCATCCTTGTGAGTCCCTTCCCACTCAGCATCCTCTGTGATGCTCTGCTTCTTTCATTTGAAAACGCTACAAAAAGCCTTTTTGCTGTAAGTGTTTGCTGAATCAATGAATCATTTTGTTTTAAAGTAGCACCTAAAATGCATCTGGTGGCAACATCCAATAAATCCTGATATTTTCAGTGTAGATATGAAAGGAGAGGAGGAGAATAAAATGTCACCTACACTTCAGTGTTTTTATATCACTTATATTGGAGAGAAATTTAGAGGAACAGAATTAACCAATTTCATGGAGCTGACCCCATGTACCAAGAAATTATACAAAGGAAAAACAAATGAAAGAAGCTGAATGTTGTAAACGACTCACCAATTAAAATATTGAAACAGGGAAATTTATTAGCAATGGTAACATAGAACAATTAGAGACCAAAGATGGCAATCCACTGAACCACAAGGCAAAGGAGCAGGGCTGGGTGCTCAGCCCCAGGTCAGGTCTGGCCAGAGGAACACCCACAGGGCTGGGGAGATGCATTTTATACCCCGGAGCTGAGCACAGCTCCTCCCTCAACCCCACCCCCTGATGTGGTTCTGGTTGGCTCGTTTGTACCCAGGGTCTCCTGGTTGGTTCCTCGTAGTCCAATGGGGTCTTCCTCTCTCTCCCTTTATGCTAATTGTAATTAACACTAGTTCCTCCCCCAAATCCAGAACTTTCTGCTATCGACCCCCAACATCTGGACACCCTCCCCAAACAACGCCAATCAACAACCTTTTTAACATATACAATCGTAAACTTCATAACCTAATTAACTAGCTCATTAACAATCATATACAAAAGCCAATTCCCTTCACGTGTTTGTAACACTGAAGCTGAAGGCAGATCTGATTTTGAAATTAGAAGAGGTAGAAATATTAAGTAGGAAAGTGCAAATTTATGAAGTTTTCTGGGGAAAGAACTGTAATTTTGACTTGGATAAGGCAGAAAGGAGGTGTCCAACATCTCAGGTGACCCGGCAATGAGAAGTTCAGCAACCATGTTTTAGCCATGAGATAAAGATAAATATGAGTTTGCTGGAAAAACTAGAAAAAAGGAAGTTCCAGCATTCAATGTATGAGATCCCCGATGAAGGATTTTGGTGAAAATTTCATTAAAAAATAAATTTAATTTCATGCAGATCAGAGGATTGCTTTCTAATTTAGGAAGTCACAGCATTGCATACAGGAGTGGATAGTCCACTGCTCTGAGCCTGTAAGCTGCTATTAACAGAGCAAGTAATTAAAATATTTAGATTAGTGTCAGACAGGGATTACAATAGGAAACTTTAAAACTAGGACCAACTTTGACAGTCAGTTGAAGGTTTATTAATTTTTTTTAATGAGCTTGAGGCTGATTTCAGTTTCAAGTTTGTTTTGTCTCATGTGAGGCTCAAGGTGGAAATCAAACTAAGCCCTGTTATCACTCAAAGTATTCATTTACAGTGAATTTGCAACCAGGCATGGAAAAACAAAGAATAGCAGAGCCAGACAACTCTTGATTATATATTTGCAGGTAATTTCTGATGTACATGTGGTTTCTGTAATCCTTTAGGCTGAATCTGGCTAAACCTGACTGTCACAACTCATGTTAAACTCAACACTTGCCAAGACAGGTTTGGTCTTTGCTGTCTGGGATGTTCCATTTGTGATTTTAACCCATTCTCTCTAAAATGTTCTTTGTTCCACTCACTTTATGCAAAACACCAATATTGAAATATAATCCAAGCAAAAATATTCTATTTTATTTCTAAAATAAATAACATTTCTATTTGATTTTCACAATTTCAATGATGAATACTCAGTTCAGGGTCTTGAGCTTAAAATACTTTAAGAAAAATAAACGTATTTGTGGTCTGTTTGATGAATCACAGTTGAGGGAAATGTCACATCAAAAGCTACACTTAGGTAATATGCCTCATTAGGTTTCTTCTAAAAAGAGATATGAATATTCAAAATTTATGTGGAAAATCCATATAAGGAAAGAATGACTTGTCAGACTTATTATATATTTTTAGGCCATCCTTTGAATTAGAAATTTAATGTAATGTAATATCTTGCATATACGTATATATATGGCTTGTATTTAATTTCATTTGTAATTTTCATTAAAGAGTGTCGTTAATTCATCTTAAAAAATTCTTTGTGGGTCAATATATGTGGAAGGGGTGAAATATATACTGAGTATTCCTGGGTCTAAAAATTATAAATTTAGCTACAGTGTTGGTATGGGAATGATGTACTTTAGCTGTTGCCTGGGATGATACATGAGCTCTAAAGAGGATATTTTCCTTGTGCACACTATTTTAAATAACGAGTTATGAAAAGTAAATGCTTAGTTTTATTAATTTGAAGCAGTGTGGGTTTACTACATATATTATTATGAAAGCACAGCTATGATTAGCATGGTTATGTACTCTATTCTCACAGGATAATAGTTCATGAGTAGGAAATCAAATATAACCATATATAAGAGAGTGCCGAGCTGTCCTTTATTGATTTGCCCTCCAAACAGGGGTTGGGTGAGTGTGACACAATAAAATGTATCAGTTCTCCCCCACTGTTGGCCTGGGCCCTGCCTTTATGAGGTATTTTTCTCGCTGGGCAACAAATGGGATGGAGATACCTCTGGAAATAAAACATGCAGGAGGATGCTCAACCACAGACTCCTGCTTATTCTCAGTAAAAATGTCATGCGACTTCTTTAGAGCAATAAAACAAGACTAAAACTCAGACTAGGACATAGGAGCGAACTGCACATCCTCAAAACCCTTCTTGGATTTCACATCACATTTACAAGAGCTGAGGGTTTCTTGTCCAAGTACTGACAACTGGCAGGCCTGCTGCGGGTGATGAACTCCTAGCACCTAATTTGTTTATAAGAGAAAAAATGCTGCCTCGTTAAATCACATGGAACATAGGAGAGCAAACCTGAAGGAAGGAAAAAGGCCAGTGGCATGGGAATGTGATAGCCCCAAAAAGTGCCTAATTACAAGCAGGCTGGCCAGAGAAAGAGCCAAGCTCAACAACCCCTGGCATTGCTGGGTAGCCTGAGGGCTCTGCTGGCAGCAGCTCTCCTCCAAGCAGGGCAGCTCTTGGCATCCTCTGCTCCTTGTTAGACCAGAGATTTTGCTGGGGTGCTGCTCACTTCTTTTTGGACTGGAGTTTATCTGTACATTGCCCTTTCTCTTTTCTATAGGGAGCTAAGTAGATGAAAACCCTCCTGATGTTTGCAGGGGGTGCCTTGCTTTGATACTTGGGGAATGATGAGACCTGTCAGAAATCTGCTCTTGACAGACAAGAAATGCTGGCAAGAAGAACCTAAATAAATAATGCAGATAAGAACCAGCTCATGGCCTCAGTGAAGTGGTCAAATACTCATTAGAAGCCTCACTTCAGGTTATTCAGCTGGTGATGCCAGGCAGAACAGAGCAGAGATGAGAATGGACACTCCAGATTTTAGAGCCACAGAATCATAAAGTTTGGGAAAGGCCTGTAAGATCAGCAGGTCCAGCCATTTACACCTCATTGGGAGTGCAAAACCTTCTGGGAGGAGCTCCTGACGGCCTTGGCTGGTTTGGGGTCAGACTCCAACAGATTAAGATTTTAGGTTAGACATAGATTTTGTACTTATCACCTTACTTCCACCTCGACAGGATGAGAGGGAACAGCTTCAAGTTGTGTCAGGGAGGTTGAGATTATATATTAAAGTACATTTCTTCAGCCAAAACCTTGTCAGGCATTGGAACAGGCTGCCCAGGACAGTGGTGGAGTCACCACCCCTGGAAGAGACTCGACTGAACTTCTGAGCTTCCCTATTTTTCTTGCAACTCATGGAATGCATCAATATGAAATATTTATATTGGCCACCCATAAAACCCTGCTGTTTGCTCTCCATAGAACACCATTGGGGTGTAGAGAATACTGCAAATATTCACTTTTAATGATCTGCCTGGACCTGAGGGGTTTGAGAAGTGTTCTCTCCTACAGTGGTGATTCTGTACCACATACCCATGGCAGCACCAGTGGCATTGGGGTTACATCCATGGATTGCTTTGAATGATTCATTATCCTGATTTCCTGAGTTTTTATAAATAATGGCAAATTGCATGGAAACACTGCTCATACAACCCACTTCTCACTGCAGTGTCCTCCACTGGAAGTGTCAAAATACAATTCCTGAGCATTCCCTTAGCACACAGACAGATAACTAATCCTCTTTATACCTATCAATGTCCCAAAATATGAATTTCACATCATCCAGTTTTCTGCACAATAATTTTGCAGATTCTATGATGATCATTGAAAATTAAAAATAAATCTGTGAAGGTGCTACTTAGAAGAGAGCAGGAGAGAAATCAGCTCCTCCTCTCTCATTTGCTGAAACTCAGTTTAATGCCCTCCCATCATCAGTATTTTAGAACCTCAATTTTGCTTGTCATGCTCCACACCATGAGCAAACCTTTGTTTGGGCCCCTCCAGTGAGGTAATTGCCCAAACCCCATTTCATTTGTATGTTTTGTATCAAAACATCTCTACTCATTTTTAAGGTCAAGATTGATAATCTTGAAGATTTATTATTATTGATAAAATAAGATGTTCCCTTGCATAGCTCATCATTACTATTAATTACATATTTTTCCTTTAGCAAGTGGCAAAAATGATCTGTGGGAAGGGGACTGATAAGAACACTGGCACAAGGTTTATTAATTATCATTTTAATTGGTAATTATTCACTTTTATGGGTTACTTTTCTCTTGTACCCTGGAAATGCCGTGATGACTTGAAACTTTGGACTTTGTCTTGTTGGCTGTGGCCCCTTGTCCATTAGCCATCCCCAAAACTTTGGAGTCTGTATATATAACAGTGGGAGACCTAATTAGCTGCATGATTTTCATGGAAAGTCATTAAAACTCAGCTCTAAACATTGCCAGAAAAATTAATTTTTTTTTAAACAAGCAATTAGTAGTAAATCCTGGAATCCCTACTCTATATGAGATTTGCCTTCCATTGGATACACAGATGCTCCAAGTATTGCAGGAGAAAATAAAAAGCTACTGAATTATCCTTCAAAAGATCCTGATCTCTTATGCTTTTATCTTATCTGAATACTAGTGAGCAGACCAAATCAGATTAAAGGGGGAGTGTTTGTCTCTTATCCTTCAGACTTGGTGAAATCTGGGCTTATCTGCTGAGTGTCAGCTATATTTGTGCTTCAAATTCCAAACATCTGTTTTGGAGCAGTGCTTTTGTTTTTTATTAACCTCCATCACAGCCCAGCATCTGGGCAGGGATTCAGGGTCAGAACTCTCAAAACCTTCAACACACCAAGTGTGGAATGATGGCAGAGTTGTGTGGGCACCTCCGAGTGGGAAGGGGCGATCTGGGTACAGCAAGAACAGCTTAGTGCCAAATTCATTGCTGTTCTCTTCTATTTCCCTGCAGGCTCTTTCATTCCTAGTGGGAACTTGTCCTCCTGACATCTTCATGAGGAATTGTGGCTGCATCATCACGGTACCGTTGACTTTCCAGCTATTTTTGTGGAGAAACTGTAATTCAGGTGAACGTGAAATGATAAACAGACCCTTAAACTGCAGCATCCCACGGGGGTAAATACTACCTGTAAAAACCAATTTAATTTCTGAGATTATGTAATATTTATTTCTGAAGGAGGAGATGCCCAAAACTGAAACCAAAGTAGACAACGTGGTTTAACTGAATTAACTGGGTTTGAAATACCACCACCATTGAAGCTGAAATAAAGTTTATAAGTTTATCCCCTATGGCAATAACAGATGAAGTAAATGTTCTCTTTGTTTAACTACATATTGCTTTGCTCAAAAATTGTAGCTTATTTTGACACAGATTAATTATGAGCAATTATTAATTTAAACTATCAATACTATAATTTTAATTAAAAATATTATTAGTTTAAAATTTGTTTTTAGGAAGGAAATTTTGGAGTTTTTTTTCAAGTTAGAATAACGAACATATTTATGAGCTCTTCCTTCTTACTACTCTGAAGAATTATATTAAACCCCATGATGGCACTTTGTGATGTGGTTTAGTGGGCATGGTGGTAATCAGTCAAAGGCTGGACTTGATGGATTTGGAGATATTTTCCAAACTTAATGACTCCATGATATTCTGCAGAAGTAGCTGCTTTGTTGCTTGTGGTGTTCAGGATGCCCTTTGCATGCTTTCTGCTGTTTGCAATGTCAATAATTTTAAGGTCAGTGTATTGCAGCAGTTGAAATTGTGTTTCTAAACTGCTTCACAGCATGATGCCAGCCTGCCAGTGTGGGTTTCCAGTCCAGGGAAAACAGAAGTGTCTTTTCCAATTTTCAGGTGACTTTTGTGGTCAGATCCATATGTAGGTAAATAATGTAAATTCTCAAGTTACCCAGAGAAGCTGTGGCTGCCCCTGGATCCCTGGCAATGTCCAAGGCCAGGTTGGAGCAGCCTGGGACAGTGGAAGGTGGAACTGAATGGGCTTTAAGGTCTCTTCCCACCCAAATGATTCTGGGATTCTAAAATCTAAATTTAGCTGGGAAAAACAAAACAAAACAAAACAAAACAAAATAAAACAAAGCAAAACAAATCAAAACAAAACAAAACCTCAGTATCTTTGTAACTCTTTGGTTGATTTGGGGTTTTTCTTCATTGAACTATGTGTGCCAGACCAGAAAATCTCCAACTGCTGTCCCTTTGTGACTCATGGCTATTTAACTCACTGAATGCTGTTGGCCAGTTCCCTTGTTTCAAGGTATTAAATCAAAGTAAGACTGTGGGGCATTCACAAACTTCCTTTGAATCTTGCACCACTAAACAAAAAAGACAAGAAAATATTTCATACCTGTGTCGTGCTGACGTGCAAAGCACAATCAATTATTTTGGTGCATTTGAAAAATGCAACTAAAGAATCTCATTATAATAATTTTGCATAAAAACCATGCAGTTCTATTATCGACTGAAGAGACTTTTGCACAGCTTTGTTTGCTCAATATGGTTTAACAAACATCCTGAAGATGTAATCAAATGCCATTAGCAGGATTACTGTTCTTTCCTGTCCATCGTTGGTAGCAGGACTCGGAAATATTTGTGGTGGCATCAGAGAGATTTCCAGATGCTTAAGCATTACCTGTAAACCAGGAAAGGACATCCCAAAATTCTCAACTGCTTTAAATGATGTCCTGTGTCCCTGAAAGTGCTTGAAGGATGCAGATGTTAAGGGCTATCAGTGGGATCACTGCAGCTCCAGGCAGCTTTGTACTGTGCTTTCCAGAATTGTCTGAGAAGGGGTTTGCTTTCAATGAATGTCTTGTCAGAGAATGTAGCTGAAAGAACGCAGTGTTTTGGTGCAGTAGAACCACAGAGTAACTTGAGCTGGAAGGGACCCCCAAGGATCATGGATTCAGCTCCTGCCCCTGCCCAGACCCCCCAACAGTCCCACCCTGGGCATCCCTGGCAGTGCTGCCCAAACTCTCCTGGAGCTCTGGCAGCCTCAGGGCCGTGCCCATTCCCTGAGGAGCCTGTTCTCCTGACTCAGACTCACCTGGCCATCCACCAGAACACCCAGGTCCCTCCCTGAGGCCGATCCCCAGCCTCTCACTGCCAGTCTGAACGTCCAGGGTGCCCCACCCCAGATGCAGAATCCAGCACTTTCCCTTGCAGAACATCACACCATTGGTGATTCACAGCCCTCTCATTTGTCGAGGTCTTTCTGTTTGATGTGATTTGGAGAAGGGAGCAATTGTGACACCGAATTTCAACAAACCTTTTGCCCCTAAGCATCTCCTGTGCAGTGAGAGCTCTGGGAATCCCTTGCTGTATTAGCAGATATTGTGTTTCCATTGCTTGTGCAGCACTGGCCCAAACAAGCTGTCTCTGATTCCTACAGGGACCCCAACCTTTCTTATTGCTTCATTTGGGGGATGGATATGCCAGCACTGCCTCGGCTGCTGTCAGGGATTTGGGAGAGGATTTATTGTGGTCACTGCTGCCAGTGGGCTTGAAAACAGTTCCTTGTGAGGCAGCAGAGAATAAATACTGTGGACAAAATGCCTGTGAGCGCTTATGCAGCAGGAACAAACACCTGGTGCCACATCTCCCAGCTGTGGTCAAGATGGACTGAAGTGCTGCTCATACCCTTCATCAGTGAGCTTATTAAGGCAGGGTCACACTGAAGGAGAAGTGAGCAAAACACCTACTTTGTTACTTTATATGTTGCAAAATTCTCTCTACTGGCTTTTCATTATTTTCCTCCCATTCTATTACAAAGGGGTGAGCTTTGAGCAGTGTCACTGCACCCAGCGCTTCAGGAAGGGTTTTAGTCCATGAAGAGCAGAATAAAGTTATCCTGTACAGGATTTAGCACAATTATAACATGCACCAGTTCTTGAAGTGTATGCGTGCAAGTCTTTGCTTGAATTAATTCACACGAAATATTCAATGTTATAATCCTGGATTCTTTGCTTAGAATCACCTCAGTGATAATGAGTGGCCATACAATGAGTTTTCACTGTGAGCTGGCCACAGAGCATGGCTGTCCCACAGGATCCACCTCAAGGCCCAGTGTGTAATTTGCTTCTAAAATTCAGACAGTGCATTTATTTGTACTGAGGTGAGAGTGAAGTTGGGTGGTTTTTTTTTTTCTTTTCGTGCCTGTTTGCATAAATATCTGAAGAGAAGCCAGACACTGGAGTTGTTATATGTAGTTGGAAGATTTTAGAATGTTTTTGCTTGTTTAGATCCTCAGTGTCATTTAAAAGTAGTTCAGTAGTTTCTGCAGTGTTTAACCAGAGGATGCTCCTGGCAAACCCATCACAAACAGTACTTCAACCTTCAGGTACAGCAAAAATTGGTGCTTTAAGGGGCATTTCTTACTTCTACCTGCTGTTATCAAAGCAACCCCTTCCTTTAAAGCTGAGGTCCCATCAGATGATGTGCCCACACCCTTATTTCATCCCCCAGTGGAATGTGCCAGCCCTGCTGCAGTGAAGGGAGCCCCACACTGCACTTCCAGCACACAGAAATTTCAGGGTGATGTCTCTGCTGCCTTTAGAGAGCTCAGAGAGCTCTCAGAGAGCCCCAGCACATTTTCCAGGCTGGAGCAGGTGCCACAGTCAGGTTATTACATAACTGTGGCTGCAGAGGAAGTGCTTCCTGACATTTTTGTGCCATATGAGACCTGAAGTCCACGGAACAAGCTGCACAGTGTGTTAATTCTTGTTACATCAGGTTAGAAGAGGACCAACCTGAAAGCGCTTTTTGCTGTCATCACACATAGGAATAACTGCAAAAAAGAACTGGTTCCTGCAACTGGGGAAGCATCCTGGGGGAACTGAAGCCTAAGGTGCCTGTCCAAACCAGCAAGGGCAGAGCATCTCAGCGTGGCAGTGTCCAGTGAGCATGTGCAGCTTGGAAGGGTTGGAGAAGTGGCATTTTTAATTAGAGAGTCACAACGACAGCATGGGCATAGCTAAAGGATCCCTGGTTCCCTGGGGAGCATTGCTGCAGCCTTCCAACAGCTCTGGGATCAGAGCAGATCCTCCTCTCTGTGCCCAGGACATGGGACACAAACTGGAGCTCAAACACTGCATCATTTCACAACTGCACACCATTTCATTCCTTTTATTTCATTCCTTTTATTTCAGGGCAGTTAATGCCACTGAGGATGCAGGTGAAGGCTTTGACTACAAACCTTTACTATTGACACCATCCCTGGAAAATGCCCCTCATTCCCTTCCTTGTCCCCTGCCCCTCCAAGAAAGCACACTGATGATTACTTTTCCAGCTACAATTATCTGGTTTGCAAATTGAAGTCAAGGCTCTGAAAGGTTTGGTGACAGCAAAAACTCACTTCAGACTGTTCAGCAGGAGGACAATAAAACAATATTCCAAAGCAGCCTTTGTATTGGCTCATCTATGGTATGTTTGCTTTTTGATGTCTCTTCAAAATAATGGCATTATTTATGAAAAGAGATAAAAACTGGCCCCCAGTGCCATAAGACTTTGATTTACTGTATATAAACTAAAGTCATAAAGACAATTGGACACTTTAAAAGAAGCTATGAAAGGAGAAGTTTTTACATTTTAATATGAAAATCATAAAAAAAAATACCTTTTATTTGGCTGCATATTGTCCACAGTAAATTTCATTATTGTTGTCCAGCATCCAACTTGTTACTTCTAATCGGGCACCTTTATTTTATATTTTTTACATGCTCAATAACTCTTCAAATTGCTCTCACCAGATGAAGAATGCCATGCCCTTTAAGGCACTTTCCTTCTGTGGAGAAGAACTTCTCGAGCAAGTTTCCCAAAATTGTGAAAGCCTCCTGATAGCAGTAATTTTAAAGAATGACAGTATAGGTGGAATATTCCTGTCTTTTTTCATTTCTTTTTAACCATGTGTTACATAATGTCTTTTTATTATATTCGAATCTTTCATTTTTGAGACTAACTGCACATGAAATCCTGGGCTTCTCAAGCTCCTTCTGCCATTTGGACTCAAAGTGAAGCAATTTTTCCAGCATCATTTCTCCTTTTTTATCTTGTCTTTCCATCAGCTTCTCCATTAGCTCAATTATAGGCCTGCTACAATTTTTACTGCTATTATTGTGTGTGGACTATTAAATCATTTGCTATTCTCCAAAACATATTTGTGCATAAAGGTCTAATTTTGAAAGGTTGAAAGCTCACCCCAGCGTTATCACACTGATAATCAATGAAGTAATTGCATAAAATAAGCCAGTATAAGATGCACAGTAATTCAGCTTTAGGGATGCAATCTATTTGTGGTTATAAAAGATATTTGTTTATATGGTTGGTTATTCTTCTCCCTACGATTACCTTGAGAGTTTCAATGTGGAAATAAAGACAGCTAAGGGCATAATGTGAGGCAGGGATGTAAAATTCCCATCATTTTGTTCATCGGGTGATTTAATTGGCGTGTTTTAATAAATTGTGTGGTGGCCAAGTGAGGAGGGTTTGAGCCATGCTGATGCCTTAGGATTTTAGCTTTATACATTTTCCAAACCCTGCACTGCCTTAGTGTGTAACTCTAAACTCCATATGGAATGGTAGGTACTGCTGTCACATTTTGGTCAGACACAACAATTCCCCTGGGCCTGAGATTCAAGGACATCCTACAGCCTCAGGCCCTGAAAAGTATTAACAAATGAGAATTTGGGGAGAAAACTGAGGGAATGTGACTTCATTACCTGAAGCTGTAATTGGAGGATTAACCTCTGATATGCTAATGGACCAAACTTATAATTGTCTGAAAAACTCTTGACCATCATCCATCTTGGGTGTAGCTTCTGGAAGGCTTTTGGCTGCCCAAGGTGTATCTATTGAAGGCCTTCAGTGAATACCTGCTTTTACTCTCTTAATCTCACCTAGCTTCTGTTCTAGGTAGCCAGTCCAAGGCATCAGTGCCCTCAGTGCAGTCTGTCACCCAGCCCAGGGGTGCTGACAGAGGGAGGTGCTGCAGATGTGTCCCCAGGCAGGGAGACCTGGGGGGGGGTGAGGATTCAGCAGCCACTCCCCACCACAGCAGCTTCCAGGTGTCCAAAGGAGCCCCAGGGGCTGGAATTCCCTCAGCTTCACCTTTCCCCTGCCCTCTGTTGAGGTGCAGAGGGTTCCTGGACACGTGGGAGCTGCTGCCATCCATCAGCTGCTGCAGCTCTGCCAAAGGCCTGTGCAAGCAGCAGGGGACGTCATTAGCACAGGAGGATTAATTACTCTGCAGCGGGGGGACACGTACAGAACTGTGGAGTGTTTTGGTTTCCCAATAAAGATGTAGAGTGGGTGGAATTATCTGTTTGTAAGCAGAAAACCAATGAGGTTCAAATTTCTTAAAGAGCTGGGAAGTTCTGTGAGAGGTTTGAGCCAAGTGGATGCACGGAATGAGTGGTTCTAGTTGTGCTCAGCAGGTAAAAGACAGGAAGTTTGCAGAGTGTAGGAACCACTCTAAAACTGGGGATAAAGTGATTCTGGACTTGCATGATTCATTGCAATATTCATTGCAAACAACAGGTATTATTCTTTCATGAATTAGCCAATTCTCTCCTTTTTTTTCCAGTTCAGTTCAGCTCTCAGGCACAGGGTGGGATTGTTGGAGTGTCTCTGTGAAGTCCACGGGTTGGACTTCATGGTGCTCGTTGGTCCCTTCCAACTTGGAATATTCTATGACTCTAACCCTTCCAACCCATGCCATTCCATGACTCCATGATTTTTGAGTGACCCTTATGTCTATTATTTCAGTGTATTTCCCAGAGGCTCCCCTGACATTTATACACTTTCCACTTCATTTTCACCCATAGAAAATAAAACTTCATAGAAATCCAAAGGTAGAATTTGACCATGTTTTACACAGTCTCTACATATTAAATAATTGTGCCCTGTATAAGCACAGGAAAAAAATGGCAAAGAGTCTGATTCTAAAACTGAAGTATAAGAATCTCTTTGGCATTTGTCTTACTTAGCAATGATACAATTTCTTCAGGTAAGGGGCCAGTTATTTCAGAATCAGTGAGCATTTGAGCAGTTGGGGCACATTGCTCTGCAAAGATATGTTTTGTTCCCCATGTATAAAAGCCATAATAGCAGGTCTTCCCCCTTACTTAATGACTTAAGTAAAATTTATAGAAGGTGTTAAGCCACTAAACACAGGTTGATGAGCTCATTGTTTTATTTGTGATGATATAACAAGTGTAAACATCCTCTACAGCTGAAGATATATTACCATGAATTATATTTAACAGCTTGGTATAAAACAACACATTATATCTTCCCATCTCTTATGGACAGTGTTTATATTCCATTAAAGTCTGTACTTTAATTTTCATGGTGTTTCAAGGTATTGGCTTCTGCTCTTGGCTGTTCCTCAGCAGACAGGGATGTACCCACACAGAGTAAAGAGGTTTTGTAATGTGAGGTGCAGGAATAAAATCTGAGCATCAGGTTATCACTTCACAGAGTCACAGAATGGCCTGGGGTGGAAGGGACCTCAAAGCCCACCCAGTGCCACCCCTGCCATGGTCAGGGCCAGCTCCCACTGTCCCAGGCTGCTCCCAGCCCCAATGGCCAAGCTGGCCTTGGCCACTGCCAGGGATCCAGGGGCAGCCACAGCTTCTCTGGGAATTCCAGCCCCTCTCCACCTTCCCAGGGAACAATGAAGAATCAGAAATAGCTGCTCAATGTCAATGTATGTGTTGGGTTAAAACATAAATGCAGCTTCCCTGCTTATAAACCTGCAGGTGTTGCAAGCTGGAGTTGCATAATCCCCAATCCATACCTCAAGGGTGAAATTCTGCCCTTTATGCCATTGATTTCTGTGGGCTTGTAGTTTCTCCAAAGATGAATAATGTTGGAACAAAATGGTAGTGTTAAGCAGTAAAGTATCATCACTAAGAGGGTTTGCTCATAAAGGTCAAATAAGAATATGTCACCCCTCTTTGATTAATAGCTCGTGGTGTTAGTAGATATTGATTGCATTTAAGAGCCTGTGGGTAAGAGGCAATTTAAGTTATCTTCAACATCTTCAGAAGAAATAAGGTTCCTGTGAAAGCAGAACCCAGCAGGGGCCGTTGCTGTGAATGCAGCCTGAGGAAGGGCAGAGAGCAGAAGGGATTTACCCATTAGGTACAAACCAAACTGGCTCAGCTATCAGCTGCCCCCCATCTGCTCTGCCCAGCCTCTGGTAGCAACCCCAGCACTGGGATTGACCAGCAGTTTTCCTTTTTACCACTCAAATTAAAATCAGAGTGTAGTCCTCAGCTTTTGGCATCTCAATGTATAATATTTTCTTCAAGTATTGTAGGACAAAATAACCAAAAATACACCACCTTATCAGCGAAGGCTTCTGGACAATTTGTCACTCATTTATGTTTTATTTATGGTAGTAAAAATTTACCACTCTGGAGCTGATGCATAAGAATGATCTGCACTCATTAGATTTTGTCTTATTCATTAAACTGTAACAGCTTCAGATTTAGGATTTCCTTGGTACAAAGTTGGCAGACTTTAGGAAATCTTGTGTAGCAAAACCGAGCAGGGAGACCCCAGATCTTTGCTTCCAGAAGACAAAGCTGTGCTGAGAAAAGAGAGGTGAAGGATTTTCTCCCCTTTTTAACCAACTCTCTTTGCAATTCCATGCTGGAAAGCATGTTACCCAAGGGGAAAGCTATTTTTGTCCAGGTTGGGTAGTGGGAAAGTCAGGCACTTTTAACACTCACTTCTCTTTGCAGAAAATAATCTAAAATCTACTGTTCTGCCAGTATTGAGAGATCTACTGTGTGTAAATGGGGGAATACAGAATTATAAGCCAATAATTGGCTTTTAATGCAGATATGCATTTTCCAAAGGTTATTTCCACGAAGAATCAAACATGGTCACTACGGTTTTTGAGAGAAAACTCTCACAGAGTTTCTGGTTTATAACCTCCTGGCATTTCACAGCTACAGTCCAGGTGTACTGGGCATTAGTCTTTGGAAGGTGTTTTCAAAATAAACCAAGGTTCATGGGGAGAAAATTGGGGGTTTTTGGAAGGGAAAGAGCAAATGTGAACAAGGAAACTCCCCAGATATGGCACAGGCACGTGTTACTTCATATCTGCACCAGTTTTAAGGTATGAAGTATATTAACATTTAGTTTTATACCAGTAATTCAATCTTTGTGGTCAGAATCAGCTTGTTTAATTGGCTTGAGTTCTCCCATCCCAAAAAAACATTCCCATGAGCTGACGCAGTAAGATTTTGTGCTTTCCCCAGTGTTTTCTCAGCCTGGCTGGTTCAATTTGAGAGGTTATTTTAAAAGTTTATTTCTGATGTTTGGGAGATATGAATGCCTGCATGCAGATGCCACTTCTCCAACGTTTAAAGATAATATTTGGGAAAGGAAATCACACTTTGCATTCTGCCTCACTAATAAATGTCATATCTCATTTAGAGTTCCTCACATGGCCCAAATTGTGCCCTGTAAACTGATTTCATAGGAGCAAGTTTGGTGCTAAGAGCACAATGGAAACTTTTCAGTGCTTTATTCTATCACACCAACAGCTGAACTCCTACTCAGTTTTGTCAAATAAACCAACCACAAGTGAAAAGTAAAATAAATTATAAAAATTCTGCCTCTAATAAAAGTGAGGCAGAAGCTGGTTGCATTTTGGGGTTTGGAATACAAATGTGTCCACACCCCAAGCTAAACAAAGGGATGTACATCATCCCTTTGTCCTGATGCAGCTCAGGATTATTTATTTAGATGAACAATAGGCCATTGGTCTGAAAACCAGCAACTTTTGGAAAGCAGATGAATTCCACCAAAAAATGGCACAAGTTTGAAAGTGCAGCCTCATCTTCATGCCTTCAGAAAAAGTACAGACTCATGAATTATTTTGTGTGTTATGTCTTTTAAATATTTCCTGGATCCAGCTGAGAAAGACAGCAACTCGCAGTGATAATCTGATAAGACTTTCAATTTCTATGAATAACTGCAACTGTTTAGTGAGTTCCTCTCATGAATTAAGCATTTTTGCTTAGATTCTGATTATTTTCCACCTTTCATTACTAATGTACTATCAAATCATTGTGGGAAAAAAAAAGCAAGACTGATAAACATTTAACATCAAGGAGGTGTATTTATTTATTTATGAATTTTTTGAGCACAAAGGCAATGAGAGTACTGACAAATTTCATGTTTCATTGACAAGTTACTTTGAATTTCAGAATATGCAAGTATTTAAAACAACAATTTACTCCCAAGAGTTTTGGCATGCCAAAGACAAATGAATCATGCATAAGTACTAATAAGGTTTCCAATCTGTCAGTTCTGCTTTCTCTGCTGCTCCCATGATTTCAGTTTGGGTTGATTGGATGTGTTTTAATTTTTAGGCATTTCCTTTGAAGTGATGAATGATGGCCACAGGTACCAATATCTGTTCACAGGCCTGGACAACCTGAGCTGCTGGGAGCTGCCCCTGCCTAGGGCAGGGCTTGGGACAAGGGGATTTTTGGAGGTCCCTTCCAACCCAGGCCATTCCATGATCCTGTAACCCATCCCACAATAAAGTCTTGGAGTGACATTTACCTGAGGATTCCTTGCTAAGGAATGACACAGAGTGGTTTTTCCAGACCCATTTCCTGAGCAGGAGATGATGGTGATGATTTTCTAATCCAAACCAGTTTGCTCATTCAATAGTATCCCATAATCACACTGAAAAAAATATCTGTAAATGTCAACAGAATTATGGATTCTTTGATTAATAGAGACCAGATGAATTCCATTGGGAATTTCCTTTTGTGCATGTGAGTCATTTAATAATTCAGAAGTTTCTCAGGAAAGATCACTCTGTTTAACAAGCCCCAGAGTTATCCAAAAGAGTAGCACAGATTATCCTGAAGGATAATTAGGCATTTCACACAAGAAAATTAATATTCCAAGGCATAGACCAGGGCAGTAGTTAGCAAAGCAACTGGAATTTGTTGGAGTCATGGGAGAGCTGCTTATCTTGTATAGATCTCTCATATGCAAAAAGCCAGAAGTTTTATTGTTATAGATATCCATCTTCAGAATTGGATTGTTATTGTTGTAAAATGTGAATTCTCCTCTGACAGTGGGTGGTGGTTGATTGCCTCTGTTTCCTGGTGAGATTGTCCAAATATGACTGGAACAGATATATATAGAATTTAGGAATACTGAATATCAGGATTTGGGTAATTCTGGTCCAACACAGCAGGGCGAGTCAATATTTCAGCTCCTCACTTGCACTGTGGGTAACAACAGAAAATAATGGGAAACATTCTGGGGAGTTCACAACAAGGAAAAAAAAATGCTGAGTTCAAAAGAATTTTGGATTTTAAATTTATTAATTAAATTCTGCCTCCTCTGTCTCCACTCCCAAATGAAGGTACTGTACAAAACTCTATTTATTTTCCACATGTGCAGTGTTAGGGTCATATCCAGAGCCAGTTTCTCCAAAGGAAGCAATGGATTATTGCACAGGATAAGCAACTTTTCCTACTAAAGATTATTTACATTGCAAATAGTCACAGCTGATGTTTAAAAATAGCAAGTGTGGTGTGAGGCATTTTTGATACCAATCTGAAAGTGGGAAGGTTCACAGGGGGGACAATTTTGATTTGTTCTCCAGAGATGAGGGCCCCAGTTCTGGGAGGTGCCACAGGGCTGTAAGGAGATGCTGCTGTGGGAGCACTTTCAGCTGCCCCTTGTCCATAGCTGGGCTGTATTTCAGAAGAACATCCTGAGATGCAAAAAAATAACCCAAAAAAAATCAGGATTAGGCAATAATAAATATTTTTTATCTCAAAGAACAAACACAAATATTCAATTCCTTAATAACAACCATAAACTTCTAAACCTGCAAAGCTGGTACAAGTTTAGGGATGGGAGATTGAGCTTCAGCCTGAGTATTTTGGGTTTCTCTTGTTATTGACCTTAGCAGGGAATTTACTCTGAGTTCTGCAAAAGGAACAGTTTGGGGGAAGAGGCATCTCCTCTGCAGACAGGTGCTGACATATCAACTGCAAACTGTACAGAAATACACTTGACAGTGCTTTTGTCTTGGGAATTTGTTACATTTAGTTTGTCTTCATATCATAATACTCTGATAAGTATAAATTCTCACATTAGGATTGTGGAAGACCCATTACCATCCATTTCCAAACTTTCTTCCAGTTCTTTGCTATTTTATCCTCCCCTTTCAACAGCACAGAATTTCCCCAATTTCTAAATTCTAATTTTGTCTCCTTCTGATGTCACCTCCTGAAAAAAAAAGTTCTTATTTCTGTGAGGCACAAGGTTACCAGTAGCTTTGATGTGAGTATTCCAAGCCCTCTTGTCTGAAGACAGTCTGCCAGCAGAGTTTAAGGATGGCAGAGTTTCATTACGAGGCCTTTGAAGTTCCTGAGGTACCACAAATGGCCGTTATTGAGAATTTGCCTTGATTATTATTTTTCCTGCCAGACTTTTAAGCCATACAATATCAGCTTTCTTTCGACTTTGCTGCTTAGTTCCTTTTATGGTAAAGCTTAATACAGTGACCATATGGAGCAGCTGAAAGGCTGCCAAGTGTTTAAATGACAAGGTTATAAATACAGAGACAGCACGGGGGTTTTTCCCCCCCTTAATGTATAGTCCTGTTGGTTTGAGCCAAAGCAGACAATAAATCAGAATGCATAACTTGTTTTGCCACTCACTTCATAGGCTTTTTATTTGTGATGTCACCTCCTGAGCAGCAGAGGGAAGTATTTGCAGTTTGGGGAGGGAATATTCCATGGGGGACACCTGTGAGAGCCAAAGGAAAAGTTAGACTTTGAGTTTTGTTTTACAGCAAGTTCCTACCGAAACTGAGTGGCAAAGGGACATCCCTTCTTCCTCAGCTTTGGTGCTGGGCCTTAGGCTGCCCTTGGTGCCTGGAGAGGCTGCCTAGGACAGGGGCTAGACACAGTTAGAGAACAAAGTGGGTATTTATTAAAAGGCCTTCAAAGGATTCACCTTGGGCAGTGCAAAACCTGGCCCAGGCTACAGCCAGGATGGATGACAGGTCATGAGTTTTCACACTTTTATAGGTCTGGTCCATCTGCATATTTGGGTTAATTGTCCAAACACAGCTCCAGGTAATGAAGTCCCATTGCCCCAGTTTTCTTCCCCCCCAGCTCGCTTTTGTTTGTACATTTTGGGGCCTGGAGCTGTGACAGTGGCCTTGGTTTTTGGGCTGGAAAAGCGTTGATTTGTCCAACTAAACTGTGAAGAGAACTTGCTAACATTCTCTATGAAGTTCAGAGTTCTATGCAAATGCAGTACAGAATCTGAAAAAGATGAGAGCTAAAACTTAAGGCATCACTCCCAGCCCTGACCTGCTCCTGTGGGTGCAGAGGAGCTGCCTTCTCTTGGCCTTTTTCTGCTGCAAGTGGGAAAGGTGCTCTGTGTGCCTGGATAGAGATTTCATGGCTCGTGTCTCCCAAACAGCAATCTCAGCTTGCTCTGGTCTCTGCTCTCCTGCAGCTCTTGTTGTTTTCAGGGCTCCTTCCTGTCACTTCCTGGACACTCCAGCACTTTGGGTTGGAGGGAATTAAATTGTTTGTGTGAGTGTCAGAGAGAGAAAAGCAAAGCAGGTACCTTGCAAGTGGAGGGAAAGGGATGCTGCTTATGAAAGCTGTTTTTCTTCTGAAGTAATTACAGCAGGAGAGATTTAAACCTTAAAAAGGAAAAGCTTCACATGCTCAGGTCTGTGTGTGTCATCTGCACTTTTGCTCTCCTAATGCACTGTGATATTTTTTGTTATCCAGATTTTATGGTTCTGTTTAATAAGAAACTTGTGGTCTGGTATTGTATCAGTAGGATGAATTAGAAATATATAAAGGTTTTCATTTTTTTTTCCAGAAGGAAATGGTTTTTCTCAGACACCCACTGCTGAGGAGAGCTGCCCTACCCGAGAAACACAGCTAAGGCAGAACCAGCACTCCTCAAAGTAATACTTTGGATTATTTGCAAACAGATGGCCAGAAACACAAACACTTTCCCTTACAATCATCACTTATCCCTTTGGCTGCCAATACTCCACTGCACACATCTTTGCTGCTCTGTGCTAATAACATCAGCTGAAAGGACTTGGAATGTCAGCCCTACCTGCTGCACCCCACGAGTGAGCTGCCAGCTGGGCTCTTTGAGGGAAGCTTTGTGCTTCAAGCATTAGGTTTGGGCTCTGGAGAGCTGTGTTGCTACCAGGGCTCTGCCACAGATTTCCTGTGTGCCCTTGAACAAATAACACTCTCACCACCTCAGCTGCCCATCTGTTAACACAGGCTTGGTAATTATGATGGGAATGAATTTCACTTTGTAACAGTTCTTAAGGTTGAAGACCTTTCATCAGAAGTGTGGTTCAAACTGTGGCCCTGGGGACAGATTCCATCTGAGAATGGAATCTCACATGGTGGTGCAGGACAAGGTGCTTTCCATGGTGTGATTGCTGAACTGCCAAAGAGTGACAGGAATGCAGGAACCTTAAAGCTGGGCTCAAACCATTCTGTTATTTTATTTTTATTTTTCAGAAGTCCCACACTGGCCTTCCCTGCCCCATCTCTTGACATGAGCATTGTGCTGCTGCTTCCCTCTGCAGCCCCAGCATCACTTATCTCCAGTGAGTTCATCCCAGGTATTACATCACCATTTATTCTCTGGCCTTTCTTTGATTCTGGGTGACTCTGAAAATTACCTACTTCTATATCTGCAGCTCTTCCCATCACAAAATGAAATTTTTTTAGCTGTTCTGTTTATGTGTAGCCTTAGTTACAGGAGCTGCTGCCTCACAGGACCAGGAGAATCATGGGGACAGAGCAAAGGAGCCAGGACCCAGAGCTGACAGGTGAGTGCTCTCTACACACCCAACAAACACACCTGAAAGTGGTAAATGACCCTGCACACCCAGCTGTTCACCTGCCTGCACTGAACAGTCACTGGCCAGATGTTTTCTGCAGTGAGCCAGGCTCTCCTGTCCTTCCCCTCATCCCAGTGGGAACCTGCCTTGCACAGATTAGTGCCCTGGCCAGGGCATCTTGCCTCACCAGGCTCTGTGCACCTGCTGTGCCATGAAATCACCCTCATTTCAAGTATTTTCTCTCTGGTTTCCTATTAATAGCTTTCACTATAGACATTATTTTTGTTTTCTAAGGAGAGCTTTGGCAGAATTACAGGGTTTTTGTCTGTGTTTATCACTGAGGTATCACCAAGAAAGTCACAAGTCTGGCAGCCCAGAGCTGAAGGAAGGTGGTCAGCAGGCCCCCCACTCAAAATTGCTTTAAAAATGGGTTATCTTGGAGGAGGATGTGGGAGGGAAGTGGACAGTGCAGTGGTTCTGGAAATGCTCTGATTCCACAGGTAAAATCATGGCTTAGATTATGTACGTTTGTTAGATTTAGTTTGTCTTCTAGAACACTCTGGTGGGTGTAAATGATCTCATTGGGATGGTGGAAGACTCATCACATCCATTTCCAAACTCTTCCAGAGCAGCAGAAATGTTCAAGGAGATGATGTGACACCCACTATCAAAATGTATTGTATGGAGGATGGAGACTCTCATTGCTCTCTAAAAATGCTTTTGTGTGGTTGGTGCTGTGCTGCCATTTTATCTTCTTTTTCTGTGTGTTAGGGAATAAAAAGTTGTCCTTAGCCAAGTGTTTTCCTGCTGGATTTTAAATAGACTGGGGTTCAACTGGGTTTTGGTTCACAAGTCACTTAGCACTTCAGGGGGAAACTGTCTGCATATGTTTGCATCTCCTGAGTTTTGCTCAGAGTTTCAGATTCCAACAAAACTGAGAGCCCAAAGGAGAACCCAGCTTGAACTGCCAGCACGGTCTGACTTGGGGTTGGAACTATGCAAAATCTCTATATTTAGTTTGGTTTCAAATAGCTACACTAAGTCCTTATGCAGATCCCAGGAGGTGTTTTAAAGTTTGCTCAGTACTCACCCCAAGTTCCCCTGAAATATTTGGCAATTTCAAAGTTTTCTATAGCGCTTGCCAAAATTTTAGGTCTATAAGAAAACCTGATATAAGCGTTTTTCTCTCTCCCTGCCCCCTCCAAATCATTCCACTCAAGTAACCCACAAAGAGCCAAGGCAGAGAGTGAGCTGTGTCTTTCTTGTAGAGACAGATGTGGAGTGAAACCCTGGGAGATTGCAGCCACAGTTCCTCCTTTCACTCCCACACCACTTCTCATTGATTGCAACAATATTTTCTTAAGTAATAACTGGCTCTGACCTTGGCACCTCGTCCTCTGGAAGCTTTTGTCTGGATCTCTTTACAGAGAAACAGCTCAGAACAGGCTGTGATGTGAATAACCGTGGAATGTTTTCCTTGAGCTGGGCTTACCACATGGAGAGCTGCAGCGAGGCCCATAGATTACTAAAAATAATAGCCTCAAACTATTCCAGTGTCGTTTGTTCATTATTAAGTCTATTACCTCTGCAATGAGGCTGCAATGCTCAGGCCTTTCTGGTTCTGTGCAGAGCAGTTTATTAATGGTGCCTTTGTTTCAGAGGGATGGCACAGGGAGCTGAGCCCAGGACTTGGAGCTGCTCAGCAGCGATGAAGCAGCTACTTGGTGCTGTTTAATATCTTAAATGACTCCATGCCCATAAATCAGCCAGCCATAAATTATGTTTAATGCTGAAAAATAACCACCAAGCAAACAGATCTTTAACCTGTAAATGTTAATTCTGTTTGTTAATACTTAGTGGCTCCAGCAGTGCTCGGAGGCTGCACGGGCTATTATTCATTTTGACTCCACTCCAACCCTGTTTCAGAAAAGCCTTTCCTAGATCTCCCTAAAAAAAATGGGAGCTGCCTCAGGGCACCCACCAGCAAACAAAACTGTGGGAATGGCACAGTACCAAATTCAGCTCCTACCTGCCCTGCCCGGCACAGCTGCCCTGGTGGGTGGGGTGGGACAAGAAGCAGCAGCTGGGAGCTGAATCCCAGCCGTGCCCCTGCCCATGCTGCTCACTGTGCTGGGCTTTTGCACCTGTTTGGCCCTGGGATGGAGCAGCCACACTCCCAGAGCCACTGGAGCCAGCCCAGGTGGCTCTGGGCACTGTCACCTGCCTGTGATGCTGAGCTCTGTGCCAGCATGGGGTGAGGGCCACGCTCACTCCTGGCTGCCTGAAGGGAAAGCAGGAGACAATCCAGGCTGAAAGGAGAAGGTTTATTCCCTTCCCCCCCCGTTTCATTTATCTCAGCTCTGTGTCCCTCCCCTTTCCACATCCACTCTTTCCGTACAGCTACAAAACTCCCCTTTTTAAAATATTTTTGGCTTTGTGTGGGGTGGCTTAATTCTCCTTTATATCAGCCACATGATTTTATTCCCACAGGTGGATGTTGGAGAAGGCTCTTGGCTGCAGGATGGGGACAAGGCAGGGAGGAGCAGAACATCCCATCAGGGATGCCTTTCCTGCCAGCTACAGCTGAACTGTGCCTGCATCCTGCTCTGCTTTGCTGGTGCACAAGTCATTTCGTGGGTCAAATCCTGGATGTCTGATGCTCCTTTAAATGTTTCATTTTGATTTAAATCAGCGAGGGGGTGATTCAAAATATTCAAGCGCACGTCATTAGGTGTCTGTTTATCTTTAAAACTCTACTATTGAAATATTTATAGTGTAGAATTATGGAATTGCTTGGGTTGGAAGGGACATTAAAGATCATCTGCCTCCAACCCTTCTGCCATGGGCAGAAATGCCATTTATATTGTCTAGAATATTTTCTGTTTCCAATTCTGTTGAAATCATTCTCTCCTGGAGTAAAACTAATTTTCACTCTGAGTCCTGGCTTTCTTTGTTCCTTCTAGGCAATAGAAATATCAAAGAATTTACAAGGTAAAATAATTTTGTACATCAAAAAGCCAGCTGGACTTTAAATCTATTTTGCATTTGATTCTATTTTATTATTTTGTCCCTGCATTTCACTTAAATACAAAGGTTTGGAAATGAAGTTGGTGAAAAGATGACAAAAGTCTGTAGCAAACTTTGCAATTAAATATTTTATCTTCATTTGAGCAATTGAAAACAGTAGCTGATGCTGCACATGTGAGTGTGTTTATTCTTACTTTGGTAAAGGACCATTTCTGGGGAAAACACGTTTATACCTATTTCCTATTTCTGATAATTGCCCAGAAGTCCAAACCATGAAGCTGAAGTTTGTTCCTTGTTGAGATGTAAACTCTATTATCTATATATTACTTTAGTGGGTAATTTTTTTGTGACAAAAATTGACTATCTATGAACTAAAGGAGGCATTTTCATTCTGAAAGTTGAAGTATTTACATAAGAAAGAATTATCAGTACAGTTGCATTTCATTACATAAGATAAAATGATGTTGAAATAAAGATAGGCCTTGATCTAAGCTGCTGTCCAGCAACAAGAAAATCACATTCATATGTCTATTTTTAAAAAAGATAACAGTTCAAAAAATATCAGAGAATAGGGAATAACAGAGGAACTGGGCTGACAATAAAATGTAAGTGGGAATCAAATGTTAACATTCTACTTATCAAACTCTTACAAGCAGAAGAGAAGGTGTAGAATGGTAATTAACACCCACTCATCACGTTCTTCTGGAAGATTAAAGAACAGGTCCTAGCCCCAGTACTTACCTTTGCAAATATAATCTCATCAGTTCATCTGATTCCGAAGAGAATGAGGTTTTATGTCACCTTCCTCAGGCAGGTTTTTTGTCTCATTGAGCTGTTTTTCCCTTTCACCACACAAGGATCCCTATCTCAGTTAGAGTTGAAAATTCCTTGGCCTTTCAGTGCACCCAGTTAAGTCTCCACAAAAATAGATGGGATATCACAGATGCAGGAATTATGAGAGCAGGGTTTATGACGTCTGATAAAGCTGAATTGGAGCTGCTGCAGGAATGTGTTATAAAAACCCAGCCATGGAAGGAGCAGAGTTTTCCATTTCTGACCCAAATGCCACATCTCTCATTGCTAATAGAGATAATAGCAGTTTCCATCCAGAGACCACAACTCCATCTCCTCCTCTTTGTGGAAATGTCACACAACTTCTTCTCATTCAAATCACTAAAAATATGTATTTAGATAGCTTTTCAAAATGCATGTTTTACCTAATGACATGATTGCTTGGCTGCCTAATTTACAAGAAGTCACTTGCATAACCAGCAGATAAATATAGATGAAGGTTTTATCCATGTGTATATAAAAAGAGAATTATCCATGTGTATATAAAAAGAGAAAGTGTGTGGTTTCAATTTCAAGAATAAAAAAAAAATTACCTTAAAACCTTTATTAGATTTTTTATTATTATTATTTTTTGTTTTCCGAACATATTCCTTTAAGAGATTTTTGATTTGGTGATTTCTGCTGTGCTCTGAGACTTCATAAAATATAACTGCTTTCATTAACTGGGGACTCTCATTCCTTTAACATCCAGTTCCCTTGCATCTGGCAGCATCCATCCCAGCAAACATCCTCCCAGCCATGAACATTTCCTTGGTGTTAGCCTGCAAATATTTTCATGCACCGTCTTGCTGAGACTTTAGCAGATGCAGATGCAGGTTTCGTTTATTGAGTATTTTCTAAATATAACCAAAATATGCCTTCCATGTGATTCTGAGAGTGAAAACATCTCAGCAAATCCACTTTTCCCTGGAACTGCTGGTCCTTGGCCAGGAGGTGTTGGTTGAACACTGGTAGGAGCAGATGTAACAAGGCAATGAGGGTGATCATTAATGCTATTACACACATTTGCTGGAGCAAAAACGAAACTTTCAATTTCCACGCCATTAGGAGCCTGCAGAAGGATAAAAATGCAGTTTGCAATCCTCACTCAGATAAATGATTGCTGCTCTCAAACCCTTGAGCAGTTTTAACAAATGATCACTGGCTGCATTCCACTGTTGGACGGTGCCTTCAGAAAAACAGCACTATTTAAACACATCATCACGGATTCTTAATGAACCCGTTCTCTATATCCCTCCCTTATCCTGGTAGGAAACATGGAGCTCAATATGACTGGAAAATTGAACTGATACCAAGGTTCTCTAATCTCCCTCTTCGGCTGAATTTATAGACGTGCTCGTGTTGATTTATTATTGAAATTTCTTTTGGTAAAAAGCAATGATATCAGGGAGCTAGAATGACACATGAAATGTAGTCCAAGGTAAATTAAAGTACTTAAGCACAGCAGTTATCTCCTGATTATAACTAAGCACATTAGACAGCTCAGGATCCTTGCAAACACTCAATATATTAAGATGATCAGTCATCAGCACGGCTCTCCTCGTCCTGCTGCTGTTATGAATCACTTTTATACGAAAATGAGCTCTTGATTCCTATCTAGGTAGGGAGACTCAAAGGAGAAAAGAAAAAAAGGTTTTTCGGAGCAGTAATACAACACTGGGTTTCCCCCCTGAATCGGTGGGGGCTGCACTAATGGGGAATAATGAGGTGTCAAAGTGACCTTGGCGACTCTGGGGGTGTGACACGGACATTGGAAGAAATAGCGGGGCAGGAGGGAGTGTCCAGCTCGAAAATTACATAACTGCCAGCTGCACACGCACACAAACAGCTTTTTGTACCTGTCAGGAAGAATGAAAATCTTGTTCTCAATCAAAGGACAAGACAGCAGCACGTCTCCTATCCCAAAAGAGTGCAATCACACGCTCCTGTCCCTGGGCATTAGAACTCCATTCCAAGTGAGCATCTGGTACAGAAAACAGCAGAGGAGCTTCCCAGGAGCACACCAGCCCCTGCCCCTTCCAATACCGACCATCAGTGCTTCCTTCTGAGCAGGTTTCCAAATATATCAATCCCACCAAAGGCAAAACAGAACTGTTCCAGTAACAACCCACACCTTCAGAAGCTTCAGCAGCTGTGGTTTGAAGGGATCTGATGCCACTCCGACAGGTTTCGTACTCAAGGAATTTTTCAAAAGACAGCAGAGCAAACTGGGAACTTGTAGTTTGTTGCTGACGTTTCAAGGTTCACATCATTCATTGCAATTGAGTTGTAGATGCTGGAATATAAGAAAAGATTGAGCCATCAGAGTTGGTTTCTTCACTCCATGACTTCATTTTTAGCAGCTGAAGGACAGACCTTCCTCTTGGTCTGCATTTAGTGAGGAACAGCACAGCCAACATCAGTGTTTGAAATAATGTTATGAATTGGAGAATACAGGCTGGGGGAAGAGAGATCTGGAGGGCATAAAATCAAACTTGGAGTCTGAAATGAATATTTAACATTATATAAATATAATATAAAATAAATATAATTTATTTATTTATATTCATGTTAGTATATATGTAATATAGTATAGTATAAAGTACTATATTGTGAATACCTTGACAGCAACAGAGAAAAAAAGAAATTTTCATTTAGCATATAAACAACCCTTTAGGTTTCTATCCTGGAATTCTCATTCCAAGAAACAAACAAGGCTCCACCTCTCAGAAAACATCAATTAAAGGTTAAACAGACTCAGGACAGTGTACACACAACCCAGATGGGCCTGCCAGGGACCTGTTTCTATCCCAATCCTGTTTGCCCCATCCAGTGCCATATTATTTGCATTACTTGCATGAACATGGAATGTTTTTGGAAGCCATGTGGTGTGTGGGCTGTGATGGGCTCTGTCACTGCCAGGTCCCTCAGTGCCAGGTCCCTCTGGGAGCTCAGGGCTGGCTGCTGGCTCCTGGCTCATCAGGATACAGCACGGGGCTGGTTGGGACCCTGTTCAGGTCCTTATCACCTCCTGTGCTTTCTCAGCGCTCAAGGACAGCCTGGGGCACTGCAAGAAAAGGGTTTTCTGTTCTTGCCCAGCACATTTGTGCAGGGTCTCAGTAAGACTGGCTGGGCTAAAGCAGCACAGCTCCCACAGCACAGTGTCCCTGACAGGCCAGGCTGCCCAGACCTGTTCAGGATTATCCACACAACAGCACCTTCCCTATCCATAAATACATAAACACCTCCAAAATCCCTAATCTCTTCTCCACAAATAAATTCTAAGCTTTGGTCTTGGCTATGCCTTGGTAGAAATCGTGGAATCGCGGAGTGGTTTGGGTTGGGAGGGACCTCAAAGCTCATCCTGTCCCCCCCCTGCCATTGACACTGTCAGAATCCAAGGCCCAAAAATCCTTCAAGGCCTTGGGCCACCTTGCTCTGATTTTGAAATGTGCACTGGATTTGATTTAAGGCCATGGGAAAAACTTCCCAATTTAGTGACTTATAACAAAGATCTTAGTCTGTAGTTTAGGAAAAAGTGTGTTAAGTTAGAAAATAGAAGGTTTTGCAGTGTGAAGTTTTGATATAGAAGTAGTTATAGAATAAGGTAAAAAGTTTAAGGTGTGGTAAGTTAGGGTGAAAGTAATAGAAAACTATAGAACAGCACTTAATTGGATGAAAAATCCCACAGTGTGATGGAAATGCAGCAAAAGAATGATTAACTATTGGTGTGGAAATGAAAATATATGTACATGTTAATTATCCATTGGCTGTGTAACCTTTAAAAGACCTTGTAGCTGACAGTCTTGGGATTTTTTCTCCTGTAATGGCTGAGTTCTACCAGCCTCTGTGAGAGAGTTCTCAGACTCCTGAGAACTTACAACAATAAATCTATCTGAAAACACACCAAAGCAAAGATGTCTCATCCCCACCATCTGCAGAGGACACCTCCCACTGTCCCAGGCTGCTCCCAGCCCCAATGGCCAAGCTGGCCTTGGCCACTGCCAGGGATCCAGGGGCAGCCACAGCTTCTCTGGGCACCCTGTGCCAGGGCCTGCCCAATATCTAATCTAATCCAAACCTATGTATGCCCTCCTTTAGCTGGGATGGAGGTACCTTAGGAATTGAGGTTATGTCCTGCCAAAACTGGGCATGCAGGAAAAAAGTATCCTCCCCCTCTTTCTCTGTGTCAAAGTGTTTCCATAATGTTTCTGTCTTGGGTCGGTGGCTTTCTGAGAGGTACAACATATTTTGGAATTAGTTGTTTTCACTGTGATTTATTTCTGACTGATTTATTCTTTGGGTTTGCTGTTGGTTTTGCTTATTAAAATGAGGTTTGATAGAAGTTGTGTTTCTTTTATTGAGTTAATTCCTATTTTAGAGTACAGGCAGGAGTTTTGGCTGTGAAGCAGAAATGCTGTGAACTCTCAGGAACAGAATTCCACTTTTTATAAAAACTTTTCCTTCCCTACTGCTAATTCATCACAGATAGACCTAGCTGATCATACACTTTGATATTGCAAGAATAGACATTGCCTTCCTTCAGCTTCTGAGGAGAAAAACCTCAATAACAGACCCATCAGAAAACCTCAAAAAGTAAGCCAGGTTTGCAAGGCACAGGAGTATGTTTACAAGTCTGTTATCAATAATTTAAGCCTCACTTGTCAGAACAGAAGATGGATATATACATAAGCTGCTGTGCATTTTCCTTATGTATTTGCTAATCCACCACCAGCCTGCCAAACAGATTTAAAAGATATTTCCATTTCTGAGGGAAAGTTGCCTCCAACTTTCAAGGTCCTAACATTCTGTGAGTGTGCTGGCATTAACTTCTGCTGAATAGCAAACTGATGGGGAGCCTGAGGGTTCATTGTTCCTCCATGCCTGCAATTGGCTCCGTTGTTGTTTTCCTGCTGCCTGGGAGCACCTGGGAGCAGACAAAAGTGAATTTGCGGCAGCAAGAGCTCTCCCTGTACTTTTTAATCTGCCTGACACTGGAGAGGGCTCCCAGAAACAAGTTCTCTGCAGGCTGCTTTTGAGCTCTGCATCTTTTTTGAGCAGATCCCAACGAAATCACTTTGTTAAGGAAACTTCAAGGGATGTGTTGCAGTTGCTCTGTACACATCAATTAGGAGTCAGGGGTGATGTGTCTGCCAGAGCCATGGGTACAGCACAGACTGCTGCTCAGGCAGCTCTGCAGGCTGTATGGCCATGGAGGAATGAGGGAGACATTGCAGAAGGTGTGATTTTAGGCATTGTTTTCAAGTAATCTGTGAATTAAATTCCTGCTCCCTGATGTGTACTGATGTCTGATCCACGGGGACTGCACAGCTGGAAACTACTACAGCTCATTTCTGCAGTGCCCAGTGCTGTCCCCAGCAGATCTATTTCTGCTTTAAAGTCAATAAGAATTGATTTTAATTCTTATTTTTCCCTTCTATTATTACAGGAGAGAGAAATCCTTCCCACAACAAGCTCAGTAGGTATTGCCATCGTCACTAATGAAGACATGGCACATTCCTGGTGTGTCCTTATTCCCATCTGATGCAGCTTTACCTCCCTGGCAGGGTGGGCAGGCCCTGGCACAGGGTGCCCAGAGAAGCTGTGGCTGCCCCTGGATCCCTGGCAGTGGCCAAGGCCAGCTTGGCCATTGGGGCTGGGAGCAGCCTGGGACAGTGGGAGCTGGCCCTGACCATGGCAGGGGTGGCACTTGGTGGGCTTTAAGGTTCCTTCCAACCCAAATCATGCTGGGATTCTGTGATTTATGAGTCTCTGTTAATTAGGCAAGGAAGGAAAAAGTAGGTGGATCATAAGGCCACCCTTTGCTTTATGCACTTGAGCAGTAATGGTTTAGCAGAGGGAGCTCTGAGAGAGTCCTGAGCATTGACTACAATGGCAGTCCCAGCTTCTCTCTGTTTCTGTTCCTTCAAGAGTTCTCTGTGTATTTCCAGGCTATGGAAATCATTCTGGTTTATCATCAAACAGGCAAACAGCACAGATCACAAGCTCTACCTTTTACTTTTTTTCTTTTTCCCTTTTTTTCCTCCCGTGTCTGAGTATTCTGCTCGTCCCTGACAAGGCTCCCAGGCAATCCAGGACTGGGGTGAGCAGTGGTTCCTGACAGAGAAGCACCCAGGCTTTATTCCAACATCCCAGGGGCCTAAGGACAAGAGAAACAGGATGTGAAAGAGGCAGTGCTGTGTTGAGGGCAGAGCCAGCTGCACACTCCTTTTTGCAGGGAGCAGCCGTGTCCCAGCCAGGCAGAGCTCCTGTCATTTACAGGTCCCTTTGTCCCAGCTTTGACCCTGTCTTTGGGTGGTTCTGAGATGAACATTAATTGCCCAAATGACTCCAAGCTCAGAATATCAGCTGGATTTAAACAGCCAGCCACCTGACAGAGAGATTTCCATCAACAGTCCCAGTCCTTGGAGTGCAGCAGAGCAGATCTGTGACCCTGAGCTCACTCTGGCAGAGATGGGCACACACAAAGCTCAGGAGAGAGCTCTGCACTCCAGCCAGGAGCTCTGTCCCAGCACAGGGATGCACATGGAGACCCAGCCCTGCCTTGGGGAAGGTGCAGAGTTGTCACATTTTCTTCTGCATGGAAGGAGGAAACACCATAATGCTCTTTTTTTGCCTTTTAGAATGGAGATAAAATTTCAAACCAAAGGGCTTCCAGTCCAGGTTGGAAGCTGTAATTTTAAAGGAAAATCTTCTGCATGTCTAAATTTGATCAGTAAATTAAAAGGTAAAAGAGAAGCATAAACCCAAGACAAAATGTTCAATCATAGAATCACAGAATGGCCTGGCTTCGCCTTATGACCTTAAAGCCCACCCAGCCCCACCCCTGCCATGGTCAGGGCCAGCTCCCACTGTCCCAGGCTGCTCCCAGCCCCAATGGCCAAGCTGGCCTTGGCCACTGCCAGGGATCCAGGGGCAGCCACAGCTTCTCTGGGCACCCTGTGCCAGGGCCTGCCCACCCTGCCAGGGAACAATTCCTGCCCAAGATCCCATCTAAACTGACTTTCTATCAGTGTGAAGCCATTCCCCTTTATCCTGTCACAACACACTCTTGTGAAAAGCCCCATCTCCATCTTCCTTGTGTGTCTTTTTAACCTTTAGGCTACTGGAGATCTCTTCTTTCAAGCAGATAATAAGGAAGAAGGTGGTCTAAAAAGATATCAAGTGATGGCTGACCATTGAAAATCAAATGGCATGAACAAAATAAAATGTACAGTCAGTTTTCTTGTACCTGCCAAAGATTAATAACCTCATAAAAGCTCTGATGCTCAGCAAGAGAGCAGAAAAAGCAAGCAGACATGCACAATTGGTAGAATTGTTTTCTGTCTTTTGCCTCATATTCTTAAACATTTTCACTTGTATTGCTTCTGAATTGCTTTGTGTTAATTTGGATCCTGCTATATTGACACCATTTCCTTCAAGAATGAGGCAAGATTCCCAGTCTGTTTAATGTTCCTGAGGTGGAATTCTCCAGGATGTAACACACTTACTGGTGTTCTCAGCTGAGCCTTCAGCAACCTGAATCATTTAAGGGTTCACCCTCATCTAGTTAAAAATCAGTGTTTGAATATCTATCAGTATGCAAAACATTCATTTGCTACCAGAGTTAGAGCTCCTTATTATACCAGGAAGAATTTAAGTTTTAATTAGCATTTCCTCTGGTGTACTAAACCCACTGAGACTACTAGACTTACTAAAATTTAATTAACTTGACAAAAGATCCTAATTGTTTTCATGCCACTAGTCCTTAGTGGGACTAAAAATAATACCCTTCAAATTAAGTGTCTGCAACCCACCTTCCTTTTGGTTGTCCTACATACATCAAACTGGTTGGCCTACATATAATTAGAGTTGGTAGGAAGCCTTGCCCACCCTGGAATCAAGATTGTTTGCTCAAAAATGGGGATTTTTATGGCAATGCACAGTGATGAAAACTTACTATTCAAAAGGCCTCAGCTAACATTAATTCTTTCCACCATCTTATTAAGTTTTGAAGGTTTATTGATTTATCTTGGTGCACAGACTAATCAGTGAGATGTAGCATTCATTTAAATCAATATAGAAGCCTAATATTGGCAAGAGAAAAGAAAGATTAATGTATTGGTAGTGCAACTATCAGGAACAGTATCTATATGAAGAGTAGTGTGAAATTTGGAATCAAAATAGAAATACTTCCTGCTCAGGATGCTTCTCATGTCTTTATCTGTTTCACATCTGAGCTGCTCACATCACTCCAAGGCTTTGTTCACTTGGAGACACTCATCTTGAAAGAAATGTGGGTGTGGAAAATATTAGGACACAGTCTGGGAGCACTGGGGAGAGCCTTGTTACAGGAGTTGCAGGCAGAACAGAGAAACTGCAACCCAAGGAATCCTTTGGCTGTGGATGTCTGAAGAAAAGGTTTTGAGGAGAAGGGATCAAGGAAAAATACCCAAATTCTTTTGCCAAGATAACGATTTCTTTGTGGGCATCCCTGTATTACAGGGATCAGATCTGTTTGCCCGACATTTGAAAGAATCAGATTGGAAATCAAACCAAATCCATCACTTGTTATTCCTCTCCTGAGCTTTGTTGGGACTGAATATCCCTGAAGCTCTTAGGGATCACTGCTCACAGTGTGGGTTTGGCAGCACCATCCACTGTGGGGATGTTCTTTGAAGAAACTGGTGTTGGGAAGGCTCAAACTCCACCCCCTCCTGCAGTAACACAGGTCAGGCTGAGGCTGCACCACTGTGAATGCAAGGGAATATCAAATATCTGCACTCTTACATCCTCCCAGCACTGGGAGGAAAGGGCCTGTAAATCTCTGTGCATCCCCAGCCTTCAGCTCCTTTCTCTGCCCGAACATCTGGCTGCTTTATCACATCTGAATACTAAGGAGATAATTTTGGCTGATGAACCATCCAGATTGGCTGTTAAACACCTCTTTTCTGCTTTCCTTGCCAAGTGCCTCCTTTGTTTCCTTCCCTCTCGATTGGAACCACAAGGTGCTCTCCAGCCCCCAATTTCCATCCAGATTTATTGATGTGAGCTCAAGGTACCCATCTATTGTACTGCAATTATTAGAATCTCCTGAATATACATAAACAAAATATTTTTAATGAACAGCTCCATAGAGTCTACCTTCATAACTTTTGCCCTAATAAATAGAGCATTTTTGTGAACCTTTCACTATAAACCACCATATGTTTGTATGTGTTTATCGAAGACAAATATTTAAAATTAAACTCTCATTAACTTTTCTCTGCATGTATAAAATAGTGAACTCTGAAGACATGTGAGAGGCATAAGTTTTGTAGATAAAATTGAAAGAAAACCAGGTATGGAGTTGATAACATGGGACTACAGGTGACCAAATATTCACTGCAGAAGACTTTATGCATTTGGAAGAAATTAAATTCATGTTTGTAGGAAAATGTTCATCTTTATCCCTGTAGATAACATCTCATGAAAAATAAAAATCTAAAGTAAACTTTGTCCCTCTTCACATCTCTGCCTTGTATTTGATTTTTTTCCTGTGGCTAATGAATCACTGGCAACATTAGATAAAACAGGAGATTTTATCTCCTGGGTTTAACAACCGTGAGGAGCAGCTTGGAATCCTCTCACATTCTCATCATCACTTATTAGAATGACTTTTAAAAAAGCTGCTTTCAGCAGTTTTTTGTGGCCTGACCTCCTGCTCACCTCGGGTGTTCAGACACATAATATCTCTAATGAAAGAGAAAGTATTTTATAAAACAATTCATTATGATCCAGTTTTCCGATCCAGCATTTTCACACACCTTCAGAGCTTTACCTTCAACCAGAACAATTTATGCATTTAGAAAAGTGAAGCGTAATTGAAAATTATAATGTGCAAAAGCAGTTGTGATTAACATAACATGGAGACAGGTAATAGGAATGGCAAAGACTCAGAAAATAAAATAAAGTACTTCAAGCCTCTAAAGTTTTAAGTGTCTTTATCCAAATCTAAGCCATCAATAATGCAGTGATTTGTGGGAATGCTGAGAACACTTACAAAATCATCTCCTCATTATCTGTCACTGAGAACACTGATAATTTCATTTGGATGTAGTCTTGCTCCTTTCTAACATCTTTCTTTTCTGATGTGGATACATATTTTTAAATGGTGTATTTTTGATATTTTATTTTAAAATTGCTTGTCCACTGTAAAGGAAAACAACTGGTAGTAGAGTCAGAAGGGACCTTTTGAGAGAAATCCTTTAAAAAGAGAACACATGCTCAGTTTTAAATGAATCTGAGTGTCTTAAGTACAGTGGAGTTTCTCCTTTTCTATACCAAACGTAAGGCTTAACAAGCAAAAGAATAATTCCGTATGTAGTAATTTCTCAGGATTTTATTTCTTTTTCTCTGTCAATAGCTGATGGAAGGACAGGTACAGTACAGTTCCCTTAAATAAATGGAGAACCAGGATAAGAAAAAAAAATCTGAGATTTGGGTTGGGATTGGATTTCAGAGAAGAAGAAAGAAATATTATTGGGATAAATCTCTGATACTCACCCATGAAAAAGCTTTGTACAAGATTCTCTTAACCAATTTAAATATCAGTATAATGAATATTCATTTCCTGCTGCTTA